>VDFB02271358.1:373241035-373304456 GCA_007258455.2 Sequoia sempervirens
GGCTTCAAGTTATAAGATTTTGAACTGATTGACCTTACCATAGAACTTAGCAAGCTTATCCCACACCTGTTTGGCTATTGTACATTCTACAATATGAAACAACAAATTATCAGACACATGGAGACCTACGAGTCCTCTCACCTCATTCATTTTGTTTCTTGAACAAAATTCTCAAAATTCCTAGTGAACTTGGGTTGTTTGGAATCCAACATTTCCCAAAGACAATGATTGCAACAACTATGATATTTTGAGCTTCCATGTATGGTAGTTGTGTGGGGTGAGTGGTTAAACTTTTGGCTCTAACATAATGTGCAAAAGAGACCAATATGCTACTTATACGCCCCAAAAATGAATAGAACCAACAATGTGCAATTCACCAAAATAAACTTTCACTAAAAAAAGAAAAATTGGAGCAAAATTTTAGGCTACAAATATTGCAATTTGAGGCTACAAAAATAGATGGAAAATTTTGACAAATTTTTTCAATAAGAAAAGTACCTCCAAAAAATAACTCAAATTGGTGGGAAAGTTGAACCAAGCACAAAGCAATCTTCCAACAAAATAAATCACACTTTCCTCAACATAGCAAAATGACAAGAAAGAAAGAACCCAGGTGAGAAGCTAATCGAGCGAATTGTAGTGCCTCCAAAGGAAGGATTACCCTTCAATAGGAAATTCAATATCGCTTCAATTACATGCCATGTGCATCCAACAAAACCTTGCTTAGGAAATGAATGGAAACAAATGCTCTGGGAGTTGGAACATAGTCACAAATAGATACAATTGTCCTAGAAAATCATGCCTTCCCTTTCGGTTTCAAACATGCCCTCAAATATAGAGAAATCATGCCTTGAAGAAAAAAACTAACAAATCATGCCAAGAAAATGCAAATATCACAATCTCCAATCTACCAAATTGCCTCTGCCAGATTAAGAAAATTCCAAATAGAAGGAAGAAAAACTCTTGGCCAATGCTCAAAAGTGTCTTCAATCGAAAATACACACCAAAAGATAGGCATCGAGCCTGTGTACAGGCATGACAGGCTCTCTAAAAATGAATCTACACTACACCAAGCCAAAATCAAGGAGTGGTTCCACACCATGCCAAAGTCAAAACCAAGGGGTGGTTCCACACTAGGACATCCAACTCCGAGAATGAGACATCTGAGTAAGATGCTCATGAAGAATAAATAACAAACTCCACAAGGATATGGAATTTGAGTGCCTCAAACAAAACCCCAATCAACCTTTCAACAGATGAATCACCTCCAAAGAAAATGGACCTCCCAACAATGCCTCCAAGATCCACAAGAGATAGCAATACCACAAAAAATATTTTGCAAATTGTGGTTGGGACAACGCCTTCAATCACACAATCCATGACCACAAGGAGAAAAAAAATTCCACACTTTGCAGCCAAAAAAAATGCCAACAGTCACCAACAAACTTCACACCTCTTTCAAACAAAATAGGAAATTTTGAAATTTTAAAAAGTTCAAATGCCAAAAAAAAAAAAGAAAATAAATGATCTCAAGAACTTCTGATGAAAACTCTCAAGGGAAGGAGGGCTAAATGGTTGGCTCTGATACTATGTTGGTGTCAACCACCAAGCCTAGAATCACCATTTACAATGAAATACCTTCACAATGCATGAGAGAAGCAGACACTATTCACCAAAAGTGAATGTAAATTGAGATGCTAAAAATACATACTGTAGAAGCTTTTAAAGCTTTGAAAATATCAAATGGGTGAGAAAACTACACTACGAGAAAAAACTACCCAGAGTTATTTACCCTATGATAAAATTAATACACTAGCATAGCAAAGCATCCAATAGGATAGACCAAAACCCAAACTATAGGCCACCAACAAAATAGTTCAAGCACCCAAGCTTGAACCTAACAATTTTTCCCCCAAAGGCTTTTTAATCGAGACAGAGTCCATCTTAGGAGTATGTCTCTTCTAGTGTTGCTCCTTAGTCCAAGAAGAAGTAAAAATAAGGTTTGAATATTTTCAACAAGAAGGGAGTGAAGCCCCCTCATAAAAGAAAATAGGTGGAGCAGTAGGAACAACAAGTGGAATATCCAAACCTAATATAGGAGTAATCAAAACCATGGAAGAGACAACATTATCTATAATGGGAGTAGAAGTGGCCTTAGGGGAGGCAACATGCACAGTAGGAGGAATATATTTATCTAATATCTAAGTAGCAATGTCCACAAGAGTGGTAACATTATCAATAATATTCTTTTTCTTTTGAGCAGGAGGATAAGGAGGCTTATAATCCTCACTATCAAAAAGAAGAGAACACATTCAAATTCACAATTAGATGGTAGTTGATGGAAATCTTCCATCAAGTAGAAGAAGAATCAAGATGAGAGCTACAAGAGAAGTCACAAGCAGTCTGTCCAATAGAGAAACAACATTTTCAATGAAACATGATACCTTCATAACCCACGAGCTGAGACCAAGACCAAACTTTCACTTGGAGCACAACCTCTCAAGGTAGTTCCTGAGACAAATCAACCTCCACAAAAATTTAAGCATAGGAGGTGTGCACGAAATTTAAGGAAGCCTCATCCACTTTCAAGAATCTACCAAGAGCATTACCTATGCCCTGAAGAGTAGAGGAGCCCAAAAAATGAAATGGGAGATAAGTCAATCTCACCCAGATAGGCATAATGTCAATAGGTTCCTTCAAGGGATTGAAGGAGAGAACCCATGGCCTTGAAGATAAGGGTGAGAATCCAAAAACCACAAACCCTAATCTACAATAGTTTTCCTATCCTTAGAAGAAGAAAATTCAACAACCAAAAATACTTTGATAGAAGTATAAATCTCAATCCTACCTCCCAAAAATGGTTTTCAGTGCTTTGTTATCTAGATAATTAGATTCTAGAGAGAGGGAAACATAATGGAGAACTTGTAGATTAGTCCCATTTTGGAGAGATGATCAATTCTCTCAAAAACCTCCTACCCAAAGGATACAACAAGAGCAATAGAGGCACACTTTAGCAGCCACATAGAGCTCACCCTCACAATATTTGATCTCACAACATAAACAAAAAGCCTAACACCCCTACAGGGAACCATAGGAGATCCCACAACTAAACTTGCAATAGGAGGTACATTTGAATCCACAACCATAGAGTGAGACAAATCTATAGCTAGTCTACACTCTAGCGAGATAGGCTACAATGCAAGAGAATGGGATGTAGAGGAGCTGTAAGAGAGCCATCTAGAATTGACATTCAAAAAAGAACTTGAAAGGAGAGTGGGGAATCAATGAGAGAGTTAATTGTCTCTTATTGTTAGAGCTTTAAGGAACTCATTATTTAATAATTCAAGGTTCAAACTTTAGAGGAGTGTTACATAAGGGATAAGGTCAAGTCATACACAAGGAAATTTTAATAAGATGGATACCCCCTAGTCCTTGGCTCTAAATAAAGATATATTTTCATAGGCTCATGCTCCATATCAAATAACAAAATCAATTTGTCAATGATATAAAAATATTTTAGAAAAATAAAAAAGAGTGTCCCATTAATATGGGCAAGTGCAAGAAATTAGGTCCACTTTTAGTGGAAGTATCGAGCTTGAAATAAATTCCAATAGAGACATGGGTACCCATTTCATAAAAATAACTAACCATTTAGGATGGGATTCTCAAACCTAAATTTATACCCATATCAAATGCTCGTACCCATTTCATTTTAAAATAGGTACTTAGTTTAGAATGGGTACTTATTTCATTTTAAAATGGGTACTTGGTTTATAATGGGTACCTATTGTTAGCGTGAATAATTGATCTATTCACTATACTTAAGTGTACTTTGGTTGATGAGGCTAGATAGATTCTTGTCTAACCAAATGTGCAAAACTTAAACCTCTAATTTTACCAAGCTATTTCATTAACCTCATGCACACATCTTTTTGAGGTTGGAAGCATTTCCTTCTGACCTCAAAGGTCACTTTACACTTGGCACATAAGGTTCATGACTTGGTCATAGAGGTCGTTGGTTTGCACACTCCATGTATTCCTAAGGTTGACATCTATAGGACGCTTGTCTACTCATTTGTGCCACATTATGGGTCACTGGTCAATCCACCTCATAAGAAAATTTCCTCATCCTTTCCTATATAAGAAAGGCCCTGTACTCATTGTTCTTTGGGCCAACTAAATACAATATTGCATATTGTTCATTGTTCTTGTCATTTCATCTCCTAGATCCTCCTAGTTTATAATATGGTATCAAAACTTTAGGTGGAGATTTCTGCAAGGAAAGGTGTGAAAGTGGTAATGCTTAGGAGCAACAACTTTCTTTTAGCATTGCCTTACTAGAAGCTTCTGTACAATTTTATTTTCCACCACTTGAATCATTCTAGATTATTTGCAAATACGGATCCTTATCCACTGCATAATATCTAATGTTTGACTTTCCTTGCACTGCATGTCTTGTAACCACCCTTCTTAGTTATTAAACAGGCTAATATAAAAATTTGATTGTTGTGATCAAAATAGACAAGAGAACTCAATAGAACCCTATATCTGATTTGTTTATGTAATTTGCATACATATCAATAATAATATTTTATTGCAGCAACAATTTTTCGTTGTCCTCTATTTTTTAAAAACTCTATGTTTATCTGCTCTGCTTTGGTTTTTTTTGCACATCTATAATTCTTCAAGGGCATACAAAAATTCACTGCCAACAATTCATCATGGGAAAATTCACCTTTATGACAAATTCATTGTGGGAAGCTTCACAGCCATGACAAATTCACCCCCAAGTAAAATTCACTGCCAACAATTAACTGAAGCAAAAATTAACTGCATTAATTTGTTTTAATATATATTTTGAAAACTTTGAATATTTTTTAAAAATAATTTTCCCCTACATTACAATTTATTGACAATTTTATATTTTATATGTTTATTTTTATATTAATTTTTTTAACATGATAATATATTAAAAATTGATTTATTTTTGTGTTAGATTTGATTCATAGTAATTTTTATTTTCATTTGCATTATTTTAATTTTTTTAGCTAACAATACCAATTATTAAATTATATAGTTCTTATATGTATAATTGATTATAGATCAAATTATTTTCTTAAGTTAATGCGATTAATTTTTACCTTTATTATCATATATTGAAAATAATATGATAAAATATATTGAGAAATGTTTTATTTTTACTATCATAAATCAAATTCTCTAAAGTTAATGCCATTAAATTTTTATTATCATAAATCAAATTATTCTTTTGCAAAAATTAAATAAAAGGTTTTGAAATATATATTAAAAAACATTAATGGCTGTTAATTTTTTGCCTCGGTGAATTCGTGGCAGTGAATTTTACTTGGCAGCGAATTTGTCATGGTGGTGAATTTTCCCATGATGAATTGTTGGTAATGAATTTTCCATCAATGAATTGTTGGCAATGAGTTTTGCTAGAGCCTTCTTTAAGATCCAACATTTGGTATCAGAGCCTAGTTTGGTTGTAGGCATTTATTTTGGTGTGAAATCACAGCAGTGTGAAGGAGAAGATATAATAGAGTGAAAGAGACTTCTCACAATTTTGAAAGCAAAGATAGTAGAAAGATTAGTTCCTTGAAAGAGCAGTTGCTTGAAGGGGAAAATTTAGGCATTTTAAACGAAATATAAGTACAATATTTGTCTGTTTTATTATTTTTAAAATATGCCAACTATTAGCAAAAGTTTGAATGTCACAATCTCATATTCCTTTTTTCAAAGGAGAGAATTATGGTTTCTATAGCATCAAAATGAGAACATTATTTATTTCTCAAGATTTATGGGATTTAGTTGAGAATGGTTGTTTAGAACCTATAGATGCTCAAGCACTTGCCTCCTAGACACAAGCACAATGAGATCAACTTCATGAAAACATTAAGAAGGATGCAAAAGGTCTCTTCATCATTCAACAAGTAGTACATGAGACAATATTTCAAAAAAAAATTGCTACAAAAAAATCAAAGAAAGCTTGGGATCTTCTACAAAATGTATTCAAAGGAATAGATAAGGTAAAAACTGTCAAACTACAAATGTTTAGAAGAGATTTTAAAAAGTATTTTTTATGAAAGATTTTGAATCTATGCAAGAATTATTTAATCGATTCATGGGTTTAGTAAATCAGATTAGATCTTATGGAGATACCCTAATAGATCAGAAAATAGTAGAAAAAATGTTGAGAAGTTTTCCTTTAAAATTTGATCCCATTGTAATAGCTATAGAAGAGTCAAAAGATCTAACATTGTTATTAGTTAATGAACTTATGGGATCTCTTCAAACACATTAAAAAATGATGAATCGAACCATGAAAAATTCTATTGAATATAAATTTTAATCAAAATTAAATATTTCAAAAAATAAAGAGAAGAATTTTGGTGAACTATTAGGAAAATTTAGAAGAGACATTGAAAGTAAAGAGAATAATAGTGGACAAGGAAGAGGCTATAATAGAAGAAGATACTACAACAATAATGAAAGAGGTAACCAAATTTATTACAAATCACAAGTGCAGTGTAATTATTGCAAAAAGTTTGGTCATTCTGAACGAGATTGTTGGAAAAGAAATAAGCCACAAGCTAACTATTCTGAAGAAAAATAAGGAAAAAATAATTTAATTTTTGCATGTGATGTTACAAAAGAAATTTTTGAAAAATTTTGGCTTCTAGATAGCGGTTGTAGTAACCATATGATAGGGAATAAGAATATATTTGTCAAGATGGAAGAGGGTATGTGATGAGCCAAAAAGTGGCAATATGATGGGTATGTGGCTGACGACCTTTTTTTTACCCAAAATTGATGAAACGAAAAGGGAAAATAAAAGATATTCTCATCTTTCCACCAATATAAATTATGTTTTACTTTGAATTTCATAAATAATTATTATTCATTTTCTATTTGAATTACGACTAAAGTCCTGATTGATACGCTGATTGAAAAACATCTATAGCTTTCAAATGATATCACATGTTTTGAATTTGAAACATGTGTCACATTCTATGCTTTGCATACTATAGGATTAAAAAAAAGTTGAATTTCATGAAGTTTCGACCAAGTTAAGATGGTTAGACATATGATTTTTATATTTTTTAAAAGTTGTAATAAAAAATTCATAATTAATTATTTACTTGGAAAAAAATTACAAAAAATATACATCACATCGAGACATCAGCCATCTACTTATGTCTAAAATCTTATAAAAAAATATTATCGTTCTATTGTGGTTAGGGTGGTCAGATAGACACTTGCTTTTTATTTTTTCACTGGAATTTATGTACTACTACATTGAAATTTCAAATTTTCACCAAATAGATTTTATTTATATAAATAAACCCAGTAGTTTACAATCTACATTCAATTTTCTATATATTCTATTCTTACATATTTTTGAAATAATATACATAACTTATTCAAATTTTTATTTCAAGTTTCCTAACTCTGATTTTTCTTAAATTTTCGCCACTTAAGGGCCTATTTTTTCCATGATGATCCTGCACATACCCAAGAGTCTCCTAAAACAAATGTGTGATTGAGAGATGACAAAGAAGTTTAAGCTATGGGAAAAGGAACAATTGCGCAGTCAAAACTAAACAAGGTATGGAAAAAATATATACATGATGTGTTATATGTTCCAAGGATAGCACACAATTTATTGAGTGTTGGACAACTTATTGAGAAAGGGTATTCTATTGTTTTTTAAAACAATGAATGTGTTGTCTATGATAAAATTGATAGCAATCATATTGTAGAAAAAGTTGGTATGCTGCAAAGTAGAATTTTTCCTCTTGGACTTGAATATTGGGAAACTTGGGCTTTGAATGCAGTCCTAGATAATGAGTCATGGCTATGGCATATGAGGTATTGACACCTCCATTTTCAAGGGTTAAAACTACTTTACCAAAAGTAAATGGTAAAAAGGTTACCCCTTATTGAACTAGATGATCAAGTTTGTTAAGGTTGCATTATCAGTAAGCAACATCGAGACTCATTTCCCATCCTAAAAGCTTGGAGAGCAAGAGCACCTTTTGAATTGGCGAATGTTGATATTTGTGGTCCAATGCAAACCTTATCTCTCAACAAAAAAAGGTACTTTCTTATTTTTGTTGATGAATATAGTAGAAAAGTTTGGGTATGCTTTATTAAAGAAAATTCAGAAACATTTTCTATATTTTAGTGTTTTCAAGCTTATGTAGAAAAGCAAAGAGGTTGTTTCTTAAAAACTCTACATACAGATATAGGGGGAGAGTTTACTTCAAATGAATTTCAAGACTTTTGCAAAAGAAATGGTATTCACAGGAAAGTGACTGCAAGTTATACTCCTCAATAAAATGGAGTAGCGAAATGAAAGAGTTATACAATAGTAGAGATGGCTAGAAGCATGCTCGAGGCTAAGGATCTTATGAATACTTTCTGGGTTGAAGTTGTAGCTACATCTGTTTACTTGCTAAATAGATATCCAACCAAAAGTGTGAAGAATATAACTGCTTAAGAAGCATGGAGTGGAAGAAAACCTAGAATAGCTCATCTTAAGGTTTTTGGATGTATTTCCTATGCTCATATTGTAGAGCAAAAGAGACAAAAATTTGATAATAAAAGTGAAAAATGCATTTTTATTGGGTATTGTGAGGAAACTAAGGGTTATAGGTTATATAATCCAGTAACAAAAAGCTTGATAGTTAGTCAAGATGTACTTTTTAATGAAAAGAATGCATGGAAATGGATTGAAGAACAAGAAAGACCAAGAATTGTGGAAATAGAACAAGTTGTTCCATCTCAGCCTCTTAGCACAAGTGGCGGATCAATTCCCACTCAAGCATTTCCATAATCAAAATCTCCTCAAAGTTCGAGTCCTCCTCCAAGGATGGTAAAAACTCTTAAAGAAATTTATGAAAGAACTACTAGTATTGATTCAGTTTCAAGTTTTTCTTTATCTCATATTCAAGTAGAACCATGATAATTTGAAAATGTAGTAAAACATGAAGTTTGGATTAAATCTATGGATGAGGAGATAGATTCAATTAAAAGGAATGGAACATGGGAGTTAGCAAAACTTCCATTGGAAAAGGATGTTATTAGACTAAAATGCATCTATAAAATAAAGTATAAGGCTGGTAGATCCATTGAAAGACACAAAACAAGATTGGTGGCCAAAGGCTTTGCACAATAGCTAGGTATAGACTACAATGAAATTTATGCTCTTGTAGCAAGGTTGGATACTATAAGAATAGTTTTGGCATTTGCAGCACAATCTAAGTGGTTAGTATATCAGTTTGATGTTAAATCATCTTTTCTAAATGGTTTCTTAAATGAAGAAGTGTTTATAGAGCAGCCACCAAGATATGTGGTTTTAGGACAAGAACACAATGTTTACAAATTGAACAAGGCTCTTTACGGTCATAAGCAAGCACTAAGAGCTTGGTATAGCAGGATTGATGACTATTTTTAGAAGAATGAATTCAAAAGGAGTGAAAGTGAACCTACACTTTATATCAAATCCAAAGGTACAAATGATTTACTTATAACTTGTTTATATGTTAATGATCTCATTTACACAGGCAATAGTGAAGTATTGATAGAAGAATTCAGGAAAGCCATGAAGAATGAATTTGAAATGAATGATTTGGGTTTGATGCATTACTTTCTTGGAATAGAAGTTAGACAATTTAATGGTGGAATTTTTATTTCACAGGAAAATTATATAGTTGATCTACTTGATAAATTTAGAAAGAAGAATTGAAAACCTATGAATACACCTTTGGATGTAAATGCTAAGTTGGCGAAATATGATGATACTAAAAATATAGATACAAAACTATTTAGAAGTTTAGTCGGCAGTCTTATGTATCTTACTACAACTAGACCTGACATCATGTATTCAGTCAGTCTAGTATCAAGATTTATACAAAATACAAGTAGGATTCACTTATGTGCTATAAAAAGGACACTCAGGTATGTTCATGGTACAAGCAACTTTGGCATTTTGTATACACCAATAGATGACTTTAGATTGGTTGGATATACACACAGTGATTGGGCATGATGTATTGATGATAGGAAAAGTACATCAAGATATGTATTCAGCTTGGGATCTGGTATAATTTCTTGGTGTTCAAAGAAACAAGCAATTGTATCACTATCGTCAACAAAAGCAGAGTACATCGCAGCAACATGTGCAACTTGTCAAACAATTTGGTTGAGGAGAATACTCATAGATTTGAGACAAGAACAAAAATAAATCTACAACTATTTATGGTAACAATAATTCTACTATTGCTATAACAAAAAATCCAATTTTTCATAGTCAAACTAAGCATATAGATATCCGCCATAATTTCATCATAAATCTTGTAGCAGATGGTCAAGTTGAACTACAGTTTTGTAAGACTACTGATCAGCTTGCAGATATATTTACCAAAGCAATTTCAAAGGAAAGTTCTACTAATATCAGAGATTTGTTAGGTGTTACTACACTAAATATTAAGGGGGAGAATGAAAGCGGTAATGCTTAGGAGCATCACAGAGTGCCTTTCAGCACCACCTCACTGGAAGCTTCTGCACAACTGTCTTTTGCACCGCTTGAATCATTTTTGGATTATCTGCAAACTGATATCCTTATCCACCGCATAATATTTGATGTTTGACTTGCCTTGCACTGCAAGTCTTGTAACCGCCCTTCTTAGTTATAAAATAGGGCTAATGTAAGAATTTGATTGTTGTGATCAAAATAGAGAGGAGAACTCAGCAGAGCCCTGTATCTGATTTGTTTATGTCATCTGCATACATATCAATAACAATATTTTGCTGCAGCAATAATTTCTGGTTGTCCTCTATTTTTGTGTAAACTCTGCTTTATCTGCTCTGTTTTGATTTTTGTCTACACATCTATATTTCTTCAATATCCAACAAGGTCAACATTATTGTATTTTTTTGATGCCATTGTTGTGTGCAACCAACTGCAAGATGATGGTTAGGTATTTCTAGAGCATCCTAGGGAACCGTTTGGAATCAAACTGCAGAACAACTCAAAACAAAAGATATCGACCCCACCCAAGGCATTTGGCACAATCAATTATTGCTCATACTTTAGCAGAAGAAATTTTTGCTAGTTTGACTTTGTGATTTCCTGCTGGTTTGGAGCGTGATTCCTACCTCCATCGATACAAATTGTTCTTCCTTGCCTCACCTTGCTCGTTGCCCTCAATCCTCACGCTGCCCAGCAAAGAAGAGATTTTGGAGTTTACGCTAAGCACTGGACATCATTTTTGCATGCCCTCAACCAGCAGCACTCAATCCCCATACGAATTAGCTTTGTAGACCTAGGCATTAGCTTCTCTATGACTCGTGCCTTCACTTACCATTTGTGTTACAGATTTTCTTGTAGATTAGGCAGCCTTCCAAACCTCTACGCCCCATGCCTCTTTATTTGACCTCTTTGAGAGGAACCAAAATAGTAGACTCATTTGTATCAGTTGCAAAGGTCAATTGACCAAGTCTTTTGGTGTGTAGAAGATTTTTTTAAGGCGTCTTCATCAAAAGTCCCAGTTTGCACACACAATCTGCACAAAGACCCACGAGTTTTTCTTGAGAGGCAAGTCTTGTTGCAGGCCCGCATCCTGCATACATAGGTACAAAAGGCGGCCTTGATTTTGTCGACCACCTCAGAAGTTTACAGATGCGTCATTATACCAGGTGCTACAAAGATACCAGTGGCTGCAAAGAAACCCCAACACACTTCACTTCTGCTCAGGCAGATTTGGCATGAAATTTGGGGGTGAATGTGCTTGGGACGCCAATTGGGAATGAGTATTTGGAGTAAGGTGCTAAGAAGGAAGTAGCCAGTCAAAGCCGCACATGGCCTTTGTTCATCAAGCTGCAAATTCCCTCTTCCTCCAACCATCCAGCAGTTTCCTTGAAGGCCTCATAAATCTGGCGTGAAGCCACTCCATTTAGCACATGAATCCGTCAACCTCCCCACTTTTTGCAATGACTTGGTAAATCAACGATTTTCCCTCCCTCGCCCTCATGCTTTGTTAATTTGCATTTACTTAATTGTCAATTTTTGGTTATAAGAGGGACGTGTTTTTTTGGGCAATAAGCTTGTAAAAAGGGAGAACAATTTTTTTTCATATCTATATACAGTTTTTTGGAAATGTGTAAATATTTTCTGTCGGTTGCAAAGCATAAAACCGTTATGGAAACGGTCTTCGAATATCTCTCAAACGAAGCTTAATGTTTATCAAAAACAGATTCGTAATCTGAAGCTTAAAGATTATCAGTTTTATCTAAAACAGATTCGTAATCTGAAACTGTTTTTTGAAGCATTTTTAAGAGACAGTTGGTTGAACTGGTGCAGTTAGAAAATTTGCAACTGTTTCGAAGTTCATATATTTATCACTTGAAATCTTCAGATGTATGGATATATGTGTGTGTGTGTAAAACATATATATATATATATATATATGCATCTGAGGGTAAGTGGGTTTGAAAAGTTTTGATCAAAAACTCATGTACATGTACGAGTGATAAAAGCACATTTGTATATGTATGAGAGTTGCGTTAAATTTCTGAGCAGTAGTGACTGCCGATTGTAAAAGATTAGAATGAATGAAAGATACAGGTTCATGGAGTGGTTTTTCTCCCTATGACAAAATCATGAGATTTTGGAGGGTTTTCCACTCGGCACAAATTTGGTGTTTCTTCATGTTTGTGAGTTTCATTTCTTTATGCTTATGAAGAATGCTTATGCTTCTCTTGCTCAAATCGTAAATATTCTGTTTTATATTGCTTAGTGCAAAATTTTGTAAGGAGTTTTCAATTAACAGTACAGTTCTGATTCACCCCCCCCTCTCAGAACCGTAACACTTCCAACAAGTGGTATCAGAGCGTAGGATTCCCTTTAGGAATTGATCTCTGGTTATTGGAAGTTATGGCACATTCTGAAGGAGCTTTCCTTAATAGGGCACCTTTATTTGATGGAAATGATTATGTTTTCTGGAAAGTTAAAATGGAAGCATTTATACATTCTCTTGATGTAAGGATGTGGGATGTTGTAACAACAAAATACACTGTTCCAGCGTCAGTTCCTACTGATGCTGATGAGAAACTAAAATTTGAATTAGATAAGAAGGCTAGATATGCTCTTCTTTGTGGTCTTACTAGAGATGTCTTTGCCAAAGTCATTTATTGTAAATCTGCAAATGATATATGGGTAAAACTTGAAACAATCTATCAAGGAGATGACAAGGTTAAAGAATCTAAACTGATTACTCTTAAAACTCAGTTTGACAATCTGAAAATGAGTGAGGATGAAACCATTGCTGCATATTTTTTAAGAATTGAGGAAGTTGTGAATGCCAGGAAGGGTCTAGGTGAAGACATAGAAGAACATGATGTTGTTTCAAAGGTTATTAGGTCAGTCCTACCTAAATTTGAAACAAAAATTTCTACATTGGAAGAAAAGAAAAGTTTTTCAAAAATGACCTTACATCAACTTCAAGGAACTCTAACTGCATATGAAATGAGAATTAGCAATCAAGCTAGTTCTTCATCTAAAGAATCAGCCTTTAAGGTTGAAAAGAATGATGAGAGTGATTCAGATCTAACTGATGCTTTAGAAGCATTATTGGTTAAAAGAATGGCAAAGAAATATAAAAGCAAATGCTTCAGTTGTGGTCAATTAGGACATTTTGCTGCTAGATGTCCAAATATTGAACTTGATGATTATGAGAAGTTTTCTAGAAAGAAACCTTGGAATCAGAATCAAAGGTTTAAGGATTTCAAAAAGAAAAGTCTTTTTTCAAAAGAGGATCCAAATGAAGAATCCAGTGATGCAGATGAAGAAGGGGAAAAATTGTTTATGGCTGAAATAGTTCTTACTCCTAAACTTGAATCAAATGAGCCTGAATCCTCATCTGATTTAGAAATAGAAGTTGATCTTGAAGAAGAACTTCTAAAATCCCTGCAAGAAATTAAAAGGTTAAAAAAATCAGTTACAAATCATCAGACTGAAAATCAAAAACTTCAAGATGAATTAATAAAAGCAAACTCAATTATAGAAAGTCAAAAATTCTTACTTGAAGAAAAGGATAAAAAACTGAATGTCTTGCAATGTTCTTCTGAAGAATCTACTAATCAGAAAACAAAGTTGTTTTTCAATGGATATTGTTTCAACTGTAATACTTTTGGGCACAAAGCAATCTTTTGTAAAAATAGCACTAGTCAAGGCAAAAGAAAAGTTATTAGGTGCTTCAAATGTTTTTACTATGGTCACTATGCAAATCAATGCAAATTAAATCTGAGACCTAAACAGATATGGAAACAAGTAAAGACAAATGAAAAGTCCTTAATTGTTGAAACAGTCTTATTTGCTCAAAAATCTGCAACATGGGTGTTGGATAGTGGCTGTTCTCATCATATGACTGGATGTAAGAACAAGTTCAAAACCTTAGAAAGCTTTGATGGAGGTTTTGTACGTTTTGGCGATAACTCAGGAGCTTATATAACAGGAAAAGGCTCAATAATCTTAAATAATGATACACCAATACATGATGTGTACTTTGTTGAAGGGTTGAAACATAACCTTTTAAGTGTCAGTCAGATATGTGATAATGGATATTCTATCTCTTTCAATGCAAAAGAATGTCATATTAAAAATGGGAAAGATAGAGTCATTGCCAGTGGGTTAAGAACAAATGGTAATTTGTATAATCTGATAGATTCAACTATTCAAGAAACATCATTGGTCAATACATGCTTTATGAGTCAAGTGGAAGAAAATTGGCTATGGCACAAAAGACTGGGACATTTGAACTTTGATAATCTTGCTAGAATCAGCAAGAACAAAAAGGTTAGGGGACTACCACAAATAACTAAACCTGCATCTGTTTGTGAAGAGTGTATAAAAGGTAAGCAAACAAGAGTTTCTTTTAAAACAAAAGAATATCTATCAAATAGACCACTTGAACTAGTACACACTGATTTATGTGGTCCAACCAAAACAGCCTCTTTAAATGATGAAAAATATTTCATGTTGTTTATAGATGATTATTCAAGAATGGTTTGGGTAACATTTTTGAAACATAAATCAGAAGCCTTTGAACGTTTCAAAATTTTCAGGAAGATGGTGGAAAGAGAAACTGATTTAAAACTGAAATGCTTAAGATCAGATAGAGGAGGAGAGTTTACTTCTCAAGAATTTATTGAGTATTGTGAAAAACGAGGTATAAAAAGACAATACTCTACTGCTAGGACACCACAACAAAATGGAGTTGTAGAGAGAAAAAATAGAACTGTCAAGGAAATGGCCAGGACCATGTTAAATGAAGCAAAGCTGCCTGACAAATTCTGGAAAGAAGCTGTTCATACAGCTGTCTATATTTTAAATAGAGCTCAAATCAGAATTAGGACAGCTTATACACCATATGAATTATGGTATGGGAAAACAGCAAATGTTAAGAACTTTAAAATATTTGGTTGCAAATGTTTTATCAGAAAGAATGATGATTCTCTAGAAAACTTTAACTCAAGATCTGATGAAGGGATTTTTCTTGGGTACTCTACACATAGCAAAGCATATAAATGCTTTAATAAAAGGCTGAACAAAATTGTAGAAGCTATAAATGTTATATTTGACGAAACATCTGTATGCAGTAATGGCAATGAAGAATATGAAAGTTTATCTTTTCAAGAGTCAGAAAGTATTCATAATGAAAATTGTGAACAAGATAAAGTTGAAACTGATGATGAAGATGAACTTGCAAGAAAAATAGAATCAGAAAATTGCTCCAATTCTAAAATCACTAGTGATGGATCAAAGATAAAAACATCTTCTAGAATAATAGCTAAGAGACATCCTGAGTCTCAAGTTATTGGTGATATTGAAAAAGGAATTTTAACTAGAAGAAAAGCCAAAATAGGAGAACAAGTAAATATTGCTGAACAATTTTGTTTGATAGCAGATTTTGAACCAAAGAATGTAACAGAAGCTCTATCAAATCCTAGTTGGCAAAATGCTATGCTAGATGAAATAAATCAGATAGAGAAAAACAATACTTGGGAACTTGTTCCCAGACCTGATGGTAAAAATGTTATTGGTGGAAAATGGATATTCCGTAATAAACTAAATGAGGAAGGTGTAGTGATCAGAAATAAAGCCAGATTTGTTTGCAAAGGATATGCACAACAAGAAGGAGTTGATTTTGGTGAAACCTTTGCACCAGTTGCAAGGTTGGAGTCAATCAGAATCTTTCTTGCATATGCCACTCATAAAAATTTCACTGTCTACCAAATGGATGTCAAAACTGCTTTCCTAAATGGATATCTTGAGGAGGAAGTTTATATGGAACAGCCAGAAGGTTTCAAATCTTCTGACAAGCCTGATTATGTTCTTCATCTCAAAAAGGCCTTATATGGTTTAAAACAAGCTCCTCGAGCTTGGTATTCCAGATTAGATAAACATCTAATTGCAAATGGATTCATTAAAGGAAATGTGGACAGCACTTTGTATACAAAAATGGACAATGAAAATTTATTGGCTGTTGAAATATATGTTGATGATATTATTTTTGGTTCTACTAATGATCATTTAGCACAAACTTTTTCAGGAATCATGGAGTCAGAATTTGAAATGTCTATGTTAGGACCTTTGACATTTTTCTTGGGAATTCAAGTCTCTCAGCTTGAACATGGTTTGTTTATCTCTCAACTGAAATATGCTAAGGAAATGCTTAAAAGGTTTCAAATGGATACTTGTAATCCAGTTGGTACACCAATGGAAACTGGATGTAAGTTGATGAAAATTGATGAATCTCCTCTTGTTGATCAAAGAGAGTATCGATCTATGATAGGAAGTCTTTTATATCTTACTGCTTCTAGACCAGATATAATGCACTCTGTATGTCAAGTTGCTAGATATCAAGCAGCTCCTCGTCAATCTCATCTCAATGCTGTTCACCGTATCTTTAAATATTTACAAGGTACTTTGGATTATGGTTTGTGGTATCCAAAAAATGATGATTTTGCTCTCATTGGTTATACAGATGCTGATTGGGGTGGATGTAAAGATGATCAACGAAGTACTAGTGGTGCTGCATTTTTCTTAGGTGATCGGTTAGTTGCTTGGCACAGTAAAAAACAAGAATGTGTCACTATTTCTACCGCTGAGTCTGAAATTATTGCTGCAACAGCATGTTGTACTCAGTTAATTTGGATGTCTTATCAGCTTTCAGATTTGGGTA
Source organism: Sequoia sempervirens (assembly GCA_007258455.2). Lineage (NCBI taxonomy): Eukaryota > Viridiplantae > Streptophyta > Pinopsida > Cupressales > Cupressaceae > Sequoia > Sequoia sempervirens. The sequence continues at coordinate 373,258,303 of VDFB02271358.1, forward strand.
TTCATGTTCAAAAACCTCTGAAAATCCTTTGTGACAATACCAGTGCTATTCAGATTTCTAAAAATCCTGTTATGCATTCTAGAACTAAGCATGTTGCCATCAAGTTGCAGTTTATTCGCGAACATGTGTCATCAAATGAGGTCATTCTTATTCATGTACCTTCTAAATTACAAGTTGCTGATATTTTTACCAAAGCTCTTCCTAGAGAATTGTTTGAACAGTTCAGAATTCGATTGGGAGTCTTCTCTCAATCCATGCTGGAATAAGTTTTTACTTTTCATATTCTGTGTTAGATTTCTGCTTCTTTCACAGAAAACATTTAAAGCAGATGGTTAGATTTTTGATGCATAAATTTTGGGGGAGTACATTCTGGTACAGGTTTTGTTTTGGCAACATTCTGGTACAGGTTTTGTTTTGGCACAGGATCATACAGGAGGTTTTGTGAATGGCCCAGTTTAGTTCAATTTTGATTTACAGGTTTTGTTTTGGCACAGGATCATACAGGTTCAGTATTGGCACAGGTTTGGCACAGGTTCATACAGGTTCAGTTTTGTTTTGTTCTTTTGGCACAGCAGTTTTGATTTGTTCAGGTTTGGTTCTTGTGTTTGGATGCACTTGGTTCATATATTAATCATGTTTTCATGGTAAATCTGCTTGGCATTTCAGTTCATTATCTTGTTTATATTCAACATGGTATTTCAGTTCATTTTATGAAATGGTGAAAATTTTTGCATCAAAAATGGGGGAGATTGTTAACTTATTTGTCATCCGGCAAATACGTGGCAGATTTGTCTTGTTGGCAAAATGTTACATGTGGCAATTTTTGATGTGACATGGAAAGTGTGATGGCATGTTGGACGTTGCATGGAATATTTGATGGCATCTGTTTAATGCGAAAGAATTGGAAAGGGTTTAATGATTTTGTCGGCAGTTTTTAATTGGGACCATCGTATTCTGACAAGTCTAAATGCATTATTGATTATTGTCAGTCCTTTCTCGCCAAGTATGGACTTTGCATGGCGGACTCCAAATTTTGGTTAAAATTGATTAAGGTTGTGGGTATCGGTTTATTCTGAGCAGATGGTTTTTTGTTGTGTTTTGTAAGTTGAATTCATTTTGCAAACAAACAGGAAATGCTCGGTTGGATCAGGATTTTTTGTGCGAATCAGGAAATGTGTTTGACGTATTCAGACAGGTTCATTGTTTGTTTTTTATTTTCAATGGAGTTTCAGGCTTATGCATTTATCTTTGTCATAAAGAATAAACGTTTGATTATTTGTTCGTTCCTGCTCATGTATGAGGATCTGAGGCGAATGAAAGAAAGAAGAGACTCCCTAAGGCCGGACAGAGTCTTGTGTTAAAGCTGAACAGAGTTTTGTGTTTCTGGTTTGAGGTTCTTTGAGCAGAATCCACAGGTATGAAGGTTAATGTTCTTGTTCAATTCTGAAGAGGGTCTCGAACCCAAATTATGGCTTTGCAGTGTTTAAAAGTTTGAATAAATCTTTGGGGTTTTAAACCTAGGGTTCTATATACAGTTTTTTGGAAATGTGTAAATATTTTCTGTCGGTTGCAAAGCATAAAACCGTTATGGAAACGGTCTTCGAATATCTCTCAAACGAAGCTTAATGTTTATCAAAAACAGATTCGTAATCTGAAGCTTAAAGATTATCAGTTTTATCTAAAACAGATTCGTAATCTGAAACTGTTTTTTGAAGCATTTTTAAGAGACAGTTGGTTGAACTGGTGCAGTTAGAAAATTTGCAACTGTTTCGAAGTTCATATATTTATCACTTGAAATCTTCAGATGTATGGATATATGTGTGTGTGTGTAAAACATATATATATATATATATATATGCATCTGAGGGTAAGTGGGTTTGAAAAGTTTTGATCAAAAACTCATGTACATGTACGAGTGATAAAAGCACATTTGTATATGTATGAGAGTTGCGTTAAATTTCTGAGCAGTAGTGACTGCCGATTGTAAAAGATTAGAATGAATGAAAGATACAGGTTCATGGAGTGGTTTTTCTCCCTATGACAAAATCATGAGATTTTGGAGGGTTTTCCACTCGGCACAAATTTGGTGTTTCTTCATGTTTGTGAGTTTCATTTCTTTATGCTTATGAAGAATGCTTATGCTTCTCTTGCTCAAATCGTAAATATTCTGTTTTATATTGCTTAGTGCAAAATTTTGTAAGGAGTTTTCAATTAACAGTACAGTTCTGATTCACCCCCCTCTCAGAACCGTAACACTTCCAACACAAATTGCAGGAGTATTATGGTATGTTCCTTGACGTTAGCGATTGGATACCCAACATTTATGTGAATCAGAAGGATCCCATTTGTCAAACTTACCTTCACTATTTTGAGGTGTTAATGGGTATATATAGATATAAAAGTCAATTGCTTTATGATAGTCTGAAGTATCTATTTTCTTTTGATCTGATGAAAAGGCGAAGCCCTTGGCATATAGTTCCTTCCGCTAGGGTGGTTGTGTCGACCATAGATTTGTTTCACAACCATCATACTATTCGTCAATGGTAGCTTAAGGATCTTCATATCAATAGTATTGAATATTTCCCTCCAGATGAAGTTATTCAAAGCATTAAAGATTCCCCACCAGTTGAAATTATTCAATAGATTTCAAACACTTTACAAAAGTGTGCAGCTTCCCGAAAAAAGGTCATGGTAAAATAGTAATACTACCACTCATTAGAGTGATGAAAATGTGTGTTTCGCTTATATATTTAAATAGCAATGTATCTGTATCTTTTTCCTCACACACCTATGCTATAGAAATATTGACACACATTTGAATGGGGAGATAGAGAGAAGAGTGAGTGATTGCGGGGTTGTCATCATAGAGTATTGAATACTATGTAAAAGCATCTATAAGAGATATTTTTACTTTTTAATTATGTCTAAAAATAATAATTTAGTTCAATGCACATTGATATTATTTAAATTTATAAAAAAAAAAAAAATTTAAATAATAAATATATATTTATATATATAATCTTTGAATTTAGAAAGTGTAATGATATAATATGTTTATTTATAAAATTTTCTATAAAATTTTGTGATTATTTTGAACAAATATCTTAATACATGTACATAAGTATTAATGTGAAGTAAAACAAATTAGTACAAAGATTTATTATCAATTTTTTTATCTTTCTACACATGTACATTTTTCTACAACTAGTTCTACATCATGTATTTACATATCAACTCTTATAAACTTACCTCTCTCCTATTTATTGCACATAGATATACACCTCCTTAAAAAAAAAATCATTTGTTACCTCGATCTAACCATTATCTCATTTTGGAATAAGTCTATGGTTGAGTTGATAATCATGTAATTTTGAACTTGTCCCCTTCCAACTTAAAATTCAAATTTGAAATTTAGCATATTTACTTTCTTAACCATTCTATTTTGACAAAACTAGACACATATTATGGTATAATATAGTGTTATGTGGTAGTACTAAAATATATTCAATTCTCTCATTATCATCATCAAGTAGACACATGTGTGCTCTATTTCATACTAGAGAAATAACTCTATTTATAAATACTATCAGCAATAATTATTCAAGGAAACTATAGTAGATAGTTATATATAAAAAAAAAAACATAGAGAAAAATATTTTCTATGTGCATGGATGAATATAAACATAAATCAAATATTTACAATGAAAAATTCATCTTAGATCCATAAAAAATTCCTTTGATAAAGAATGGAGCCAACAGATATATCTAGACAATTCATTAACTATGAACATTGTTTCTAGATCTAGCATTAAATAGTCTATAAAAAAATCAAATATTTGATCTTTATTCTTTAGTTATTAACCTAATTGTATCATATCCTTCATTTACATTATAAAAAATAAATATAAACTTACCAAAAGCTTAATTATTAATTACGTATTTGATCACATTACTTAATTATCTTTGAACATGAAAGAAACTTTTTTTTTTTGCAATAATGTTAAACTATAACTAGATACACATAGGGAAATGATAAAATATTATTATCCATTATCACTAAATATTTTTAATTTATACTATGTTGATAGTGAGGTAAGTGACAAACCTCTCCACATTATGGGCTAATTACATTGAGTTCATACTTAATGATATCACATTTAACAAGTCACTATTTAGCATGTGCACATTATAGTACATGTATTGTGAAAAAAAAACATGAAAACTTTAGCCTATATTTATTAATCTCAAACTTATCAAGAAATTTGAATAATAATAAATATTATATAGTATACTTTATTTTCTTATTAGCTCCCTTTTTCAATCATAAGATAGAAGTGTACATGTATATTCTTGTGTTTGATATTTCATATATTATTAAATCTTACTTCTCTTAAATTATAGCAAAGAAATAAGTTGTCACTAATCTTGGAACCCTCTAACTACAAAACCCCTCCAAAATTTGTTCACCAAAATATCCTTAAAAAATATAGGATCCCTCATCTAATTGTTTGATCATTATGATAAAATATTGCATCTCATATTCTAGAGATTTTTTCTTTATAAATTTTGCACAATGAAATAAAATGTATAAAATTTTAGCTGCCTCTTTAGTTAATTTAGATATTTACTTAAATGGTTGTAACTCCATGTTTTAAGGGAAATGTATTAATTTTTGAGTTGAGTAAGTTCCAATAAACATAATAAGATGGCTTATCCATGTAGATGGTACTAAGAAAATTGTTAGTGGCATGGACATTATGGTAATGGTCCTACAAAGGGTAAGCTACAATGGTATACTCCATGAAAGGAAAATATTTGAGTCAATAGATAAAATGTGAATTGTCCCGCATAATTTTCTATTAAGAAAGTAGGGTTAATGGGCCTAACCCATAAAATAACATGAAATAGGTCTCACAACAAATAGATCAAACCATAGCAAAATAGAAAAGATAGAACGTGATTTCAAGTGAATAAAATAGGCCTACATACTACCGAGCTGCAAACAAGATAGAAGCCCAATAATAGCATGTTGGTGTCAACTACTAAGCCCAGAATCACCATCTACAACAAAATACCTTTGCAATGCATGCAAGAAGCATACACTATTTCACCAAAAGTGAATGTAAATTGAGATGCTAAAAATACATACTATGCAGGCTTTCAAAGTTGTGAAAATATCAAACATGTGAGAAAACTACCCTATGAGAAAAAACCACCCGAAGTTATTTACCCTAAGATAAATTAATACACTAACACCCCCCTTAAGTGAAAACTTAGGGAGAATTACTATACAAAATGAAGATGCAATATGGGTCATGGCTACACAACCATGTTAGGTACCTATTTACAATGCAAAAAGAAATCTCTCACAATTGGAGAAAAGGAGAAAAACCCTATGCGAATAAACCCCTCTCCAAAAGAGAGAAAAGAAAATAGAAATGATTCATGGATGGAGGACTCAATAGCACCCCCAAGGACTACATACATCATGTATATACAATAGATGATCCCCCCATAGGAAGGAAAAAAGAGAGATATTATATCCCCACCACAATGAAGAAGCTCCAATGCCGATGAAATATGCCTAAAAAAAAAAGATGATCTAATGCATACAAGAAACTCCTCTCCCCTTAGGAAGAAAAAAATCCACCAAATGATGAAGCCACTCTATGTCCAACTGATTAGAGGAAGCCGCCAAATAGAAATCTCTCAAGAGTGATGAGGAGTCTCCAAGAATGAATACTCCACCACATAGTCATGATAGAAAACAACCAAGAAATTTGACAAATCAAGTGAAGGCTCATCAATGTCAATCTCCAACTTAAAAATCTAGATGTATCAACAACCACGCCGGAACTATCATCAAAGAGGAGAGAAATACACTCAAGTATGTCTCCCAAATCTACAAGATGAGACTCCACAAAAAAATCTAAGATGCCTACCATATACTCATCCAATAAAGAAAGATTTGAAAATCTATGACCAGCCTTCTCAAGAGAAGAACTCAAATTTGAAGAAGCAGGAGGTGAAGGAGGAGGAATCTCAACACTAGTATCAAGAACAACAAGATTCAAGTGACCAAAATTCTCCTCACAAGCATGATTCACCCTTGATGGAAGGGTATGAACATCATCCAAAGAAACATCATCATCAAGAATAAAATGAGAGATATAATATAAGTGAGATGCATGATCCACCACCCCTATAGCAATGATATCTTTACTTTGTATGTCTTGAATGTATACACGATCAAAAGTGAATTCAACTGTCTTACCTTGTGCACCATGAGTGATTTGATAAACTGAAAGAAGATTAGTGGTCAAGGAGGGTACATAAATTAAATCATTAAAATATCCTTCACCCATAAAAATAGAACCTTTTCCACAAACTTTCATGTAAGTATTGTTACCCATTAAAATGTTAGGTGAGCTACAAGGCTCAAAGAAGAGAACATATCCATAGAAGATTCCATATGCTAAGATGCACCTAAACCAAGCTGCCATTTCCCATTTTTAGGAATAGTGGAAGCCAGGAGTGCTTTCTCTTTCATCCCATTAGCAAATCCCACATTACCCATTTGTGTAGATTTGGATGATGATGTATATGGAGATGTAGAAGAAGATGAAGGAGACTCTAATGATGGCAGCAAGATTTTGTTCTTTTGAAGAAGGTGAGTAAGCTCATCAATCTTCTTAGTATAACACCTATGCTTATCATGTCCAAATCTCTTACAATAAGCATATTTTATCTTCTTCTTTTGTGATTGTTCCTCTTTGGAAGAGGTTTTGGTCTCAGGAGTAGGATCCTTAACTTTCTCATTAGACTTAGAATCCTTATTTTGTTTCTTGTTCTTACCACTTGAAGATTGAGCCATCAAGGCATGACTCTTATTAAGAACATCTATCTGAATCGACTTGGCCTACTCCCTAGTCAATCTATCACAAAACTCCTCAAATGAAGGAATCTTATGGTCTTCTCCCATGGAATCCATAGTAGAATAGAAGGTAGAGGCAAAAACTTGAAAGGGACCTCTTATTTTTTGAAAGATCAAGAAAATACTCCTGATCATTTTTGGCATCACCACATCCTTTCAGTTGTGACAAAATCAACTTGAACTATGCAAGGAAATCCTCAATAGTGGCAAAGGAATTTAGGGAGAGAGGGCTTGTGATTGGCTTCAAGTTATAAGATTTTGAACTGATTGACCTTACCATAGAACTTAGCAAGCTTATCCCACACCTGTTTGGCTATTGTACATTCTACAATATGAAACAACAAATTATCAGACACATGGAGACCTACGAGTCCTCTCACCTCATTCATTTTGTTTCTTGAACAAAATTCTCAAAATTCCTAGTGAACTTGGGTTGTTTGGAATCCAACATTTCCCAAAGACAATGATTGCAACAACTATGATATTTTGAGCTTCCATGTATGGTAGTTGTGTGGGGTGAGTGGTTAAACTTTTGGCTCTAACATAATGTGCAAAAGAGACCAATATGCTACTTATACGCCCCAAAAATGAATAGAACCAACAATGTGCAATTCACCAAAATAAACTTTCACTAAAAAAAGAAAAATTGGAGCAAAATTTTAGGCTACAAATATTGCAATTTGAGGCTACAAAAATAGATGGAAAATTTTGACAAATTTTTTCAATAAGAAAAGTACCTCCAAAAAATAACTCAAATTGGTGGGAAAGTTGAACCAAGCACAAAGCAATCTTCCAACAAAATAAATCACACTTTCCTCAACATAGCAAAATGACAAGAAAGAAAGAACCCAGGTGAGAAGCTAATCGAGCGAATTGTAGTGCCTCCAAAGGAAGGATTACCCTTCAATAGGAAATTCAATATCGCTTCAATTACATGCCATGTGCATCCAACAAAACCTTGCTTAGGAAATGAATGGAAACAAATGCTCTGGGAGTTGGAACATAGTCACAAATAGATACAATTGTCCTAGAAAATCATGCCTTCCCTTTCGGTTTCAAACATGCCCTCAAATATAGAGAAATCATGCCTTGAAGAAAAAAACTAACAAATCATGCCAAGAAAATGCAAATATCACAATCTCCAATCTACCAAATTGCCTCTGCCAGATTAAGAAAATTCCAAATAGAAGGAAGAAAAACTCTTGGCCAATGCTCAAAAGTGTCTTCAATCGAAAATACACACCAAAAGATAGGCATCGAGCCTGTGTACAGGCATGACAGGCTCTCTAAAAATGAATCTACACTACACCAAGCCAAAATCAAGGAGTGGTTCCACACCATGCCAAAGTCAAAACCAAGGGGTGGTTCCACACTAGGACATCCAACTCCGAGAATGAGACATCTGAGTAAGATGCTCATGAAGAATAAATAACAAACTCCACAAGGATATGGAATTTGAGTGCCTCAAACAAAACCCCAATCAACCTTTCAACAGATGAATCACCTCCAAAGAAAATGGACCTCCCAACAATGCCTCCAAGATCCACAAGAGATAGCAATACCACAAAAAATATTTTGCAAATTGTGGTTGGGACAACGCCTTCAATCACACAATCCATGACCACAAGGAGAAAAAAAATTCCACACTTTGCAGCCAAAAAAAATGCCAACAGTCACCAACAAACTTCACACCTCTTTCAAACAAAATAGGAAATTTTGAAATTTTAAAAAGTTCAAATGCCAAAAAAAAAAAAGAAAATAAATGATCTCAAGAACTTCTGATGAAAACTCTCAAGGGAAGGAGGGCTAAATGGTTGGCTCTGATACTATGTTGGTGTCAACCACCAAGCCTAGAATCACCATTTACAATGAAATACCTTCACAATGCATGAGAGAAGCAGACACTATTCACCAAAAGTGAATGTAAATTGAGATGCTAAAAATACATACTGTAGAAGCTTTTAAAGCTTTGAAAATATCAAATGGGTGAGAAAACTACACTACGAGAAAAAACTACCCAGAGTTATTTACCCTATGATAAAATTAATACACTAGCATAGCAAAGCATCCAATAGGATAGACCAAAACCCAAACTATAGGCCACCAACAAAATAGTTCAAGCACCCAAGCTTGAACCTAACAATTTTTCCCCCAAAGGCTTTTTAATCGAGACAGAGTCCATCTTAGGAGTATGTCTCTTCTAGTGTTGCTCCTTAGTCCAAGAAGAAGTAAAAATAAGGTTTGAATATTTTCAACAAGAAGGGAGTGAAGCCCCCTCATAAAAGAAAATAGGTGGAGCAGTAGGAACAACAAGTGGAATATCCAAACCTAATATAGGAGTAATCAAAACCATGGAAGAGACAACATTATCTATAATGGGAGTAGAAGTGGCCTTAGGGGAGGCAACATGCACAGTAGGAGGAATATATTTATCTAATATCTAAGTAGCAATGTCCACAAGAGTGGTAACATTATCAATAATATTCTTTTTCTTTTGAGCAGGAGGATAAGGAGGCTTATAATCCTCACTATCAAAAAGAAGAGAACACATTCAAATTCACAATTAGATGGTAGTTGATGGAAATCTTCCATCAAGTAGAAGAAGAATCAAGATGAGAGCTACAAGAGAAGTCACAAGCAGTCTGTCCAATAGAGAAACAACATTTTCAATGAAACATGATACCTTCATAACCCACGAGCTGAGACCAAGACCAAACTTTCACTTGGAGCACAACCTCTCAAGGTAGTTCCTGAGACAAATCAACCTCCACAAAAATTTAAGCATAGGAGGTGTGCACGAAATTTAAGGAAGCCTCATCCACTTTCAAGAATCTACCAAGAGCATTACCTATGCCCTGAAGAGTAGAGGAGCCCAAAAAATGAAATGGGAGATAAGTCAATCTCACCCAGATAGGCATAATGTCAATAGGTTCCTTCAAGGGATTGAAGGAGAGAACCCATGGCCTTGAAGATAAGGGTGAGAATCCAAAAACCACAAACCCTAATCTACAATAGTTTTCCTATCCTTAGAAGAAGAAAATTCAACAACCAAAAATACTTTGATAGAAGTATAAATCTCAATCCTACCTCCCAAAAATGGTTTTCAGTGCTTTGTTATCTAGATAATTAGATTCTAGAGAGAGGGAAACATAATGGAGAACTTGTAGATTAGTCCCATTTTGGAGAGATGATCAATTCTCTCAAAAACCTCCTACCCAAAGGATACAACAAGAGCAATAGAGGCACACTTTAGCAGCCACATAGAGCTCACCCTCACAATATTTGATCTCACAACATAAACAAAAAGCCTAACACCCCTACAGGGAACCATAGGAGATCCCACAACTAAACTTGCAATAGGAGGTACATTTGAATCCACAACCATAGAGTGAGACAAATCTATAGCTAGTCTACACTCTAGCGAGATAGGCTACAATGCAAGAGAATGGGATGTAGAGGAGCTGTAAGAGAGCCATCTAGAATTGACATTCAAAAAAGAACTTGAAAGGAGAGTGGGGAATCAATGAGAGAGTTAATTGTCTCTTATTGTTAGAGCTTTAAGGAACTCATTATTTAATAATTCAAGGTTCAAACTTTAGAGGAGTGTTACATAAGGGATAAGGTCAAGTCATACACAAGGAAATTTTAATAAGATGGATACCCCCTAGTCCTTGGCTCTAAATAAAGATATATTTTCATAGGCTCATGCTCCATATCAAATAACAAAATCAATTTGTCAATGATATAAAAATATTTTAGAAAAATAAAAAAGAGTGTCCCATTAATATGGGCAAGTGCAAGAAATTAGGTCCACTTTTAGTGGAAGTATCGAGCTTGAAATAAATTCCAATAGAGACATGGGTACCCATTTCATAAAAATAACTAACCATTTAGGATGGGATTCTCAAACCTAAATTTATACCCATATCAAATGCTCGTACCCATTTCATTTTAAAATAGGTACTTAGTTTAGAATGGGTACTTATTTCATTTTAAAATGGGTACTTGGTTTATAATGGGTACCTATTGTTAGCGTGAATAATTGATCTATTCACTATACTTAAGTGTACTTTGGTTGATGAGGCTAGATAGATTCTTGTCTAACCAAATGTGCAAAACTTAAACCTCTAATTTTACCAAGCTATTTCATTAACCTCATGCACACATCTTTTTGAGGTTGGAAGCATTTCCTTCTGACCTCAAAGGTCACTTTACACTTGGCACATAAGGTTCATGACTTGGTCATAGAGGTCGTTGGTTTGCACACTCCATGTATTCCTAAGGTTGACATCTATAGGACGCTTGTCTACTCATTTGTGCCACATTATGGGTCACTGGTCAATCCACCTCATAAGAAAATTTCCTCATCCTTTCCTATATAAGAAAGGCCCTGTACTCATTGTTCTTTGGGCCAACTAAATACAATATTGCATATTGTTCATTGTTCTTGTCATTTCATCTCCTAGATCCTCCTAGTTTATAATATGGTATCAAAACTTTAGGTGGAGATTTCTGCAAGGAAAGGTGTGAAAGTGGTAATGCTTAGGAGCAACAACTTTCTTTTAGCATTGCCTTACTAGAAGCTTCTGTACAATTTTATTTTCCACCACTTGAATCATTCTAGATTATTTGCAAATACGGATCCTTATCCACTGCATAATATCTAATGTTTGACTTTCCTTGCACTGCATGTCTTGTAACCACCCTTCTTAGTTATTAAACAGGCTAATATAAAAATTTGATTGTTGTGATCAAAATAGACAAGAGAACTCAATAGAACCCTATATCTGATTTGTTTATGTAATTTGCATACATATCAATAATAATATTTTATTGCAGCAACAATTTTTCGTTGTCCTCTATTTTTTAAAAACTCTATGTTTATCTGCTCTGCTTTGGTTTTTTTTGCACATCTATAATTCTTCAAGGGCATACAAAAATTCACTGCCAACAATTCATCATGGGAAAATTCACCTTTATGACAAATTCATTGTGGGAAGCTTCACAGCCATGACAAATTCACCCCCAAGTAAAATTCACTGCCAACAATTAACTGAAGCAAAAATTAACTGCATTAATTTGTTTTAATATATATTTTGAAAACTTTGAATATTTTTTAAAAATAATTTTCCCCTACATTACAATTTATTGACAATTTTATATTTTATATGTTTATTTTTATATTAATTTTTTTAACATGATAATATATTAAAAATTGATTTATTTTTGTGTTAGATTTGATTCATAGTAATTTTTATTTTCATTTGCATTATTTTAATTTTTTTAGCTAACAATACCAATTATTAAATTATATAGTTCTTATATGTATAATTGATTATAGATCAAATTATTTTCTTAAGTTAATGCGATTAATTTTTACCTTTATTATCATATATTGAAAATAATATGATAAAATATATTGAGAAATGTTTTATTTTTACTATCATAAATCAAATTCTCTAAAGTTAATGCCATTAAATTTTTATTATCATAAATCAAATTATTCTTTTGCAAAAATTAAATAAAAGGTTTTGAAATATATATTAAAAAACATTAATGGCTGTTAATTTTTTGCCTCGGTGAATTCGTGGCAGTGAATTTTACTTGGCAGCGAATTTGTCATGGTGGTGAATTTTCCCATGATGAATTGTTGGTAATGAATTTTCCATCAATGAATTGTTGGCAATGAGTTTTGCTAGAGCCTTCTTTAAGATCCAACATTTGGTATCAGAGCCTAGTTTGGTTGTAGGCATTTATTTTGGTGTGAAATCACAGCAGTGTGAAGGAGAAGATATAATAGAGTGAAAGAGACTTCTCACAATTTTGAAAGCAAAGATAGTAGAAAGATTAGTTCCTTGAAAGAGCAGTTGCTTGAAGGGGAAAATTTAGGCATTTTAAACGAAATATAAGTACAATATTTGTCTGTTTTATTATTTTTAAAATATGCCAACTATTAGCAAAAGTTTGAATGTCACAATCTCATATTCCTTTTTTCAAAGGAGAGAATTATGGTTTCTATAGCATCAAAATGAGAACATTATTTATTTCTCAAGATTTATGGGATTTAGTTGAGAATGGTTGTTTAGAACCTATAGATGCTCAAGCACTTGCCTCCTAGACACAAGCACAATGAGATCAACTTCATGAAAACATTAAGAAGGATGCAAAAGGTCTCTTCATCATTCAACAAGTAGTACATGAGACAATATTTCAAAAAAAAATTGCTACAAAAAAATCAAAGAAAGCTTGGGATCTTCTACAAAATGTATTCAAAGGAATAGATAAGGTAAAAACTGTCAAACTACAAATGTTTAGAAGAGATTTTAAAAAGTATTTTTTATGAAAGATTTTGAATCTATGCAAGAATTATTTAATCGATTCATGGGTTTAGTAAATCAGATTAGATCTTATGGAGATACCCTAATAGATCAGAAAATAGTAGAAAAAATGTTGAGAAGTTTTCCTTTAAAATTTGATCCCATTGTAATAGCTATAGAAGAGTCAAAAGATCTAACATTGTTATTAGTTAATGAACTTATGGGATCTCTTCAAACACATTAAAAAATGATGAATCGAACCATGAAAAATTCTATTGAATATAAATTTTAATCAAAATTAAATATTTCAAAAAATAAAGAGAAGAATTTTGGTGAACTATTAGGAAAATTTAGAAGAGACATTGAAAGTAAAGAGAATAATAGTGGACAAGGAAGAGGCTATAATAGAAGAAGATACTACAACAATAATGAAAGAGGTAACCAAATTTATTACAAATCACAAGTGCAGTGTAATTATTGCAAAAAGTTTGGTCATTCTGAACGAGATTGTTGGAAAAGAAATAAGCCACAAGCTAACTATTCTGAAGAAAAATAAGGAAAAAATAATTTAATTTTTGCATGTGATGTTACAAAAGAAATTTTTGAAAAATTTTGGCTTCTAGATAGCGGTTGTAGTAACCATATGATAGGGAATAAGAATATATTTGTCAAGATGGAAGAGGGTATGTGATGAGCCAAAAAGTGGCAATATGATGGGTATGTGGCTGACGACCTTTTTTTTACCCAAAATTGATGAAACGAAAAGGGAAAATAAAAGATATTCTCATCTTTCCACCAATATAAATTATGTTTTACTTTGAATTTCATAAATAATTATTATTCATTTTCTATTTGAATTACTAAAGTCCTGATTGATACGCTGATTGAAAAACATCTATAGCTTTCAAATGATATCACATGTTTTGAATTTGAAACATGTGTCACATTCTATGCTTCATACTATAGGATTAAAAAAAAGTTGAATTTCATGAAGTTTCAACCAAGTTAAGATGGTTAGACATATGATTTTTATATTTTTAAAAGTTGTAATAAAAAATTCATAATTAATTATTTACTTGGAAAAAAATTACAAAAAATATACATCACATCGAGACATCAGCCATCTACTTATGTCTAAAATCTTATAAAAAAATATTATCGTTCTATTGTGGTTAGGGTGGTCAGATAGACACTTGCTTTTTATTTTTTCACTGGAATTTATGTACTACTACATTGAAATTTCAAATTTTCACCAAATAGATTTTATTTATATAAATAAACCCAGTAGTTTACAATCTACATTCAATTTTCTATATATTCTATTCTTACATATTTTTGAAATAATATACATAACTTATTCAAATTTTTATTTCAAGTTTCCTAACTCTGATTTTTCTTAAATTTTCGCCACTTAAGGGCCTATTTTTTCCATGATGATCCTGCACATACCCAAGAGTCTCCTAAAACAAATGTGTGATTGAGAGATGACAAAGAAGTTTAAGCTATGGGAAAAGGAACAATTGCGCAGTCAAAACTAAACAAGGTATGGAAAAAATATATACATGATGTGTTATATGTTCCAAGGATAGCACACAATTTATTGAGTGTTGGACAACTTATTGAGAAAGGGTATTCTATTGTTTTTTAAAACAATGAATGTGTTGTCTATGATAAAATTGATAGCAATCATATTGTAGAAAAAGTTGGTATGCTGCAAAGTAGAATTTTTCCTCTTGGACTTGAATATTGGGAAACTTGGGCTTTGAATGCAGTCCTAGATAATGAGTCATGGCTATGGCATATGAGGTATTGACACCTCCATTTTCAAGGGTTAAAACTACTTTACCAAAAGTAAATGGTAAAAAGGTTACCCCTTATTGAACTAGATGATCAAGTTTGTTAAGGTTGCATTATCAGTAAGCAACATCGAGACTCATTTCCCATCCTAAAAGCTTGGAGAGCAAGAGCACCTTTTGAATTGGCGAATGTTGATATTTGTGGTCCAATGCAAACCTTATCTCTCAACAAAAAAAGGTACTTTCTTATTTTTGTTGATGAATATAGTAGAAAAGTTTGGGTATGCTTTATTAAAGAAAATTCAGAAACATTTTCTATATTTTAGTGTTTTCAAGCTTATGTAGAAAAGCAAAGAGGTTGTTTCTTAAAAACTCTACATACAGATATAGGGGGAGAGTTTACTTCAAATGAATTTCAAGACTTTTGCAAAAGAAATGGTATTCACAGGAAAGTGACTGCAAGTTATACTCCTCAATAAAATGGAGTAGCGAAATGAAAGAGTTATACAATAGTAGAGATGGCTAGAAGCATGCTCGAGGCTAAGGATCTTATGAATACTTTCTGGGTTGAAGTTGTAGCTACATCTGTTTACTTGCTAAATAGATATCCAACCAAAAGTGTGAAGAATATAACTGCTTAAGAAGCATGGAGTGGAAGAAAACCTAGAATAGCTCATCTTAAGGTTTTTGGATGTATTTCCTATGCTCATATTGTAGAGCAAAAGAGACAAAAATTTGATAATAAAAGTGAAAAATGCATTTTTATTGGGTATTGTGAGGAAACTAAGGGTTATAGGTTATATAATCCAGTAACAAAAAGCTTGATAGTTAGTCAAGATGTACTTTTTAATGAAAAGAATGCATGGAAATGGATTGAAGAACAAGAAAGACCAAGAATTGTGGAAATAGAACAAGTTGTTCCATCTCAGCCTCTTAGCACAAGTGGCGGATCAATTCCCACTCAAGCATTTCCATAATCAAAATCTCCTCAAAGTTCGAGTCCTCCTCCAAGGATGGTAAAAACTCTTAAAGAAATTTATGAAAGAACTACTAGTATTGATTCAGTTTCAAGTTTTTCTTTATCTCATATTCAAGTAGAACCATGATAATTTGAAAATGTAGTAAAACATGAAGTTTGGATTAAATCTATGGATGAGGAGATAGATTCAATTAAAAGGAATGGAACATGGGAGTTAGCAAAACTTCCATTGGAAAAGGATGTTATTAGACTAAAATGCATCTATAAAATAAAGTATAAGGCTGGTAGATCCATTGAAAGACACAAAACAAGATTGGTGGCCAAAGGCTTTGCACAATAGCTAGGTATAGACTACAATGAAATTTATGCTCTTGTAGCAAGGTTGGATACTATAAGAATAGTTTTGGCATTTGCAGCACAATCTAAGTGGTTAGTATATCAGTTTGATGTTAAATCATCTTTTCTAAATGGTTTCTTAAATGAAGAAGTGTTTATAGAGCAGCCACCAAGATATGTGGTTTTAGGACAAGAACACAATGTTTACAAATTGAACAAGGCTCTTTACGGTCATAAGCAAGCACTAAGAGCTTGGTATAGCAGGATTGATGACTATTTTTAGAAGAATGAATTCAAAAGGAGTGAAAGTGAACCTACACTTTATATCAAATCCAAAGGTACAAATGATTTACTTATAACTTGTTTATATGTTAATGATCTCATTTACACAGGCAATAGTGAAGTATTGATAGAAGAATTCAGGAAAGCCATGAAGAATGAATTTGAAATGAATGATTTGGGTTTGATGCATTACTTTCTTGGAATAGAAGTTAGACAATTTAATGGTGGAATTTTTATTTCACAGGAAAATTATATAGTTGATCTACTTGATAAATTTAGAAAGAAGAATTGAAAACCTATGAATACACCTTTGGATGTAAATGCTAAGTTGGCGAAATATGATGATACTAAAAATATAGATACAAAACTATTTAGAAGTTTAGTCGGCAGTCTTATGTATCTTACTACAACTAGACCTGACATCATGTATTCAGTCAGTCTAGTATCAAGATTTATACAAAATACAAGTAGGATTCACTTATGTGCTATAAAAAGGACACTCAGGTATGTTCATGGTACAAGCAACTTTGGCATTTTGTATACACCAATAGATGACTTTAGATTGGTTGGATATACACACAGTGATTGGGCATGATGTATTGATGATAGGAAAAGTACATCAAGATATGTATTCAGCTTGGGATCTGGTATAATTTCTTGGTGTTCAAAGAAACAAGCAATTGTATCACTATCGTCAACAAAAGCAGAGTACATCGCAGCAACATGTGCAACTTGTCAAACAATTTGGTTGAGGAGAATACTCATAGATTTGAGACAAGAACAAAAATAAATCTACAACTATTTATGGTAACAATAATTCTACTATTGCTATAACAAAAAATCCAATTTTTCATAGTCAAACTAAGCATATAGATATCCGCCATAATTTCATCATAAATCTTGTAGCAGATGGTCAAGTTGAACTACAGTTTTGTAAGACTACTGATCAGCTTGCAGATATATTTACCAAAGCAATTTCAAAGGAAAGTTCTACTAATATCAGAGATTTGTTAGGTGTTACTACACTAAATATTAAGGGGGAGAATGAAAGCGGTAATGCTTAGGAGCATCACAGAGTGCCTTTCAGCACCACCTCACTGGAAGCTTCTGCACAACTGTCTTTTGCACCGCTTGAATCATTTTTGGATTATCTGCAAACTGATATCCTTATCCACCGCATAATATTTGATGTTTGACTTGCCTTGCACTGCAAGTCTTGTAACCGCCCTTCTTAGTTATAAAATAGGGCTAATGTAAGAATTTGATTGTTGTGATCAAAATAGAGAGGAGAACTCAGCAGAGCCCTGTATCTGATTTGTTTATGTCATCTGCATACATATCAATAACAATATTTTGCTGCAGCAATAATTTCTGGTTGTCCTCTATTTTTGTGTAAACTCTGCTTTATCTGCTCTGTTTTGATTTTTGTCTACACATCTATATTTCTTCAATATCCAACAAGGTCAACATTATTGTATTTTTTTGATGCCATTGTTGTGTGCAACCAACTGCAAGATGATGGTTAGGTATTTCTAGAGCATCCTAGGGAACCGTTTGGAATCAAACTGCAGAACAACTCAAAACAAAAGATATCGACCCCACCCAAGGCATTTGGCACAATCAATTATTGCTCATACTTTAGCAGAAGAAATTTTTGCTAGTTTGACTTTGTGATTTCCTGCTGGTTTGGAGCGTGATTCCTACCTCCATCGATACAAATTGTTCTTCCTTGCCTCACCTTGCTCGTTGCCCTCAATCCTCACGCTGCCCAGCAAAGAAGAGATTTTGGAGTTTACGCTAAGCACTGGACATCATTTTTGCATGCCCTCAACCAGCAGCACTCAATCCCCATACGAATTAGCTTTGTAGACCTAGGCATTAGCTTCTCTATGACTCGTGCCTTCACTTACCATTTGTGTTACAGATTTTCTTGTAGATTAGGCAGCCTTCCAAACCTCTACGCCCCATGCCTCTTTATTTGACCTCTTTGAGAGGAACCAAAATAGTAGACTCATTTGTATCAGTTGCAAAGGTCAATTGACCAAGTCTTTTGGTGTGTAGAAGATTTTTTTAAGGCGTCTTCATCAAAAGTCCCAGTTTGCACACACAATCTGCACAAAGACCCACGAGTTTTTCTTGAGAGGCAAGTCTTGTTGCAGGCCCGCATCCTGCATACATAGGTACAAAAGGCGGCCTTGATTTTGTCGACCACCTCAGAAGTTTACAGATGCGTCATTATACCAGGTGCTACAAAGATACCAGTGGCTGCAAAGAAACCCCAACACACTTCACTTCTGCTCAGGCAGATTTGGCATGAAATTTGGGGGTGAATGTGCTTGGGACGCCAATTGGGAATGAGTATTTGGAGTAAGGTGCTAAGAAGGAAGTAGCCAGTCAAAGCCGCACATGGCCTTTGTTCATCAAGCTGCAAATTCCCTCTTCCTCCAACCATCCAGCAGTTTCCTTGAAGGCCTCATAAATCTGGCGTGAAGCCACTCCATTTAGCACATGAATCCGTCAACCTCCCCACTTTTTGCAATGACTTGGTAAATCAACGATTTTCCCTCCCTCGCCCTCATGCTTTGTTAATTTGCATTTACTTAATTGTCAATTTTTGGTTATAAGAGGGACGTGTTTTTTTGGGCAATAAGCTTGTAAAAAGGGAGAACAATTTTTTTTCATAGTTGTTTATATTTTCTTGTAAAGGGGAGTTAGAATTTTTTTTTTCAAATTTAAAATTTTGTGAAAAAGGAATTTATTTTACAATAAATGTTGAAAATGGGGAAGTTATAGAGGAAGGTGCGATTTTTTCTTTAGTTAAAAATTTGTATAAGTTTCTTTTGCAATGAATTTGGCAAAAAGGGAGGTCATCATAATGGGGATTTAATTTTATGTTTTTGTCTTCTATTGAGGTTTTCAAGAGATCACTTAATCTTATCTTCTTAATCAACCTCATAAAAATAAACTTGTAAAAGTTCATAACAAATAAGTTTTTAAACTCACTCATATATAGCGCCACAAAACTAGATGTGTGAAGATAATTTGGGAAATTATTGTACTTAAACTGAATTATAAAGTGTAATGGGGGCTTGTGTAATGGCCATCACAACATTGGATTCTTGTGAATTTACTTCATGTGAATGTGTCTTGGAGCACACCTTGTACATCTCTATATTACTTTCACACTCTCAATCTCAGTTTTTTTGCTTATATTCTCTTAGCATTAAGGGGGGACTATGAATGTGTTATACTCATGCTTATTTTGATGAAGTAGAATCTTCTTTTTGGTAGGCCTCATGAACCTTCCTTCTATCTTGATCTCTTGTATGGGTGATTATTTTAGTGGATCTTAGTTTTGAGATTCTAATACTCCTTATCATAGTACTATTTGTATTATCGACTTCATAGAGTTTGATAAACTTTGTGTACACTAGTTGAGTAGTTTTTCGTATGTTCATTCATCCATTGTTTTGTATCACACATCTTGATCCGTATATCTTGAAGATTCATTGATTCTAGCAAACACTAGTCCATCATCAATGGAGTTTATAACATCTACATGCTTTAGAAGTTCTTCATTGTCATGTTCCTATCATCAAGGGACATTTTCCAATGGGTCTTAAATCCTTCTAATTCTCTTTCTTGGAGAGGAGTTTTGTTCTTACTAGGTTTTCTCTTTTTGTGAGAGAATTCATTGTACATGGCTACCTAACATGGCCTCTAGTCAAGACCCATTTCTATCTAATTACACTTTTGTGATCTCCCCAAGTATCACTTAAGGGGGGTATTAATGTGAGTAATTAATCTATTGATTATACTTAAGTGTACTTAGGTTGATGAGGTTAGACAACTTTTTTTTTAACCAAATGTGCAAAATTTAAACCTCTAAAGTGTTACCAAGTTATTTGGTTAACCTCATATACACACATTATTGAGGTTGGAAGCATTTTCATCTAACCTCAAAGGTCACTCAATGCTTGGCACACAAGGTTGATGACTTGGTCATTGAGGTGTTTGGTTTTCACACTCCGAGTGTTCCTAAGGTTGACACATATAGGGCACTTGTCTAATCACTTGTGTCACATTGTGGGGCACTTTTTTAGTTCACCTCATAGGTGGATTGCCTCATCCTTTCCTATATAAGCAAGGCCTTATACTCATTGTAATTTGGGTCAACTAAATGCAATGTTGCATAATGTTCATTGTGCTTGTCATTTCATCTCCTAGATCCTCCTAGTTTCTAATGCTTATTTCTAATTACATCCCACTCCTTTGTCTATTTGGGAGTGACTATACATTTCATAAAATTTGATATTTGAAAACCATGGCTTTACTTTTATTTTAGGCTTGGAAACCAAAACCTTAACCTTAGATCTACACATAAAATATCATGAAAATATTAATTAAAAAAATTACTTCAAAAATATGGTTGACTTCTTTCCTTTTAGATTTTTTTGATAAAATTAAAACCCATTATAGATGATGGTGTTAAGTTTTTAGATATGTAATATTTTATATAATTGGACTTTTTTAATTTATTAATTAATTTTTGTGGAAATTGTTGTATAAAATTGAAATTTTAGGTATTAGTATTGTTTTAATAACTTTTACTTTGAATATTTCATCAATCTAGACATCATTATTTAGATAATGGAAAAATCATTTTATGATTAGTTTAGCTCAAATCATATTTATGAGAGGGAAAAAGTACTTAATTGACTAGTTTGATAGTTTGTAGATACATCAATAAAAAGAGAAAAATGTGCATTTGATAGTTGAAATTTTCACCCTATCATTGTAACTACATGAAGTGTAACTACATAACCATTATTTAGTTGGCAATGTAATACATTGGTATCCCCACCCTTATTACATTGTTCCTCAAATGCACCCTTACAATATCAAATTTCATGTTGTCAAGGGACCCATCATTAAGGCTTACATAACAAATTTCTTTTATTACAATGCAAATATATATTTTTGAGGAGATATTTCTTTGAATAAATAAATCGTATAACAACTAGAACTCCATCATTTTTTCTCATGACCTTTGGAAAGGTGTATCTTTAAGACGAAATCTTGATTTATCTTTTCTTCAAACTACCAAATCACATATTCTTTAATTATTAGGAAACAATCCATATTTATCTACCATCATATATCTCAATAAAGTTATCTCATGACCCTCAAAAGGGTATAATTATTGATCACAGTCTTGTGCACTCACTAGGGAACAATCCATATTGAGTTCAAAATCAAACTTCATAATACACAATCTTCAAATTCATCAAAACAAAAAAAGGAGATAGAAAGGAAATAAAAACTTCTTCTCATGCAAAGAACCATCTTAAAGCGAGAAGGTAACTTGAGATGATGAAAATTCCCTTAGCCTATAATGTCACTAGCCTCCAATATAACCATATTACACTATATCTATTTGATGACTCATTTTGATTCTTTGAAGGCCTCATAATGCGTGATAAAAATGGCCTCAAAAGAACAAAAATATTTTATATATATGCATAGCCATATTTAAAAATTGACAATGTCAATTTAATGCAATAATGGACCCATACACAAGTTAACTTTATATTGCCAAAAATAAAGCACACGCTTTTTTTCTTTATCACTCCAATGCATTTAATATTTAAAATAATAACTACAAAAATAATAAAACACATACAAAAAGCAATAGAATTAACTCCTTATTAACTCCACTAATTTGAATCATTAACCAATTTTAACATTTTAATCCTTTCGAATAACCACTAATTTTCCACTTCCTTTTGATATGTGAGCTAATTTTTTTAAAAGTTCTAGTAGAGAATAACAACACCTAAAAATATATATCTTAAATTTTTAACATGCAATCAAATCTATACTTGTTTTCTTTATATCTCCTATTAAAAAACAAACATCATATTATTTATAAAATTTGAAATTATTACCCTCCACATCCAATTTTTTTTGTTAGGATCTGTTATAATTAGCCCTCCAATACATCAATTTTTTTATAATATTTGACCCAAAAGGAAACAAACTAACCTACACCCCTATATATACTTGCATCCAAACATCAATGTAAAAAGTAGAATTAAATTTACCATTGCTTGTGGCTCTTTCAACTCTTTTATTTTCCTTTAGAAATTTGTGAGATCTTCTCTCAACACCTTATTTTTTGTATTCCAAATAGAATATCAAAATTACTCTTGATTAGACTAGAGATTGATCAAAACTTGCATCAATGACTTCAATAAACACCCAACATTCTAATGTTTTCATTGAGTTGATCTTTTAACTCAACATTAATTGAACTATTTTAATCCACACAAAAAAATAATTAATGAAATAAAAATGTAGAATGGATAGTTTCCAATCATATTTGAATATATAAATACCTCACTTATGAAGTTAATTCATTGCTAAAACCTTCAAATATAATTATCTAATAAGTAACAGTATTATTACTTCTTTTATAGATTCTTTCCATAGAACATACTCTACCACTTCATTCTTCAACTAGTATAAATGAATTTTCCTTAGGCCTAGTTCCTCTTCTAAAAATTATCATGCATATAAGTAATATTTTCAACACAAAATTCTTTCTACCAATCCCTATTCCATATGTATAGCTCTTTCACACTATGTTATCATTGCCATTTTCTTCTACCATGCCATCATACCTATCACACCTATCATAAATATTAAACATCACTCCAATTATACTCTAATACCAAAATGAGAGGTAAAATATACTTAGTTGATTAATTGGATGGTTTGTAGATACATTAAAAAATGAGGAAAACATGTAGTTAATAGTTTAGTAATTGTGTCAATGTAACTACATGAAGTGTAACTAGATAACTGTGTGCAGTTAGCAATGTAATACACCAATAGTTTGATGTACATAAGGGGTTTTCAAAAATATTTATTAGGAACAATAATATATACATTTATAAAAAATTATAAAAATATATCTTCATCAAACTTCTTTATAATACATGTATTTCCACAAAAATAATTGGAGAAACAATTTATTTACATCAAATTTTTATTTTCCTACATGTGCATGTTATGGATTTAAATTTTTGCTTCAAGTATCAAAATTAGATTTTTAGGAAACACTTCCACTTTCTAGCTAAAAAGTGGACCCAAAATCTTCCACCTACCCATATCCAATTTGTGACTATTTGTCCTAAATATTCCTTAAATATGCTACACATACAAGTTTCTATCATACTCTTCATTCAAAAGAATCACCCTCCTCAATTTACGGAAAACATTCAATTTATTATATTAGTTGTATCTCTTTCCATGAAAATATGTCCTGTAAGTGTCTTGTGAAAAAAATTATTTACCTTTCTCCTATAATTTTTCATCATATCAAATTTAATATTATTGGAAGCAATTTAAAAAAATCATCTTCTTAAATTTATATTTGAGAAAATACTATAAAAATATAGTTCTTGTCTTAATTTTTATAAAACATCTAGTGGATGGTTTTCTTTTTATTCATACTCTACTAGGTGGGAGTGCCCTTCTTATTGGAATTACAAATTGAAGAAAAAACAATATTTTTGTCTGTACATTGCCATTTCAAATTTGTAAGATTATTCCCTAAGCGTGGTTTCTTTCTAAAGATCTATCACTCAGATTTTCTTATACTCTATGTTCGTTTTAAAAAATTAGAAAGTTGTGCAATTGATAAGCCGTTCCCATGTGTAACCTTGTCTGTTTTAAAAGATATTTTACTGATAACACTTTTCAATTGACGAGACTTAAAAGCTATAAAATTGTTCTGCTATTACAGCACACTTTTTCTCCTCGATTATCCTTTACAAAGAAAGCATATGACTTTATAGATCGATCTCTCCATTTAACATTTTTCTCTCTAGTAATTATTTCGCAGATTAGACTGGCATGTTATATGCTTCTCAAACATTAGATGTATTGAGGTCATCTGTGCAATTTGAACTGTATTTTAGTGTTTAGACATTCACGACTTTTATTCTACACTACACATAAATCGGCTTTCCAAATATAAATGTTCCCTAATCTTACAGAAATCTCTCTTTTCAATAAAGCTAACGAGCGCTATATTCAGAAAATTCTGGCAGGCAATTATTTTTATGTAGAATGGTATAAAGAAATCAGATGAGATCAGGCGGAGAATTAGGGCATGGCGGGGACGGGTTTGCATTCTTAATGTGTTCGGGAGAAAAAGCAGAACAAGTATGATAAGGATTCGTCCTATTTTTGCATGCTGCAGAGACAGACGGATCCAAAACAGGGGGCGTCGGATCGTTGCCAGGCAACAGGCCAGTCTTAGATCAAACCCTAGGGCGGTTCCTGAGACGAAAATCGCAAGGCATAACGTTTTTGCCGCTCTCCAGCCACAGCGCAGCCACTGCCCTTCCTGGATCCGGCAAGTTTTTTGCCCTTGCCGATTTTCTGAGTCTTCTCATCACGCCGCCGCGACCTCCCAACTAAGCCATCGTTCAGGCCCTCCGCTTCGCAAGCTGTCCCAACACCAGGACTCTCTTTCCACATCCTCGTCGACTTGCAATTGCTGGTGGAAATAGATTTTTTTTAATTAAAGTATAAAGAGTGGTTTTTGAAATGGCCTAAACCATTTATACATACAAGAAAAATATTAATGAAATCCAATATACAGCAAAACATTACAATTAGAGACTAATAAAAGGGTCCACCCACAAAATATTTGTTAATCAATAGTAAAATACACTCATTAAATAGAAAAGATTCAACATGATGATAATCATAATCAAGATTTGAGGCAAGACCATTTACAGATAACTTGGAGTTGGTAAGATCCAAAGTACACTAGCTGATATTGTCCTTATCTTTTGATGTTTTCATGGCATGAATTTCCTTCTTATTTATTCTCTCTCTTTGAAATCATCCCTATTTAAATAACTCTCTTATGAGTATCTTTCTTTGATAGGTCATGAGAATAAGGAGAAAATTTCAACTTATATAGAACTAAATAACTATAATATTGCTTTCTATAATTATCAAATTTAGAATATTATTACTATAATATTGCTTTCTATAATTATCAATTTTAGAATATTATTTTAATCTTTTTTTTTAAATGTTATTCTTAGGAGGAGAGTTAACATGAAGAAATACCATTCCTTTAAGGCTATAAACACCATCATTTGGGGTATATCTCACAAAGAAATTTCTTGCAGTACCTTCTTTACTACATGTGAACCGACTATAGCATTCTAGTAGGAGATTGACAATATTTTTTATGGATCCCCTCTCAATCAAACTTCAAATTCTATTTTATTAGTAGACTAACATAATCTCTAATGCCATGCATGTTGGCATGAATATTTTTGTAATTAGTTGATATGGACTAAATTTTTGAAACTCTAACATTGTTTCTAAAGGGGGGCCTTTTACTACAATATATGAGACATATATAGATCTTTTTATTTTTTATTTTTTTAGTTTTTTTAGACTGTAGGAATCGGTCAGGTATCCATCCCCCTATAAACTAGGCATTGGCATGACACACCCTCCAGTACCATGGCTTTGGGGGTAGACTAGACCTTGTGACCTCTTGGCACGACACACCCTCCGGTACCATGGGTTTGGGGGTAGACTAGACCTCGTGACCGCTTGCCTGCAACAGGATTCTTTAGCCAATCGAGCTAGGCCCCCCACCTCGGGACATATATAGATCTTAAATATTATACAATAATACTTATTTTTTTGAAGTCTTATAATAAACTTGCAGTGAATTATAAACAAACATACACTAAAGATTAAAAACTACTTTTATAGTTTTAGTTCTCTATTTTCGATCTTGATTATACTGAGTACATAAACATAGAGTTTACATATCCATATTTATTTGGTATTTCAATTTTCAAATTTTCAAAGAAATAGGATCTGACACAAGCCTCCAGTAGACATTTCCTCTACCAAATATAATTTAAAACATAAATAAAATGCCATTTTCATTTTTAAAAATATAAATTCTCTACAACAGCATTTAAATGTTAAGAATGAGAAAATAGTAGAGTTATATATTTCCAGTTACCCTCACATTCATTTGTGAAGTATTTTATTGAACTAAATGTATTATTAGAAATCACCACTTTATCTATTTAGTTCACTTTTTTTCAAAAGATTGACCTAGTTCTATTCCAAACCATGAAACAATATCCCTATAATATAAAAGTTTCAAATTTCAAAACATTCATGATCCTTTATACTGTATGTTGTAAGTTGAATTAATAAATTTTATACAAGATAATATTTGGCCACTACATTTAAATTGATTCATCACACACATAATTTCATATAAGAGAAAGAAAAGTTCATGTATTAATTTTTAAATGGAAAGAAAGGATTATATTGACATTATCATTATATAAGCAATATGCATCTATGTGTATGTTGTTTTCGATATCACATTGTATCAATTTAGCCAACTGAGAATTTTGACATAGTAGAACCCATTCATGCATTATTTTAATGAAATCTTAAAGAATATGTTTATGCTCCACCTTCATAAATACAAATATCAAGGAGGCCAAGAATAAACAATTATTACAATGCACATTTTAATAGATTATTCTTGTGGAACATATATTAAGTTTGCATTCAAATCGAATTCATTAGAGTTGGGAGTGAACATGCGATCCTTAAATTTTAACCACATATTTTTTAAAAAAATTACAAATTCTAAAATCTTCATTAAAACAAGGACATTATTTTTTAAATGATGGCAAATTAATTAGAGAACCATGAACATCCCTCTTTTAGCGTCAATTTTAAAGTTAATAGTCTTACTACATCACATTTCAAATTTATATAATTATTATAACTATGTATCCAAACGCTAATGACTTTAAATTAATTTGTATTCAATTAATTATATTTATTTCCATAATTAACCTATATTATGTGTATAACTTTTCGTTTATCTATATCAATAAATAAGAAAAGATATAATAAGGTGATATGTTTTAAAAAAAAAAAAACAAATATAGATGAGAAAAATATTAAACAAATAGCCTATTTTTTTTAATTAATTATGTGAATGAAAGTTTATGTATATCAATGAATAAGAAAGTCTTGTTAAAAGGAAAAGAGGAATAAATAAAGATAAGAAAAACATAAAACAAATACTATATTTTTCTTAAATGTGAATGGAGAAATTTAACCTCGATAAACATTCAAGGGTAAACGCAAAGTTCATTCCAGAGAAAGATTCGGAGGCAAAGGATACGAGTGACGTAATTCAAACGTAATAAGTCTATCATCCTGACGACAGGTGTAATAAATGTGGCTCGCCAGCAAATCGCCGGACGGTGACTGTGCTGTTTCACTTGGAACTCTCTGGATGATTTACACAGTCCTCAGTCGGGCCATTACGCGGGGGATACATAGTTTTTTCCAGTAAAAACGACGAGTAGAAAATTGTGTGACTGTTATACAAAAATAATTTTAGTAGTTTAAAAAAAAGAAAAGTTGTGTCACTATTGTAACAGCAACAATAGTTAACAAATGCGGCATACCCTCTTAAAAAAGGAGATTAATAATACTAGAAATTAAGAATCTTCTTTTTACTATAACTGAGAAGATATACGTCATATGCTATCTCAGATTTGACTGAGGAATGTTCCATTTGTTTAGTTTGCCTTTATTTCTCTGTAGAGAGTTTAGAGAATGTAAGTAAGGAATCTATGTTTTGTGAGTACATCCATTGTAAATTTTTGTTGTCTATTTAAGTTACACGTCAAAAGGAAGTAAATAATTCAATTGGTCTCAGCATTATGAGCATCAGAAGTGCAATGGCTAACAAGGATGGCATAGACGTAACAGAGCTTACCCACCTCGCAATTCCAAACTGGTAAAATTCAGTTTCTCAGCTGCGTCTGGGCTTTGGTTTTTACCTATGAATGACTATAGACTATTTTATGTTTTCTGAAATTACAGTAATATTATAGCTTCCCTATTTAAATCTTCTTTGTTAAACAAATATGTATTTTGACTGATTTTACTTCTATGCTTACTACTGTAGTACTATTACCACCTATTGTGCGTTTGGGTGTAAATAAGGTGTGAAACATTAGATACTCTTTACTCTTTTTTTAGTTAGATTATCACATTACTACGAAATTTTTATTTTTTAATTTCAGTATAAATCAAATGAGGTACTTTGTACATGCCAATTATTTTTGGTAGATAGAAGGAATTCGAACTGGGGGATATGAAAATTAAATGTAAAGACACTAATTATTTTATAGACATCAAGAATTGAAATGATATAATTTCTGAAATTCGGCTGTGTAGATGAGTAATTGAATTAAATTTGAAGAAAGACACTATTAAACTAAGGATAATATAGTCAGAATATGTTAATTTCATCAGAAAACTATATTTTCAGTCTACAGATTGTATGCTTAGAGTAAAACAATCCAGATCTAGTTTGATTTTTTCAGAGAATTTTGAAGAAAAAAAAGTTATTTTATTGGACCCTTATAAACATATTCTGTTTCCATTCATCTAGAAGGCTACTATTGGAGTAAAAATGACTTTCACCAGCTTCCTTCTTCAGATTGCTTTAAAATCCATTACTGTGGGATATATGTGAAGTCTATTATAATTTCAAGTAGTATTACAATTTTTAAAATTAAATTTAGAAAAAAGATGAAATATTTTCAACAATATTAGCAAAATTGATGTTTGCTATCTTCATATTAAATTTAAAAAAGGTCAATAATTCATATGTCTAATATTCTTCAATCTTTTTAATGGACACTAAGCCAACATGATAATTGTGAACATAATATCAATCAATAAAATAAAGTTGAAAATTCTTATCCTAAATTCTTTGACCACATTCTCAACAGTAAAAAGCAGTAAGCCCTTATCCCACCGAATGATTATTAATTTTTGTATTAAAATATTAATAAATTTATCTAATTTATAAATGCTTCTCATAGATATAAGCTTTAAAAAAATTGAAAACCTTTGATAATGAAATGATTCCCCAATAACACCTAAAAGAGAAACAAAATTTAATTATAATTTATCCTAAAATATCTTATAACAATCTTAAATATAAAAAGTAACCAATCCTTAGCCGGCAGCGTGATTACTAATTTATATTTTAATAAACTTAATCTAATTAATAGACGATTCTCATAATATTGAGTGCAGATTTTAAAAATCAAAAGATAATGTAACTAGAAAACATTTTCCGTATGTAACCTTGGCCGTTGTAAAAGATATTTTATTGATACAACATTTTATTTGATGAAACTTAAGGCTATTAAAGTATGCTTCTTCATCGATTTATCATTTTCAAACAAAGAAAATGCCTTTTTATATGGATATATCTAGTTGGTATAATCCTCTTCATATTTGTCTCGCTGATTAGGACTGACAAGTTAATGCTGCTCAAACATTATCTTCTTTATTATTTCTATTTTTAATTTAGTTTCGTTCTCTTTTTCCAATAAAAGAAAAGTCGTATTGACGTCAAAAACAGGTGACACAGTAATTTGAACAGTATTTTAGACTTTAGCTTTACACTTAGATTGTCTCTGGAAATATAAGTGCGTACAAATCTTAGAGAAATCTCTCCTTTGAATAAAGTTAACACATTATACTGAGAGAATAATTTCCCCTGCAATTATTTTTATGCAATTGAATGATGGCAGGGAAGATCCAGTGCACAGGAGATGGATTGCTGCAAGCCTAGTGAATGTTGTATACCTGCTCGAAACCAACAGAAATCAAGCTAACCAATTGTGTTGCTTACTTCAGTTTGAGGTGAAGGAAACTGCAACCGATGACCATGACAAATCTATATTTGGGGCTGTTTTTCAGTGGTGTGGAAGCATGAAAGCAGGTCCACGTGGACCTCCCGCAGAAGTGGTTGCATTCAGAGGTACGCTTCTTCGACCCAAGAATATTTTAGAAGACTTATCCCTGGATTTGAAGGTAGCCACTGCACACCTGGACTCCATATGTAGGGTTGATAAGGGCTTACCCTACCTAAGAGAAAGCCTTCATAGGAATGGATGCCAAAATATTTGGGTAGCTGGGCATTCATTGGGAGCAGCTATTGCACTGGCTGCCACAAGAAAATTGAAGAGGGAGGAACGTCATAAACTTGAAGGGCATCTCTTCAATCCTCCGTTTATTTCTCCTACGCTTCCTCAGTTGAAAGTGTTTGAGAAGATTGGAAAGATATTAGTAGCCGCATATAAAGATATCCGTCATTTGCAGGATGTTTGCAAATATGTTAAAAGCACTTCTGAGGCTTTGGCATTTGAGATGGGGTTGAAAGATGAGAGAAAATTACTTGAATTTTACGGTGATTTCCTTGGCTATAGTGATTGGATTCCCAATTTATATGTGAATGACAAAGATTTCATTTGTAGCACTTACCTTCACTATTTTGAGGTATGGAGGGGTATATATACGCAGGAAAGTCATTTGGTCCATGAAAGCATGAAGTACCTTTTCTGTTTTGAAGCGATGAAAAAGAAAACCCCGTGGCATTTAGTTCCCTCTGCTAAGGTAGTTACTGTAGCTAAGCATTTTTTTAATAACCATCATGGTATACGTCAGTGGTGGTCTAAGAATCTTAGAGTTCAGAGCAATGACTACATTCCTCCTTATGAAGTCACACAATGGACCCGTAACGTTGTTAAAAGGAATGTGGTGCCCTATATTACGGATAAAACAAGAGATGAAAAAGATGGTGATGCCACTCATCACTAGGGTGATGAAAATGTAGATTGAAATGACAGCTTATTATGTTTTTTTAATATATGTAAATATATTGGAATAAAATTTTAGCGAACATATTCTAGAATAAATTGTAATAATTTTTTTCTTTCACATAAATAATTGTACATCATTGAAAGGCAAAATAAGAAGAGCATAGGGGGACTGGAGGCTATTTATATAAAGTGGTATAAATCATATGTATTCAAGAGTGAATTTTATTTATAATTTTGTATTAGTATTTTCTTTATAGTAGTGACATCATTTAATATAAATAATACATCTATTCAAAGATTCTTGATCTATTGATGAAATTGAATGGTTCTTAATGTGTCCAGCAAGGATCAAGTCTTGCTGAGTGCAAGGCTCCGATATCATAAGGGATAAGCCCAGGATCATGCCCCAAGTGAATTTGGCGAAATGGATACCGCTCAATCATTGACACTTAGCCGAAGAGGTTCAGCCCAAGAAGGCTCGTGCTCCCATATCAGATAGCTACAAATGATTTGTGGATGACCTCCATCAAAAAAGAAAAAAAAGAACTTTCTATATTTAATTAAATAGAAGTGTCATGTACTATGTTTTCCTATCAATCTATATCTAATTCAAAAGAAAACATAAAAGACAAGACATAAACCTTATTCATTACTTTAATATTACTATCCATTTAATAAATATTCTCTTATTTTAAATTTATCTTTTAAGAAATAAATCTATTTTTACTAAATTGTAAAAGTTGGTTTATTAAAAGATCCAAACCATTTTAAATAGATTACAAAAAATAATAATGAGGAAACCCAATATACAACAAAACACTACAATTAATCTACATAATAATATGAGTTGAGAATTGACTATAAAATCTATTCAATCATAAATTGATCTTGTAGAAAACAGATTTAATCTTGTTTTCTTATAATAATAAGAATTCTATATAAATAAACCTTTAATTTTGATTATATTTGTTTGATTATTTTGAATGCATACATTTTATTTGTTTTGCAGGGAACTATATAAAACCAATGTGTGTTTGGATTTTAGATTTATATATTAGAAACCAGGCTAAATTTTCTTGCTTAATTAAGCATGATCATCCACCAATCCTAACTAGCTTGCCTGGTAGCCCCTCCCTATTCTTTCTTAATTTAAGGGTACAATTATGGATTGACCTTTCTGTAGATGGTTCTTTCATTCTAGAAATGTACTCGGAAATTGAACTAAATTTTGAAGGAAGAAAAGATTCTCTATTGTTATCAGTCGAGGATAAAATCATTGAAGTCATATTCTTTGTTCTTTTATATTTTCACCTTGAAATTGAAGAGTGTGAAGGCCATTTAGATTGTAAGATCAAGGAAGTTTTGGGGTACCCATGCAAGGAATATTGATGGGTTGGTATACTTTTTTTCTTCACTATTATTATAGTATGGCATGTCTACAATATTGCCAGGTTTCCTTAACTTGTTTCAATGTCCTTTGGAAAAAGTTTTACTCTTTTATTGTTGTGAACTGGATTTGAACTTTCAAATATGATTGATGTTAGAAATTTTTAGTATAATACCAATTGTTAGCAATCAGAATCACAAAATATACATATATATATTTATATATTACACATCAGCAATACACATTAGTGTTAAACCCAAAAATGATGCATCACATAGACAACTGTTCAATTATATAACAAAGTAGATTAACAGAGCAAAATAGAGGATGTAGGGAAAACATAACTTTTTTTCTTTTTTGCTTGCTTAAAAATTGATTACATATGCCTCTATAAATAGAGGTCTTATAATTCTCTAGACTCCTAGATTAAACACATGTTTCTAAATTGCCATGGTCTACACGTCAGTGGTGGCTGGAGGAAGTTTCTATCTTAAATATTAATGTTGACCTAATCACTTTGTTTGGCGATGATCAGTGATAGAAGCTTCCACATTAAATAAGGTTTGATGGAGTTGATCTTTTGTTGACACCTTTCATTTGCTGCATATGTTCAACATTTTCCCACTTGAAGCAAATGAAAAGGTTTTGTAGAAGTTGTAATCATCAAGTCACCCCTAGGCCTACCATGTTTCTTCATAGCTCATGCTTTTCTCTTGGCAAAATTTTAGTGAGCATATCAGAAGGGTTCTTATCTATATGAATCTTTTCCAAGGATAACTGTCCTTCCTCCAACACCTGCTGAATCCAATGACACCTCAAGTCAATATGTTTGGTTCATGAGTGAAAGGATGGATTTTTCAGCAAGTGAATGGTGCTATGACTATCACAATATAGCACATACTTGTCCTATTTTATTCCTAGCTCTCCTAGGAATCGCTGCATCCATAACATCTCTTTACAGGCTTCTACCGTAGCTATATACTCTGCCTTTGTTGTGGAGAGAGCTACTATTCATTGTAGTCTTGATACCCAAGATACTGCAACACTTGCAAATGTATACAAATAATTAGTGGTGGATTTTCTAGTGTCCAGGTCTCTAGCCATATCTGTATTTGTAAATCCTTCAAGCAACATATCAATATTGCCAAAACATAAATAGTAATGACTAGTATCCTTGAGATAACTGAAAATCCACTTTACTGCTTGCCAATGTTGTTTGCTTGGATTTGCAAGGAACCTACTCACCAGTCCCACTAAATGTGCAATATTCAGACGAGTGGATGCCATGGCATACATCAAGCTACCAACTGCTGAAGCATAAGGAATATTTTTCATTTCCTCCTCCTTGTCATCACAAGGGCATAAATCAACACTCAATTTGAAATGAGAAGTAAGAGGTGTACCAACCGGCTTGGCATCCTTCATATTAATTCTATCTAGCACCTTTTCAATATACTTTTCTTGTGATAGCCACAATTTTTTCTCCTTTCTGTCATGAATGATCTTCATGCCTAATATTTGTTGTGTTGGACCCAAATCCTTCTTTAACCTGTTTATCATATTCTTGTCCTATCCAACATTTAACATATCATCCACATATAACAGTAATATAATGAAATTTCCTTAATCATATCTCTTGATGTAGAAACAATGATCAACCTCTAGTCTATTAAAACCATGCTCCCACATAAATGAATAAAATTTCTTATACCACTAGCGAGGTGCCTATTTCAACCCATAGAGACTCTTCTTCAACCTGCAAACCAAGTTCTTTATACCTTTTATTTTGTATCCTTCTGGATACTCCATGTAAATCTCCTCTTCCAAATCTCCATGAAGGAATGTTGTGTTTACATCTAGTTGTTCACATTGCAAGTCTAAAGTAGTAGTAAGACCAAGAATAACTCTAATGGATGACATTTTAACAACAAATAAATATACTTCAATGAAGTCAATACCTTCTTTGTGAGCAAATTCCTTCACCACCAACCTTGCTTTGTATATTTCCTTCTTCTCATCACCCACATGCTTGATCTTGTACACCCATTTGTTTTGTAGGGATTCTCTTCCGTTTGGAATCTTTACCAACTCCCAAGTTCTATTTTCCAGCAAGGAGTTCATTTATTCCTCCATCGGTTTCTACCATTCTTTGCTATGCTCATCTTTACAAGCTTCCTAAAAACCATCAGGGTCACCTTCATTAGTTAAAAGAATATAGTCTGAGGGTGTATACCTTTGTGGAGGCTTATGAGGCCTAGTGGATTTTTGAACCAACTATGGTGTTGCATTTTTAGGTTGAATCTTTTGTAAAGGCTCCTGCAAGGTTTCTTCTTGTTGTTGTTCCACATTCTCCTCTTTTTGTTCATCATACTTTTGATGTTTTTTCCCATTTTCTTGCATTGGTGGGATATTTTCTTGCTATTGTTCAAAACTGTCAAAAATTTTCTTAACCTCTAAATTACTTGTAGTCCTCTTAAACATTTCTAACTCATTAAATATAACACACCTACTTCTAATAATCTTATGTTTAACTGGGTTCCATAAATGATAACCAAATTCACCATTCGTATATCCCAAGAAAATGCATTTCATAGATTTATTAGCTAGCTTAGTTCTGTTCTCTTTGGGAATATGCACAAATGCTTCACATCCAAAGATTTTCAAGTGAGAATAATCCACCTTCTTACTAGTCTGAACTTCTTTAGGAATGCCACCATCCAAGGGTGTAGTAGGAGATTGATTTATGAGATAATAGGCTCTCCTCACTGCTTCTGCCCAAAAATTCTTTTCTAAACCAAAATTTGACAACATACTCCTCACCTTCTTCATGATAGTGTGATTCATCCTTTTTGCAACACCATTCTTTTGAGGAGTACCGAGGACAATCTTCTCATGCTTAATTCCAAACTTGTGACAATATTCCTTGAATGCATTGGAGTAGTATTCTCCACCATTATTTGTCCTCAATCAGTTGAGTAATTTGTTAGTTTTTCTTTCAACAACATCATGGAACTTTTGGAATATCTCAAATACGTATTCTTTGTTTTTAATGGGGTAGGCCTAAAATTTTCTAGATGCATAATCTATGAATGTTCCAAAGTATGATGACCTCCTAATGATTTAATATTAACAAGCCCAAATAGATCTGAGTGTATCCATTCTAATAGATTTTTCTTCTATTCATGATCACCTTTAAGAAATGAAACCCTTCATTGCCTACCATAAATACAATGCTCAAAAAGATCAAGATTATAAGATTTCAAACCTGGTAGCATATTTCTCCCATGAGGATTTTTAGGTCCTCACTCATATGTCTGAAGCACCTGTGCCATAGATTTGTTGAGCTTCCTTCTTTTGCAACAGTAGTTGTATCTAATCTTTCTATCATTGTCATCAATGTATACAAATTCCCGGTCTTGGGTCCTTTTTCCATGATCAATGCTCCTTTTCTGATTTTTCAACCACCTCTTTCAAAGCTTACAAAATAGCCTTCATCATCTAATTGTCCTATAGAGATCAAGCTCATGCGCATTTCTGGTACATGCCTAGCCTCTTTCAGTGGGATATCTTGTCCTTCCTTCATCTTTATCTCAAAATCTCTCACTCCAACAATGCTAAAAAAATGATTATTTCCCAAATGCATTCTACCATATTCACCAGGATTATATGCAACAAAATTCTCTTTGCATAGAGTTATATAGTGAGAAATTTCAAAATCAAGAATCCAATTAGACCTACTACTAGAGACATTCAATCATACATCTTCTACTAGTACAGTAAGTAAAACATCTCCATCCATAGCTATAGTAGTGTTCTCACCTTCATTTCTGCTAGTTGGCTTCTGATTTTGATCTTTTTGGCTTCGCTTCTAGACTCAAAACTCTCTCTTCATGTGCCTCAACTTTCCACAATGATAATAAGTGATCTTGACCCATTTTTATTTGGATCAACCTCTAGATCTTGAGCATCCTTGATGGCCTTGATCAATCCTTCTACCACAATTATCTAGGGTGAGAGCTTCTCCTCCCTGGTTTTTTGCAATTGACTTTTATTGCAACTCCCCATTCATTTTTCTGCTTCTGACATCATTAAACTTCAGGGTTCTTGCAGCACTGAAGTGCTCATAGTGACAATCAAATTTTTCCAGTTGTCTAGCATAGAACACATTAGTAAAATAGATCTAATTTCATCATCCAAAACAATTTTAACTAAGGCAAGCTGACTAGTAATGATATTAAGTTCATTTAAATGTTTTGCAATCGAATCACCCTCCTTCATCTTAAGATTATATAGCCTCTTCATTAAGAACACCTTATTTGATGCCGTGTTCTTCTCATATAGATCATGTAGCTTTTTCCATAGTTTTGTTTTCATGTTCTCTCTAGCAATAGTAAAATACATAGTTTTAGCTAGATATTGACGAATGGTTGCAATGGCCTTCTATCCAGCTTATTCTAATATTCATCCACCATTGTTGTGGGTTTCTTTGATATTCCCTCAATTGGTCAATATTGATCCTTCAAAATCAGTATATCCTCCATTTGGGATTTACTTAGGGAAAAATTAGCCTCATTTAACTTCTCCATATCACTCACTATTGTTGCCTCCATGCCTGCTCAATGAAGCCCTATAGACATCAAACCTTCAAACTTCCTAGCTCTAATACTAGTTAATTTTTTTTAGTATAATGCCAATTGTTAGCAATTGATAAGAATCACAACATATACATATATATATTTATATATTACACAGTAGTAACACACATTAGTGTTAAACCCAAAATTGATGCATCACACATACATCTATTCAATTATAGAATAGAGTAGATTAACAGAGCAAAATGGAGGATGCAGGTAGAACAATTTTTTTTTCTTTTCTTCTTGCTTAAAAATTGATTAAACATATGCCTCTATAAATATAGGTCTTATAATTATCTAGCCTCCTAGATCAAACACATGTTTCTAAATTCACATGGTCTGCATGTCAGTGGTGGTTGGAGGAAGTTTTTGTCTTAAATATTAATGTTGACTTGATCACTTTGTTTGGTGGTGTTTAGTGATAGAAGCTTCCACATTAAATAAGGTTTGATGGAGCTGATCTTTTGTCGACATCTTTCATTTGCTTCACTTGTTCAACAATTCATTTGCTTAAAGGTCCGCATATTGGATTGTTTAAATGATTTTTTATACATTTAGAAATAATGAAAATAGTATAATATCATTTACATTCTAACTTTTCTAAAGAAAAGATTATAGTATGCTACAATAAAAAATAGTTCTATGTATTTTTATTATATTTGATATTACTTTTTATAAATTTTGGCAAGAGCAATATCTATCTAATTTCTATTAACAATATTTATGTAAAATTTATTTTATTATTAATGTTGACTTGATCACTTTGTTTGGTGGTGTTTAGTGATAGAAGCTTCCACATTAAATAAGGTTTGATAGAGCTGATATTTTGTTGACATATTTCATTTGCTTCACATGTTCAACAATTTATTTGCTTAAAGGTCCCTAGATTGGATTGTTTAAATGATTTTTTATACATTTAGAAATAATAAAAATAGTATAATATCATTTACGTTCTAATTTTTTTAAAGAAAAGATTATAGTATGCTACAATTAAAAATAGTTCTATGTATTTTTATTATATTTGATATTAATTTTTATAAATTTTGGCAAGAGCAATATCTATCTAATTTCTATTAACAATATTTATGTAAAATTTATTTTATTAAGAAATCAATAAACATGCACGCATTAGTGTAGGAGAATGCATATAATATAGAGTCTCATTATTAATGATTGAATCCAATATCTTGAAATTTTCTAGAGTGACACTCAATATTAAAACTAGATAGGAACTATAAGAAATAAAATCAAATTTGAAGAAGCTTTGTATTTATATATTTTTATTTTCACACTTAAGAAGATAAATATTGATTCATTTTTTCTTGTTTCCTTTGTAATCACCTAAATGTTGAGTCAATCTCCATGGTAAAACTAGAATTATAAAAATATTTGAAATATTAGGTAGATATTATAGCTATCATTTCATGTTGATTTGAAACATTATGATGAGAATGATTTTAGTGAAATATATGGTATTATTTAGCATATTATAAGGAATTTAAAAAAAAATTATCCTTCCAAATGATCAAATTTTATATTTTTATCCATGTATACAAATCATAGATGATTGAAAAAAAGTGGATCTAAATTGAATAAAATTAAATAAACATAAAAAAATATTAAAAATTTAGAAATAATATATGTATGTAACAACAACAATGAATTGATCGATTATCTAAATTACCATAATGAATCTCTAATCATTGTAATGAGCACATGTTTATTAATTGACTAGGAATTAAATGTACAGTTTGAACATAAAGAAGATATTGATAGTAGATAATAAAGAGATAGTAGAGGAAGCAATTAAGGGGTTCAAAAAGGTCAACAAATCATCCCTTACACTAAAAGTGTATTTCAAATGCAAGATAATCACATTTAATTTCCTGATTGTCCTGCTTGTGTGATCCAATGGACTTGCGATGTTGGCATGTTTAGTTTTGAACACTTACATATTGGATCCTCGCTTCGGTTTACATATGTGAGTGAGGTTCCACATTATTTCTTGTCCTATATGTAAGTACCAAATCTATGTCAAACACTATCCTCCAACTAGGTTTGACATTACAAAATCTTAAGGAAGCACAACACGACCTCCACCTTCACTTCATGTTCTACCTCGGTAAGCCTACAACTTATGTGTATGCCATCTTGTAGTCAGTTCATTGCATCTGCTACTAGCCTTCATGTTTCTTTTCTGTCAATACATGACCTCCTTTTTATAACCCTATATTACTGCTTTGACATCTACTTCCTCCTCTATAAAGACTAGATTTTTGTTTATCTATCTGTTCTACATCTTCTGAGCCAGGTCTTGTTTGTCATAAACCTTAAATCCTTTATTGTAACTAGTCTCCTCCATTTCATGCACAAGGTCCCATATTTTGCTAGACTAACAAGCCGCCCTACGTTTCCCACACCATGGAATGTCATTGTATCAGTAACTAGTATATAAGTTTCATGACTTTGATGTCGTAAAAGGAGTAATGATCTAAACAATAATTTTTATATTTTATATACATATTTGGGGGCCCATTTAAGAATACACTTCTTAATATTTTAAAATAATATTAGTTATCAAAATTTAGGGATAGTACAAATAATGATTAATCAGATGAACAATAATGTTGATAAATACATTATATAAGATTCAGTTTGAACAAAAGATGAATCTATGATTTTATAAACTTGATCTGAGACAAAGTCCTAATTCAATAGCCTACACTTTCATGTCAGCAATAAATAGCATTAAATTTTTTTCATCAAATCACACTCTTTCTTCAATCTTAGAGTTAAATATATGTGTGGTAACATTCTTTTTACAATCTGAAAAATACTAATTCATAATCTAATTATTGATTAATGTAGAATTCTTTATATCTAACTAATTAAATTATTTAATTAATTTAGATTAACTTTACAATAATATCATTGACAATTTCTTAAAGAAATCTAACATAGAATGCTCTCATTCCTATGTGAAATTGATCATAATTATTCATTGGGAATATTTTGATGAGAAGGGAAGAACGTCCGAAAAGATTGAAAGCATAAACAATTGGCATATTTTATAATACTTAGCTATTTGTATAGAAGGAAATTTATAAAAGCTAAAGATTCCAACAATATGGGCCAAAAAGAAACGAAAGGATAGTTGACCAAGCATCCGTAAAAGTTAAGGTTTAATTACTAATATATGGCTTTAAAAACTCTATTAGTCAAAGTATTTGTAAAATCTTCACAACTCTTGTCCATAAAAGAAGATTCTTCTTATATGTGGTGTGAAATGCATCTCACATTTTAATTGGTGTACAATTATCTTCTTATTTTGCCTTTCGAAGACCTATGTATGCTATTCGATTGTTGACTAAAAGAGTGTTCCACTGGTTAAGATTTCAAGTTGTAGTAAGCGAACGAGTTCTTCTCAAAAACCCTAATGCGCAGAGGAGGCGAATCCATTAACAAAGATCATAGATCACAGGTTCTTTTTCTCTGGCGTAGTTTCTAGTGTTTGTTTAACTAAAGGGAAGCATTAGTGGGCCGAGAGGTTGGAAATTTCTTGCTATACGAGCTCCGCCCTGTATCCTTGGCGAGTAGTTGGCTGATTCTGACATACTTTTTTTGGCGTTTTGAGGCTGTTCACCTGTTTTTAAGCCGCAACTATGTGGTTCCAGTGAATCTGCGCGCAGTCGAGAGACTCTTTCTGGTACCCTTGCGCGGTTCTTGACCAACCTACTGGGCAGATTCGTGTGGGTTAAATATGTGATTAAAAATGGAAGCACAAAAATAGGGGTCAAACTGAAATGATGGAGGACAGTCAGATAAACGAAACCCAATTTCAATGGAAGATAAAGAGGTTATGTCAGGTGAAATGATGAACAACACTGCTTTAGCTGGAAATAAGGCAGGCGCGTACTCTCAGACAACTAAGGAAGGAGACGTAGAATATAAACTGGAGATTCAGGTAAAATTGTATAAATTTTACTCCCTGACGATGTGGTTGATTATATAGCTGAATGTCAACACACGCTTGTTATTATGTTCTTTCTAAGAGGAATTCCAGCTGAAGCTGATTTTTACAAATGGGCCAAACTAAATTGGGAAAACAGATGCTGGGAAATTGAATCTTTGAGAGGGCTAAGGAAAGGGTATGAGTCTTGTAAATTTAAATCAGCTGATCATGCAGAAGTTGTGCTTCAGTATGGCACCTGGGTTATATGTGGTCAAATTTGTTACCTATAGGTCTAGACATTGGGTTTTCACCCTGAAGGTCCTTCTAGATCTAAATATCCTATGTGGATAGAGTTACCATCTTTAAATATTGCTTTCAAAACCTTTTTAAAGAAAATTGTGTCACATCTTGGAAGAGTTTTATGGTGTAAAACTAGCACTGACAAATTCTTCAGTCTCATAGCTCACCCTAGAGTTTGTGTAGAGATGGACATAATTAATCAGTTACCAAAAAAATTTAAATTAATAGGTCTAGGATTTGAGTTTTATTATCCACTAGTGTATTTGAACAAGCCCAGTTTCTTTTCTTTTTTTCCATCAAGATGGCCATTTGACAAGAGACTATCCCATAAGGAAAAAAAGATTTATTCAGCCCCAAATAGATGCCTCTCCCAATACACAACATTTGTCAAGCCATGTCTAGCCTTCTATTATGCTTTTAGTTTCTCAGTTGAAACAAAACGGGTTTGAATGGAATGTTAACAAAATTGATATCTTCTTCATATAAAGATGTAATTATGGCAGATGCCTGGAGGATGTTTAGAAAAAGGAAGGAACCTTTAAAATCCATTGAACCTCCAAAGAGTCATTCTGCCTCACTTAATTATCACTCCTCTTCTTCTCACATGACTACCAAAAATAAAGAGAGTACTCATTTACCACCTCCTACAAGACATAGATCTCCAACCCCATCTATTAAACAAGGATTTCCTTCATCCGTTATGAAGGAAAGATCAAGGTCTCTCACACCTCTTGCAAAAGATAATGGACATTCTGAACAAACTATTACAAGTACAAATCAGTTTGATGTTTTGCGATACGAGTAGGAATTTCCTACTCCTGCTTAATCATTAAGTATAAAATTCTTTCATTGAATGTTACGAGAATTTCTCTCCCTAATCATAAATATGAACTTAAGGAAGCTATAATTAAATGGAAACCTAACATTATCTTTATTCAAGAAGTTAAACTTGATGGTTTTCGACTTGTTTCTTCTCTATACAAAGTTTGGAGAGATGCAACATTTTTTATACTTTGTATAGAGAAGGAAAGGGAGGGATAGTTATTGGTTTATCTCCTTGGGTGGGAAAGTTCGCCATTGATAAAGGGGAAGACCTTTCAAATAGTTGTGTATGGAGCTTGAATTTTATCAATGGACATCCCATAGGATTTTGTTCTATTTATGCTCCTAATATTATGAAGGAGAGGTGTGAATTATGGGAAGAGATTGCCAAGAATTTTCCTCAGGTTGATTGGGTTACTGGAGGTGATTTTAATATGGTGGAACACCATACTAATTGTAATTGTCCCAATCATATAAAGATGCACAATTAAGAATTTGATAAATGGATATTTTGCAAAAATGTCATGGGGGTTGTAGATCCTATTCATAAAAAAATTGTCAACAACAAAAATAATTGTGTACTTGTACTAATTGTAGATTGGGTTTCAATAGGAAACTTAGCAATTTGGAGAGGTTTTACATCTCTCTGAATTTGTAATTATTTCAAGATTCTAATAGGTATTATGTGAATGTTGACTATTCTACTTGCCTGCCAAATTATTTCCCTATTTTTTGTGTTATTTCTAAGGAAGTAGCTCAAAATATTGATTATAAGATGCCTTTCAAACTTATTACTTCACATCATAAATTTTATTTTTTGTTACTACTTTGGTTGGCATTTGGCATTCCGTTCAAAAATTGAAAGAAGGGGAATCTTATAGGGAATGGTGGCAGGAGGCTATTTCTTAATGTGCCACCTTTTTACAATCCTTTGGTAAAAGATTGGATTGGAAAAAAAACAAAAAGAGAAATCACTTAAAGGTAAAGTTGTGTTCTTCAAAACATTTCTTAACTCCAACCCTACAAATATTTCCATCCAATCATCTATAGCTGCTCTTGAAACTCAACTAAGAAAAAATAATATGTATAAAGGACAAGGGGCTAAAATTTTGTCTAGACTACACTATATTAAAGAAGGAAATAAAGGTGCTAAATACTTCTTCAAGTACTTAAATTATAAACATAGAAATGAATATATTAGAACAATTCAAGATAATGATGGTGAGAGTCTCACTAATTCAAAAGAGATTAAAGCTTTGTTTCATAATTTCTATGAGATTTTTTTTGTCAAGGAACCTCATTGGTAGGATGTTCAACTATTATTAGAAGACATTATTAAAGATCACAATCCTATAAAGGTTGATTGTAAATACAATAGATTCCTTGATCGATATCTTTCTCTAAAAGAATTGGAACATTTGTTTTTAATGGCCCCTAATGAAAGTCTAGGGGTTGATGGGTTTTCTATTGAGTTTTACCAAATAATGTGGTAGCATATTAAGGATGGGTTTTACCTTGTTTATTTGGAATCCTTAAAACAAGGTTCATTAGGACCTAAGATCAATAAAGGATTAATCAAACTTCTCCTAAAATGGATGAATGTGGACTCTATCTCGGGATGACATCCTATAATGTTGCTCAACACATCTTACAAACTAGTGGCTAAAGAGACAGTTCCACTTGAACAAGTAGGGCTTCTAAATGGACCTTGGTATATCCTTGATAATTTAACTTTGACATCAAAAACTTGTGAATTGGTGCAACAAGAAGGTCAAAATTATTTGTTGATTAAACTTTACTTTGACAAATCTTATGACAGAAAGAGGTGGATGTCAGTGTAATTAAATATTTAATTACACTTTATTAAGTTTAGTTAGGTCCTAATTAGGTTTTACCTTTAGTGTAAATTGCATATTGCTTTATAAAAGAAATTCATCTCATGTTATTCATGATTCCCAATAATATTATTTGCACATCTTTTGCAAATTGCTCTTGTATGTTTGATTTTGCTCCTTGTAGAAGGATAATCCAAGTTTTGTAGGTGATTTTTGTTTTATGGAGTTTATTGGAAACTATAACATTGTATTAGATCATTTATTTTCCCCCCCTTACTTATATTCAAACAAAATTCAATTGAAGAGCTTTTTGGGGGATCCTCATGGGATCGATCTTTAGCAATTTTTGGTGCATTTTGGATAAAAAATGGCCAACATATTTTTCTTTGTGTA
This sequence comes from Sequoia sempervirens, assembly GCA_007258455.2. Lineage (NCBI taxonomy): Eukaryota > Viridiplantae > Streptophyta > Pinopsida > Cupressales > Cupressaceae > Sequoia > Sequoia sempervirens. The sequence goes on from VDFB02271358.1 coordinate 373,303,053, forward strand.
CTTTTGAGAAAAATTATTTCTAGGTTTTGTTTAAAATCATGAAGTACTATCTCTGTATTTACTAGATTTTGTAGATAGTGAGCAAAACATGAAAAAATGGTTGTCAAAATCATGGCTATTTTCCTTGCAGATGAATTTTTTATTTTTTACCAAATCACATGTTTTTCTTTTTGGATTCAAAAATTCTTTCAAATTTTTGTTGGAAATATCAAAATATTATTTAGGTATCCATTATTTTTATCATGCAATAAGTAATATTTTCAAAAATCAAATCAGAAGGGTCATGTCTACATTGTTGGCTGGAAAAATTTACCCTTTTTTCAAAAATTCATAACTTGAGCATACAATGTTCATTTTTTGAAAAATTTATATCACCAAAAAGGTGATTTTGTCCTCTATGTATACTTGAGGCCAATTTTGTTTCATGGAGTCATATGTGAACATTAATCCTTGCATGTATTCTTTCCTTCTTACATGCTCTATATTTTCATTTTCTCTTTGATTTTGACATGTTTTGCATGTTCTCCTTTTACAATCTTGGGGTATTGTAATAAATGAACTTCAATAATGTATCATCACGGGGGTTTGAACAAGAATTTGGGTCCACATCCAAGGGAAGTGTCATTTTTCAGCTTTAAAACAAATACCCATTCATTTTTTAAAACAGGTACCCATTTTGAAGTGTGTACTTGTTCCAAAAGGTTTGAAACTCACAAGATATTTTTTCATTTCAATTTAGGCTTAGAAAAGGCATGGTAAACCAAAACCTAGGCTTAGACCTACAAGTACAAGGTCAAGGAAATTTTGACAGAAAAAACTAGCTTTAGAAATATGGCTGATGGATTTTTTTTCTAAATCAATCTATAAAATTAAAACCCATTAGAGAATACATATTAGTAAAATATATAAATTAATATATATTAAATCAAATCTTAAAATACATATTAGTAAAATATTATCTAGGTATCCATTAGGTATCCCATCTTCATATTGATCACAACTTGCATGAGTTGTATCTAGATTTTGTAGTTTCTTTTGGCCAAAATCTTGCTCATAACTTTACACATTTTGGTTTGCATCAATTCATGTCTCAGATTGAGATCCTATGGTTAATGATCCTAAATCACATTATATTTTTATTGGGTCACATTTTAGTTTGAGGGCCATTCATTTTATGGATAATGTTCTAGAATCTACATAGTACTTGCTCCTATGGATCAATTTTAGTCACAGTTTAGTATCGACATCATGATATACATAGCTTCCAAATTCATAATCATATATTTCCCTCTTATGGGAAGTCATTTCTTATGTATCTAAGTTATGGATGGTGTACTTGGTGGGTCTAATGGAGTCCTCCCTCTTTCATCACTTGGTTGCATTCTTTAATTCTTTTAAATTGTA
>VDFB02271358.1:373304556-373391562 GCA_007258455.2 Sequoia sempervirens
TAAAGAGATAGTAGAGGAAGCAATTAAGGGGTTCAAAAAGGTCAACAAATCATCCCTTACACTAAAAGTGTATTTCAAATGCAAGATAATCACATTTAATTTCCTGATTGTCCTGCTTGTGTGATCCAATGGACTTGCGATGTTGGCATGTTTAGTTTTGAACACTTACATATTGGATCCTCGCTTCGGTTTACATATGTGAGTGAGGTTCCACATTATTTCTTGTCCTATATGTAAGTACCAAATCTATGTCAAACACTATCCTCCAACTAGGTTTGACATTACAAAATCTTAAGGAAGCACAACACGACCTCCACCTTCACTTCATGTTCTACCTCGGTAAGCCTACAACTTATGTGTATGCCATCTTGTAGTCAGTTCATTGCATCTGCTACTAGCCTTCATGTTTCTTTTCTGTCAATACATGACCTCCTTTTTATAACCCTATATTACTGCTTTGACATCTACTTCCTCCTCTATAAAGACTAGATTTTTGTTTATCTATCTGTTCTACATCTTCTGAGCCAGGTCTTGTTTGTCATAAACCTTAAATCCTTTATTGTAACTAGTCTCCTCCATTTCATGCACAAGGTCCCATATTTTGCTAGACTAACAAGCCGCCCTACGTTTCCCACACCATGGAATGTCATTGTATCAGTAACTAGTATATAAGTTTCATGACTTTGATGTCGTAAAAGGAGTAATGATCTAAACAATAATTTTTATATTTTATATACATATTTGGGGGCCCATTTAAGAATACACTTCTTAATATTTTAAAATAATATTAGTTATCAAAATTTAGGGATAGTACAAATAATGATTAATCAGATGAACAATAATGTTGATAAATACATTATATAAGATTCAGTTTGAACAAAAGATGAATCTATGATTTTATAAACTTGATCTGAGACAAAGTCCTAATTCAATAGCCTACACTTTCATGTCAGCAATAAATAGCATTAAATTTTTTTCATCAAATCACACTCTTTCTTCAATCTTAGAGTTAAATATATGTGTGGTAACATTCTTTTTACAATCTGAAAAATACTAATTCATAATCTAATTATTGATTAATGTAGAATTCTTTATATCTAACTAATTAAATTATTTAATTAATTTAGATTAACTTTACAATAATATCATTGACAATTTCTTAAAGAAATCTAACATAGAATGCTCTCATTCCTATGTGAAATTGATCATAATTATTCATTGGGAATATTTTGATGAGAAGGGAAGAACGTCCGAAAAGATTGAAAGCATAAACAATTGGCATATTTTATAATACTTAGCTATTTGTATAGAAGGAAATTTATAAAAGCTAAAGATTCCAACAATATGGGCCAAAAAGAAACGAAAGGATAGTTGACCAAGCATCCGTAAAAGTTAAGGTTTAATTACTAATATATGGCTTTAAAAACTCTATTAGTCAAAGTATTTGTAAAATCTTCACAACTCTTGTCCATAAAAGAAGATTCTTCTTATATGTGGTGTGAAATGCATCTCACATTTTAATTGGTGTACAATTATCTTCTTATTTTGCCTTTCGAAGACCTATGTATGCTATTCGATTGTTGACTAAAAGAGTGTTCCACTGGTTAAGATTTCAAGTTGTAGTAAGCGAACGAGTTCTTCTCAAAAACCCTAATGCGCAGAGGAGGCGAATCCATTAACAAAGATCATAGATCACAGGTTCTTTTTCTCTGGCGTAGTTTCTAGTGTTTGTTTAACTAAAGGGAAGCATTAGTGGGCCGAGAGGTTGGAAATTTCTTGCTATACGAGCTCCGCCCTGTATCCTTGGCGAGTAGTTGGCTGATTCTGACATACTTTTTTTGGCGTTTTGAGGCTGTTCACCTGTTTTTAAGCCGCAACTATGTGGTTCCAGTGAATCTGCGCGCAGTCGAGAGACTCTTTCTGGTACCCTTGCGCGGTTCTTGACCAACCTACTGGGCAGATTCGTGTGGGTTAAATATGTGATTAAAAATGGAAGCACAAAAATAGGGGTCAAACTGAAATGATGGAGGACAGTCAGATAAACGAAACCCAATTTCAATGGAAGATAAAGAGGTTATGTCAGGTGAAATGATGAACAACACTGCTTTAGCTGGAAATAAGGCAGGCGCGTACTCTCAGACAACTAAGGAAGGAGACGTAGAATATAAACTGGAGATTCAGGTAAAATTGTATAAATTTTACTCCCTGACGATGTGGTTGATTATATAGCTGAATGTCAACACACGCTTGTTATTATGTTCTTTCTAAGAGGAATTCCAGCTGAAGCTGATTTTTACAAATGGGCCAAACTAAATTGGGAAAACAGATGCTGGGAAATTGAATCTTTGAGAGGGCTAAGGAAAGGGTATGAGTCTTGTAAATTTAAATCAGCTGATCATGCAGAAGTTGTGCTTCAGTATGGCACCTGGGTTATATGTGGTCAAATTTGTTACCTATAGGTCTAGACATTGGGTTTTCACCCTGAAGGTCCTTCTAGATCTAAATATCCTATGTGGATAGAGTTACCATCTTTAAATATTGCTTTCAAAACCTTTTTAAAGAAAATTGTGTCACATCTTGGAAGAGTTTTATGGTGTAAAACTAGCACTGACAAATTCTTCAGTCTCATAGCTCACCCTAGAGTTTGTGTAGAGATGGACATAATTAATCAGTTACCAAAAAAATTTAAATTAATAGGTCTAGGATTTGAGTTTTATTATCCACTAGTGTATTTGAACAAGCCCAGTTTCTTTTCTTTTTTTCCATCAAGATGGCCATTTGACAAGAGACTATCCCATAAGGAAAAAAAGATTTATTCAGCCCCAAATAGATGCCTCTCCCAATACACAACATTTGTCAAGCCATGTCTAGCCTTCTATTATGCTTTTAGTTTCTCAGTTGAAACAAAACGGGTTTGAATGGAATGTTAACAAAATTGATATCTTCTTCATATAAAGATGTAATTATGGCAGATGCCTGGAGGATGTTTAGAAAAAGGAAGGAACCTTTAAAATCCATTGAACCTCCAAAGAGTCATTCTGCCTCACTTAATTATCACTCCTCTTCTTCTCACATGACTACCAAAAATAAAGAGAGTACTCATTTACCACCTCCTACAAGACATAGATCTCCAACCCCATCTATTAAACAAGGATTTCCTTCATCCGTTATGAAGGAAAGATCAAGGTCTCTCACACCTCTTGCAAAAGATAATGGACATTCTGAACAAACTATTACAAGTACAAATCAGTTTGATGTTTTGCGATACGAGTAGGAATTTCCTACTCCTGCTTAATCATTAAGTATAAAATTCTTTCATTGAATGTTACGAGAATTTCTCTCCCTAATCATAAATATGAACTTAAGGAAGCTATAATTAAATGGAAACCTAACATTATCTTTATTCAAGAAGTTAAACTTGATGGTTTTCGACTTGTTTCTTCTCTATACAAAGTTTGGAGAGATGCAACATTTTTTATACTTTGTATAGAGAAGGAAAGGGAGGGATAGTTATTGGTTTATCTCCTTGGGTGGGAAAGTTCGCCATTGATAAAGGGGAAGACCTTTCAAATAGTTGTGTATGGAGCTTGAATTTTATCAATGGACATCCCATAGGATTTTGTTCTATTTATGCTCCTAATATTATGAAGGAGAGGTGTGAATTATGGGAAGAGATTGCCAAGAATTTTCCTCAGGTTGATTGGGTTACTGGAGGTGATTTTAATATGGTGGAACACCATACTAATTGTAATTGTCCCAATCATATAAAGATGCACAATTAAGAATTTGATAAATGGATATTTTGCAAAAATGTCATGGGGGTTGTAGATCCTATTCATAAAAAAATTGTCAACAACAAAAATAATTGTGTACTTGTACTAATTGTAGATTGGGTTTCAATAGGAAACTTAGCAATTTGGAGAGGTTTTACATCTCTCTGAATTTGTAATTATTTCAAGATTCTAATAGGTATTATGTGAATGTTGACTATTCTACTTGCCTGCCAAATTATTTCCCTATTTTTTGTGTTATTTCTAAGGAAGTAGCTCAAAATATTGATTATAAGATGCCTTTCAAACTTATTACTTCACATCATAAATTTTATTTTTTGTTACTACTTTGGTTGGCATTTGGCATTCCGTTCAAAAATTGAAAGAAGGGGAATCTTATAGGGAATGGTGGCAGGAGGCTATTTCTTAATGTGCCACCTTTTTACAATCCTTTGGTAAAAGATTGGATTGGAAAAAAAACAAAAAGAGAAATCACTTAAAGGTAAAGTTGTGTTCTTCAAAACATTTCTTAACTCCAACCCTACAAATATTTCCATCCAATCATCTATAGCTGCTCTTGAAACTCAACTAAGAAAAAATAATATGTATAAAGGACAAGGGGCTAAAATTTTGTCTAGACTACACTATATTAAAGAAGGAAATAAAGGTGCTAAATACTTCTTCAAGTACTTAAATTATAAACATAGAAATGAATATATTAGAACAATTCAAGATAATGATGGTGAGAGTCTCACTAATTCAAAAGAGATTAAAGCTTTGTTTCATAATTTCTATGAGATTTTTTTTGTCAAGGAACCTCATTGGTAGGATGTTCAACTATTATTAGAAGACATTATTAAAGATCACAATCCTATAAAGGTTGATTGTAAATACAATAGATTCCTTGATCGATATCTTTCTCTAAAAGAATTGGAACATTTGTTTTTAATGGCCCCTAATGAAAGTCTAGGGGTTGATGGGTTTTCTATTGAGTTTTACCAAATAATGTGGTAGCATATTAAGGATGGGTTTTACCTTGTTTATTTGGAATCCTTAAAACAAGGTTCATTAGGACCTAAGATCAATAAAGGATTAATCAAACTTCTCCTAAAATGGATGAATGTGGACTCTATCTCGGGATGACATCCTATAATGTTGCTCAACACATCTTACAAACTAGTGGCTAAAGAGACAGTTCCACTTGAACAAGTAGGGCTTCTAAATGGACCTTGGTATATCCTTGATAATTTAACTTTGACATCAAAAACTTGTGAATTGGTGCAACAAGAAGGTCAAAATTATTTGTTGATTAAACTTTACTTTGACAAATCTTATGACAGAAAGAGGTGGATGTCAGTGTAATTAAATATTTAATTACACTTTATTAAGTTTAGTTAGGTCCTAATTAGGTTTTACCTTTAGTGTAAATTGCATATTGCTTTATAAAAGAAATTCATCTCATGTTATTCATGATTCCCAATAATATTATTTGCACATCTTTTGCAAATTGCTCTTGTATGTTTGATTTTGCTCCTTGTAGAAGGATAATCCAAGTTTTGTAGGTGATTTTTGTTTTATGGAGTTTATTGGAAACTATAACATTGTATTAGATCATTTATTTTCCCCCCCTTACTTATATTCAAACAAAATTCAATTGAAGAGCTTTTTGGGGGATCCTCATGGGATCGATCTTTAGCAATTTTTGGTGCATTTTGGATAAAAAATGGCCAACATATTTTTCTTTGTGTACTTTTGAGAAAAATTATTTCTAGGTTTTGTTTAAAATCATGAAGTACTATCTCTGTATTTACTAGATTTTGTAGATAGTGAGCAAAACATGAAAAAATGGTTGTCAAAATCATGGCTATTTTCCTTGCAGATGAATTTTTTATTTTTTACCAAATCACATGTTTTTCTTTTTGGATTCAAAAATTCTTTCAAATTTTTGTTGGAAATATCAAAATATTATTTAGGTATCCATTATTTTTATCATGCAATAAGTAATATTTTCAAAAATCAAATCAGAAGGGTCATGTCTACATTGTTGGCTGGAAAAATTTACCCTTTTTTCAAAAATTCATAACTTGAGCATACAATGTTCATTTTTTGAAAAATTTATATCACCAAAAAGGTGATTTTGTCCTCTATGTATACTTGAGGCCAATTTTGTTTCATGGAGTCATATGTGAACATTAATCCTTGCATGTATTCTTTCCTTCTTACATGCTCTATATTTTCATTTTCTCTTTGATTTTGACATGTTTTGCATGTTCTCCTTTTACAATCTTGGGGTATTGTAATAAATGAACTTCAATAATGTATCATCACGGGGGTTTGAACAAGAATTTGGGTCCACATCCAAGGGAAGTGTCATTTTTCAGCTTTAAAACAAATACCCATTCATTTTTTAAAACAGGTACCCATTTTGAAGTGTGTACTTGTTCCAAAAGGTTTGAAACTCACAAGATATTTTTTCATTTCAATTTAGGCTTAGAAAAGGCATGGTAAACCAAAACCTAGGCTTAGACCTACAAGTACAAGGTCAAGGAAATTTTGACAGAAAAAACTAGCTTTAGAAATATGGCTGATGGATTTTTTTTCTAAATCAATCTATAAAATTAAAACCCATTAGAGAATACATATTAGTAAAATATATAAATTAATATATATTAAATCAAATCTTAAAATACATATTAGTAAAATATTATCTAGGTATCCATTAGGTATCCCATCTTCATATTGATCACAACTTGCATGAGTTGTATCTAGATTTTGTAGTTTCTTTTGGCCAAAATCTTGCTCATAACTTTACACATTTTGGTTTGCATCAATTCATGTCTCAGATTGAGATCCTATGGTTAATGATCCTAAATCACATTATATTTTTATTGGGTCACATTTTAGTTTGAGGGCCATTCATTTTATGGATAATGTTCTAGAATCTACATAGTACTTGCTCCTATGGATCAATTTTAGTCACAGTTTAGTATCGACATCATGATATACATAGCTTCCAAATTCATAATCATATATTTCCCTCTTATGGGAAGTCATTTCTTATGTATCTAAGTTATGGATGGTGTACTTGGTGGGTCTAATGGAGTCCTCCCTCTTTCATCACTTGGTTGCATTCTTTAATTCTTTTAAATTGTACATGTACATGGGTACCTAACATGGCCTTATAGCCAAGACCCATTCATGCTTTCATACTTCCATTCTTGCATTATTTGCATCTTTCTTATTCAACCTAAGTTTCACATAAGGGTGGGTGTTGGTGTAATTAAATATTTAATTACACTTTATTATGTTTACTTAGGTTCTAATTAAGTTTTACCTTTAGGGTAAATTGCCTATTTCTTTATAAGAGCAAGTAATCTCATGTTTTTGAAAGAGGAAAAATTGGGTTGTACAGGGACCTAAAAACAAAAAGTTTACAAAAAAATGAAAAGATCGTCAAAGATCCCAAAAGTAGAGAGGTTGTAGAGAAGAAAACAAAAAGGAAAGCCACAGCCACCAAAAAAGCTAGCAAGGGCCACATAAAGGACCCAAAAAGACCAGACAAAATACCAAAAAATGACTAAACTTGGGACTTTAACATTTCTGTAGTTTCAGCTTCCATGTTGTTCATTTCTTGAACCCCCCTCTTTATTGGAAATTTACACATATTTATGCAAATTTCTCTTGCATTTTTTAATTTTTCTCCTTGTCAAAGGCTAATCTAGGTTTTTCAGGTGATCTTGGTTTTATGGAGTTTATTGGAAACTCTAACAGTGGAGATTTATTATCAAAATATTACAATGGGTGGATTTTGGCCCCAAAATATGCAATCATGTGAAAATTTTGTTTGAAGATGCAAATGCATGATTGGTGATAAAAAAAGGTTGTACCTTATCACCATTTCTTTATGTTCTAACTATTGTTTCTCTCATTTATTTGGTACAAAACTTCAATCAAATGAAATTGATCAATGGTATTTCTACTCCAAACAATGCACTGGTGATTAATTCTCATTTTTTTGATGACAACATGCTCTTTGTTCAAAATTTTGAAACTAAAATAAATAATGTTTTGGCTGTCCTAAATTTGTATTGCTCTATCTCAAGTTAAAATATGGCTCATCACAAAATTGAATTTCTTATGGTACAATCTCATTAGGTTCCACATTGGATCCCCAAAGACTAGAAGAAAATTAGACATGGGAAAATTACCCAATAATTGGGAATTCCTTTCAGATTAGAGGTTGCTTTGTCTAATATGCGGAATTGGTTCTTAACCGATCTAAAAAAAATTGTTTTTAAGTGGGGAATTGGTAAAATATAATTGGTAGACCAAATATTTCTAGCTTCTCATGTTTACTTCTCCTTGTGTTGGATGCCATCTAAAAAGGGATATGATGACCTACAAAAAATTATTCGATAATTCCTATGGTTTAATTGTGTTGGAAGAAATGGTTTTAGACCTGCTTCTTGGTTGCATTTTATATGTAACCTAAAAATAAGGGTGGATTGGATCTATTGGATCCTAAGAAACAAGGGAATTATTTATCAACAAAATGGATAATCAAATTTGTCTCTAGAGAAGAAAAATGGAAAATATTGGTTCATCACCATATTACTCTTGCTTATATGAACAACAAGTGGCAAGGTGTTGTGTGGCTAGATAAGATTTTACTTGCTCCTTTATTTTGTATTAAATTTCCATTCACATTACAATGTATTTAGAATTCAAGGTAGAAGGTTTGCAATTTTTTAAAATGGAAGGACTCCTTGCAATATGGGTTTAGCTTCATGACATCCTTGATTTGGTGGTACAAACTAGTTCAATGTCATGGAAAATCATTGGCTATTACATTTCCTAAACAAGCTTATTATCATTTTAAGAAAGGTGTGTTACAATTTGGTAATTTGTGGGATTTAAATTCACTTGATTGGATGATTGGAAAAAACCCCAAAATCTCATTTGGCTTAAATAACAAGTTCAAGGATTTTGTGACATTTGTGAAATAATTGGTTCCTATGGATCTTCTTATGAAAATTCACACTCCTCTAGGATGTAATTTCTCCAAATATTGAATATGGCTTGAGAATTATCCATTTTTTTGTTATCATTTGAAGAATGTTTATTTAAATATCCTTCCAAGTATGAAATTAACTCCAATAATTATACCAAATGGAGTTGTAGATTTTGTTAGAAGAAATGGAAGAACTTGAGTGCTTAGATTTGGTGATCTAGAGTAGAAGAAAATGCTCAAATCCTAACCTAGAAAGTATTGCATTACAAATTACTGATGGGGAATAGATTAAAATACTTAAAGATTAAACCAACAAAGTGTCCTTTCTACCAACATATTAGAAGCTTAAAACATATTTTGTGGGACTATTTTTAGAGAAAAAAATAGAATGCTACATGTCACTTTTTTCCTGCTATTTTTGGGTATGTGTTACATTGGAAAGAAGTTTTGTTGGGTGTTCGGCTCCATAAGAATGTGGTTGATGATTCTATAAGATAGATATTTTGCTTCATATTTGCAAAGGTTGATGTTTAGATATGGTTTTTAATCACATTACTCATTAAAAAGTAGAAATGCTACAAATTTACTCTAACATCATGCTACAATTTGTCTCCTCGTGTTTTCAGTTGAAAGAGGACATTAAAAGAAACAACTTTTCAATGAAGCTAAATATTAGTTTTTGTAACTTCACGAGGGGGACATATGATGTGCCAAATAGTTCCAAAGTTTTTTTAGATTATGTGTTTAAGTTTAGTTTCAAGTGTTACTCGATTTATATATATGGTTGGTGTTACCTATTATTTACTATTTTTATGGGTCACTTGAGTTACCCAATATTGGGATAGCTTGGTATTTTTCTTTAAGATGATTGTCTATTGTTCAGTTGCAATTCTATTCTTAATTTGTGTAGTTCCCTTTTTTGGATTGCTCATTCTTTTTCTTGTAATTCAACTTTATTCAAAAAAAATATTTCAATTTTTTGATTATGAATATATATTTTTTATAATAATATTACTTGTAGATAAATATCATTGTTTTCTACTTAATTCACATGTAACAAAGAAGTTAGAATAGAGAATTTAGAAGAATGGGTTGGGTTTAATTGATACATTCTATGCATTGACTATTTAGGTGGCCAGATCTATGGCCCCTCTTATCCATCTCTTTTGGTTTCTTTATTTCCACATTACCATTATTAATGGATTCCTTTATTTCCACGATAGCTATTTGTAGCATAGAAAAATGGATCTTTGGACACTTTCATGCTCATTTGGGTCTTTCATGTGATTTTGACCTAGTTTTTCCTTGGTTTAATGTTGCAATGTGATTAACACATTCACATTAGGTCTTGGGAGCTTGTGAATCAATAAGAACTTTATGATGTCTTGTAAAAGTGTTGTGAAGTGTTGTATGACATTCTCACACTTTTCTAGGATCTTATTATTATATTTCACTTAAATAGCCTCTTTTTATCATTTACCAAGTCTTATTTTAAAGTTTTGTAAAGTGTTGTAACAAACTTTCATGCTTTTCTAGGCTTTCCATCAATAATTATACCTTTCTTATGCTTTAATTGGCCCCATTTTATGTCTACATGCCTTACTTAATTGCATTTTTGAGAATAAACCTGATAAACATCATTTAAAACAACATAATTTCTAACAACCACTTAAATGCCTTGAGTGGTAACCACTCACCATTAGGAGTGAATGAGTCCCTCTTGGCACAAAATTCAAAATAATTTCAAAATATTGGTGGGTTTTTATTCTGCTAAGACTTGAGGTCGGCCTGTGATGTAGTATCTTCAAGAGTTAGGGCATAATTGTGTATAAATAAGGTTTTTTATATTCATTTTAATCCTAATTCATTCAATCAATAATTCAAGAACTTAATTGATCATTCACATAAGCATTCTATGCATTTTCAATCATATTGGAGCTATTACTTACATATATTCAGATTTCTACTTCAAGGGTTTTGTGAGTTGTGGCATTGCATGTTCATTCATAATTCTCTTTACATATTTCATTTCATTTTCAACAAGGGGTTTGACCAAGGAAAACCCCTATTCTCTAACCCTTCAACCATTTCCCCCTCTCTTTGCATGTGATTTGTAGGTCCTGTGTATAGATTTATCAAAGAGAAAAAGTGGTAAATTTACCATTGATTTATCAAAGCTCTTCAAAGTGATAAAAACTCTAATTGAAGCTTGGAGACCTACAATTTAAATTTTGCAATTCCAGACTTAGATTTGTACTAGGAACAAAAGTGTAGATTGAATACTACAGTTTCATGTTCCAACTTTCTCGAGATTTAGAAGTGGAATAATTCACCATTAGTGGTGAATGAGCTCCAATGCATAGGCTAAAAATAGGAAATTTGCAGATTTGAGTACTCAGTTTCTCGTAACCTATTCCGATAGATTCCTCCTAAAGCAAGGCTAATTCACCCAGCTTGGTGTATGAGTCCCAGTTGGTAGCAACATTGAATTTCCCATGATTCCAAATCTCTATTATGTCTCTTTCCAATCTCTAGGTGTACACTTCAAATTTCATTGATTTCTATTATAGTTTACTTGCATTTCTATGTCTTTTTGCATACAACACTATGTTTTCAAACATCTTGTATTTCCTTAGTTTTCATTCATTATTCAATATCTTTGATCAGTTTTCAACATCTAGGAGATTCTCTTTATACATATTTCAATCATATTTGCATTAGTCTTGAGTGATCCAACATGTTTTTTGGTGTATCTCTCTCCTTTTAGGCGCAAAACCCTATAAGTGTAAGAGAGCCCTCATACCCAAAAAATGTTGGTTCATTTTGGTGAACCTGCATTTAGAGCATCATATTTCTGATTTAGAGTGCATTTACATCCTAGGAATAGCTTTCATTTCATCTTTTATTGCTTAATTTGCATTCTAGGGTTTTCAAAATTGCATTGGTAAAAAGCTCATTTAGGTTGCATTATTGCTTTTCATTTCATAGAAAAATAGTTAAATTTTGCATATGCATCAAAAAACATAAAAGGCATAAAGTTAATTTTAAAAAATTATGAAAACTTTGAAAAAAATCACTCCCTGGACTCATTCGCCACCTTGGGCGAATTAGTCCAATTGCATATTCTACACTGCATTTTCTATTGTATGTAGTTAATTTTTTGAGTTTCTACCTATTGTTTCTACATTTCGATTTTACTTTCCAAAATTTTAGTTATAAGTATTTCATTGCTCTTAGTTTACATTGCATTTACATTCACCCTTCATTTAGTAGCCTTTGCATGAGTGTTTGGTGTCCTATTGCTAATACCTTAGTGAGAATAATTTCAAGACTCATGGCATCTTGCAAGAACACACTCATTATGGATCTTAGGTTATCTAGAGTGACTACTCCTAGTATTGATAATAGTGCACTAGGAATGGATAATACCCTCAACAATTATTTGCATTTAGGTAGTATGGATGTTGAGCATAGGCCTACTGATATCCCACAAGAAAAGATAATTCAAATTCATGAGGACTTAGTACACTTGCAACACCAAGTAATCCTTGAAAAAAATTTCGCTACTACAATTCCTACCATAGAAAACATTTTCCACATGCTTGAAAGTGATGAAGGCCTTGACCTTTTGAAAAACATAGTTTAGATCTTTGGAAACATTTTCCTTCAACATCTAGTGCTCCTATTCCAACTAGTAATGTGGCCAACCAAGGAGGAACTCAAATTCCTCCTCCCTCAACAATAGCCTCAATAAAGGCCTATAATGCTCCTCAGACCACAAAAACAATGCAACAAGTTAGTAGTGTGATTCCTTCCTTGGGTGTTCCTGCTAGCATCCCTAGTTCCTATGTGGCATCACATGTTATATCTTCTACCACGTACCACCTATAAGAGTTCCATTCACTTTTCCTACTACTACATAAACTCCATCACCACTTTCCCTTCCATCTCATACCACCTATACTGATCCTCTCATAACACAATGTTGATGGTGTTTTTATGCACTTCTCAACACAGGCAGTGTGTAGGTGCACTACCTCTCTTGAAAGACAATCTCCCACAATTGAATTGCAGAACACTATCCCAAGGTCTCTCGGATGTCAAGTCATGACAGTGCTTAAATACCTCAGTAGTTTGATGTGATATGCTAGAATCACAAGGCGGTCTTATAGAAAATACAAAGTGTGGGCATAAAGCATGAAAGTTGGATCTTGAAATGGAGTTCTTAGGATAAGGGCTATTATGCATTGGCTATAGGTTCAAATAGCAATCTTGAACTCCATTTAGTTGTTGGATTTGGCTTTACAATGTGCAATGAACCTTAGCATAGGTTAGTTACTAAAAAAAAAGAAAAAGGGGCGAAGGAGAGGAAAATTTCCTAAGTCTGAAGCTTGCGATGAATAGTGACAATGGAGTTCCTACAATGGAAAATTCCTCAAAACAATATTCCACTTAACCAAGGATTTCAGAGTATCATGGAAATTGTGCTATCTTCTAAGGGCTGCAGATATTTCATTCTTCATCCACCACATGGATGCATGAATCAAAGATGAATGTTTGGAGCAAATTTTGTAATCAAGTCCAGGCTAACTTTGCACAGCTATTTACCATCAGCAAACAACAAAAGGTATGGACTAAGGAATCATCAACAAAACAAGAATTTTCACAATCACCCAACAGCATCCCTAAGATTTATCCAAAGAAATAAGAAAGCTAACTAAACAGCAATAAGATCTAAGCTAAGCATCTGATATTGGAGAATGAATCAAATAACATGAGAGAAACCAAGAAAATACACCAAGTCAATGTCTTTTCTTATGAATTTCAGCAGCATGTCTTTACAACAACTCAACTCTCTTTTGCAAATGAGGGGAGTGCTCTATTTATAGTTTACCAAAAGTTAAATGAATGGCCAAGATTCATTCTCATTATGTGGCCAAGATTCATTACAAAAGAGGGTTTCACCTACCCCCAAATAGATCTGAATTTAAAAATACATTTTTGTTTCTTCCCTATTTCGTCCCTTTGTGGATGACACTATAGCTCTTTTGTCTTGTAGCTGATTGCTGTTTTCTTTGCTGTAGCTACTCTTTAGGAAGATCTTTGTCTTTGGCTGGGTTGTCCTGCTGTTCGGAAGCTGCATGTTCTATGTATTTGAGGATGATAGCTTGGAGCTTGTCAATTTCAAGGATTTCACATCACAATGCCTGATATCTCCATTATTTAGCATTTTCTTCCAGCCTTTTCCAATCTTCGTGATACTTTGAGCCTTGGTCCCTGAATAGCTTCGATCGGTCGAAGGCATGGGCAGCAAAACTTAGGAACTCCGTTGTGATTTCTCCAGCTGCCCCGTCCTTCATCTTCTCCTGGAAGTATGGTTTGATCTTCTCAGCATCCATTTGCACTGTGGGCATATCATAGCCCATCATCAGCTTAAGGTATTGGGTGCATTCTGCCCAGATTTTCTTGACCCACTCAATATCAGGATCCACCCTGCCTAGGATTTTCTCCAACCTCTCTTTTTGGTTATCGAGGTCTCTATGCCACACATCCACTAGCCAGTGATCTTTTTTCAGCTCTAGCTTCTCCTCCCACATGGCCTCAGGCATCCGAAGGATGACCTCAATTCTTGGGAAGGTGGAGTCATAGGTGGTGGGGAAATTCGTGCAGAGCCTCCTTGTGCTCTCTAGGGACTAGATCAGGTCCAAGAACTTGTTGGTTATCTGCACAGCCTTGCTGATTCCCATGTTTCTGACGTATGAGACCTATCGGAACCAATCCTTGGTGGTTTTCTCCAAGTTCTTCCTTTTCTCCATCTTGTCAATCTGTTCTTTGGAGAGCAACTGTGGTGTGGCTGTGGAGGTGGTGGGCAGGTCATCCACTAAGGACCATTGCTGGATATAATCTGTTAACACTGCAACCTGCGTCTTGAGCTCATCCTTGGAGACCTTGTCATGCTTTATCAGGTGCACCACCGTGGCCACCGACTCCTCTAGGTGTTCGACCTTTTGCTCCCTAGTTTCTATCCCCAAGTCGATGGTGGAGATGTTATAGCTCACCCCTACCTGGCCAATAGTAAGCATTGCAATTTGTGCTGCTCGGGAGTCAGAAGCATCCATTGTTATCTTGGATTAGACCTTAGGCTTCTCCTTCTTTGTCGTGATCTGGGACCAAGCCAAGATGGCTTCCAACCTCGCCCTTGGGTCCTTCAGCATAGGGGTCATCTTTTCAAGCTACTTTTCCACCCATTCGGGCATAGCAGACTTATCCTTGGGTGAATCATGGCCACCCCCGCCCTTCTCAGTTAGAGGCAAGACCTCCACCTCTTTTCCCTTTTGGGGTTCTTCTTTCTCTTTGGTAGCATCCTCTTCTTCGTTGGAGTCATGAACGAATACGAGGCGTTTGACAGGCAACTTGGTTGATAACTGCTGGATGGGAGTTTCTTCTTTTGCTACCTCTTCTTCTTTCTTCTCTTCAGTAGTCTTGGCCTCAGGGCTCTTGGCAACATGGGTCTTAGCCTCTGTCAAATCTTTAATCTGCTACTCTTCTGGTGGCTTCCCTTCTTCACCATGTGGTGACCCTTCCGTTTCCTCCCCAATGTTCTTTAACTGCTGCGCCATCTCCTCCTCAAGGTCCTCATCGAAAGTTTGGATGATTTCCTTAGCACCCGAGCCACCCTCTTCGTCTCTACTCTCGGAAGAGCCTATCTCTTCCTCTTCATAGACCACCCTGTCGATGGTTCGGTGCTCGTACTCAGGGTACTCATAATACTCGTCGACTTCTTCCTCTACAGACTTCGAGGCTTCCTATTCTCGCTTCTCCAACTCTTTTGAAATTTTCATTGTAGCTTCCATAGCTGGCGGCCCTGTTGGCGGTTGTGAAGGCTGAGCTGTCGTGAGGGCTTGGGCGAGAGCTGCTTGGAGGGCTGGGTCCATTAAGATCTGTGAGAGCTTAGGGGAGAGGTTTTGCATGTGCTTTGTAAGAGCCTTGGGCATAGTGGCAAGGGGAAAGGGTGATGTTATTGTTGCCAGAGGGAGCGATGTGATTGGTGACATGGGAGTAGAAGAGGGAGGGGGAGTGGTCATACCAGAAGAGGAGTCGATGTTAATTAACGACTCGGCCAGGGGGGAAGGAGCAAGATGGACATAAATTTCCACTTGCCGGTGGAGATGTGGCAACTATTTGAGGGGCAGGGAGAGCCAATGGGGGCTGCAATTTTGTCGTGCCCACTGCCTGTTTTAGCCTTTTGGGAGATTGGCCTCCTATTTCTTTCTTTGCCAGGGCCTTGAGATCAGGAGACTGAGCGGTCTCTATTTCTTTCCTCTTCTGGGACCTGGTGACTCGAGGAGACTTGGAGGTCTCACTAGTCGACATGGTGGCAGCGACGTCCTCCATGGCACTTGGCTCACTCTTGAGCCCTTCATAGGTAAGGATCACCCCTTGTTGCTTCAGATGTGCCACTTGCCTATCGACCCACTCCCTGGTGCGAGTTATGATTGGTTGGGTGATGGTGTCTAGGTCATCGACCTCTTGTTCATCCTAGTCGATTGACGGTATTAGCAGGTTGGCAACTGCAGGGTACCTTGGGTGCATGATGGTGGACTCATCCTCCTCAACCTGGTCCGATACCAGGAACGGTTGCACTCTTCTTAGGAACAACACCATCATGCACACATAGTGCCTTGCGCGCACCTCCTTGTCAGCCTGACAGTCGGCCCAGAAATCATCAATGCGGTATTGGTGGGCATATGTCAGTCCTAGCGCCTTCCTGACGTGACCATGTAGGTCCATCCGCAGGTGGAAAGTGTATCAGTCAAAATGGTAATCCTTGAGCTCCTTCTCAGAATTACTGGCACATTTAGAAGTTTGCAATCGATACATGACCTGGCCAAGGGTCATGGGATAGGGGATCCCTGCTACGTGCTTATTGTCAAAGATTGCCTGGATGTCCTGGAGCTGCCGAGATAGCTCCAGGAGGATGATCTTGTCATTTGGGTACCGAGGCAATCTATTTGGCCTCTCAATGAAACCCTGGGCCCGGATGTATGTAAACTTCAGGAACTGGATAAAGAGGAAGGCGTATTGCTTTAGGAGCGCCCAGGCGCTGTGGGAGACCCTCCTCTCAAAGTCCCCGTCAATCAATCTAATGATGTGGCCTATGAAGGCATCATTTACTCTGCAGTACTCCTTAAAATTTTGGTATTGGAGCTGTGAGTATTTGTCATAGGCCTTAAGTCCTCGTTTTTGCCCCTAATTGGGTGTTACAAACAACCCGCTGTATTATCTTTGATCTGCTAGGGAGTAGACAAGGTAGGAGGTCATGTAGACCTTGGAGCTCTTTTTCACTTTGATAAACTACTCATGGAAGCAGTTGCTAATAATTCCTCCCCAGTAGAATGAGACCTTCGCCGTGACGTCCTCATTTCCCTGCAGGATTTGCTCAATGTAGTATGCCATCCACTCCTGGAAGTAGACGGTCGTTGGGAGACCCATGACCCTGCTCAACAAGGTTACCAAGTCATAGTAATCCTCGTGGAAATTGCTATGGAAGAGTTCTCGGGGAACCTTCGCAGCACTGCCCTATTTTTCTTTAAGCTAATGGAGGTTGATTGACTTCTTGCACCCTCCCGGATTAGCATCCCGCGCCGCTTAGCATTCGTCTAACATGGGGACCTCCATCTGTTGGAACATGGGAATGTGGAATGTCTTGGTGATCCCTTCTGGTGACATATCTACAAGGATGTTTCCCTCCTTATCCATAATTGTTTTGGTCTCGGATTGATAGGCTTCTCGGCAAGCCATCACTAATTCGAGCACCATGAGCGAGGGAGGGAAACTAGTGGCTTTTCCCAATCCACTCTACTATATTAATCTGGCATTCTTTGTTGTCAGGTTGACGCTGACCCTCTGAGTGAATTCATCAATATTCACTTGGCCAATATTAGTATCTAAAATTTCCTTCCAGTCGGTTGTGACCTTTGAGTGGAGTGGCTCACCCTGGAACTGATACTTCATTTCATCTTTGTCTTCTTTTCCTCGAGGGGACCTTCCTAACTTCTTGCCCTTGTCCTTCTCGACAAATGCCCCTGATGTTCGGGCTCCTCATTCCATATATTCTGCAGGAAAGGGTAGAGTCAGTGCAATAGATTATCAAAAGCATTCATGTTAGTCCAAATATTGAAAACAACATCTAAATAATCAATCAAGTATATCATAAATCTTATCTCTAAATGTTATCGATCTTCGTTTCAGGGCATTCAAACAATTTGGGCCTAGAGGGCCAGACTTCTCTGGCAGGAATGCTGTCTGGAAGGGAAAACGCAGCCAAAAGCTCCCGGAGACCCTTCTTGGCCAAATTTTAATGTTTTAGGAGGCCCATGATGGAGAAGAGAAAAATTTGGGACGTGGGTCGAAGTCGGATTTTAATTTTAGGATCTTTTGGATCAATCTAGGAGGACTCAGAGGTTTCAAGCTGGGAAGCCGTCGAGAGACAGCCATTGGTGATGGTAGACAGCGGGCAGAAATCCGATAGTAGAAGTCCAAGGACCAGGGCCCAGAGGGCCAAAATGCAACTGACGTTAAGTTAGTTTGTTTCGAAGGCACGGGCCAGTGACACCGGGAAGATGGGTGGGCTTCACCATTCTCAATGACAGTCCTCACACGGAAGTCCAGTAAGGGAAGCCCGGGGGGCAAGAAGTCGGCGGTGAGAGTTTATCACTTAACTCCAGCAGCAATTGGCATGGTGGGGTCCGGAGGTAAGGGCGCCGGGAGAGAATTTCTGTTAGGAACAGCATTTAAAAGGCGGACTTTCATAGATGAAAGTCTGACCACCGATGCCTGGAGAGCGGAAGGCGGGGCGGGAAGCTCCATTCAGAATGAGGGGCGAGGACCAGAATTCTAGGTTAAGGAGCCCGACACGCCGAAGGCCTCGAGGAGATTCGGTGACAACGCATGGTAGATGGAAGATAGGGGCCCGGTGACTAGGCAGATGGAGCACAGTTTTTGATGGCAGGAGAGTGATGTACTTTCGAGAACGAAAGTCCAGGAGCCAGGGCTCTGAGACGCAAAAGTCGCGGTTTGAAAAAATAAAGATGATGGTGGAGTGGAAGGCGGGGCTTGGAGATCAGAAAGCATTGGAAAGTTCACCGAAAGCCCGTGCAACAGAAACAAAGGAAAAAGGGGCAGGGAAACCCACTGTTCGGGGCCTGAAGGTAAAAAGGATGGGTCAATTTCACTTGCCAAAGGTTTAAAAAAATGCCGAAGCATCGGCGGGGCCCGGCGGTTAGGGTGCTAGGCGACGACCGCTGCTGCCAAAGGAAAATCTCATGTGGAACTCCAGAGACGGAACTCTGGGTATTCGGGCCCAAGACAATCAAAGAACAAATGCTCATTTTCAAGTTTCATGGCGGAGCCGAGACCGCGATCCGTAAGTCATGGAGGAAGGGCAGTTTTGGCAATTCAAGCGTAGCGAAGTTTAAATAGAAGTTTGAGGGAGGAAACCCGGCCAATTGGGGCCGGCAAGGAGGATTGCCGTCGGTGAGTGACAAGTTTTTGAATTGTGATGATGAAGACGGGTTTCGAGCTCGGGGAGGAAGTTTTTCATGCACGAAGAACAACCGTGCCAGGGAAGACTCCTCAATCGGCGGCTAGGTCATTTCTATTGGTTTTTCTGATTTTCCAAAACATGGGTTTGGTGCGACATTTGATATTCTATCATATTATACCTTCCTATCAATTTATTCATTTGATGAAATCTTTGGAAATCATGAAAAAGATGTATGGGAGGGCAACCAATGGCCTACCTCGAATACGCAGAGTGTGAAGATGTGAGATCTACCGGGGGTCGGCGAAATGATGCTGAGGTCGATGATCATGATGTTGTCAAAGGCGGTGGGCTCCAGCTGACAACTTCTTCGATTCGCTCCAATCCTGTTTGTGAAAATGATTTCGGTGGATTGGGCATTTTATACCCAAACCGCCATTAATGACTACAATAAATGCCAATACGACCATGGGAAAAGTGGTTGGGTTTTAAAATAGGTCGGCAGCGACGGCGGGAACCCCAGGACCTGGTGACCGGGAAGACGTGGTGAGACAGCCGCTGTGACATTTCACATTGTTTGAACGGAGGTAGTGAGCAGTTTAAGGCCCGGAGGGTGGGGATACGCCAGGGATCCGCCATCGGGCATGGCAGAACCGTCATGAAATTCTGGATGACCTAGCCCGAAAAGGCCCACGACAGGCAGGATAAACGAAAACACCAGTCGGTGAAGAGCCTGGCGGGACCCGGGGGATGGGTCGCAGCACAAGGTTCACCATCGCAGACGGCAAAACCAAAATGGAACCCCAGAAGTAGACTTACGGGGTTCGGGGCGCGGAGGGGCTGGCGTCGCCCTTAGAAATTTTTGGCAAGTTTCAGACGGAGGACAGCAGGACGAACCCTGAGGTCCGGAAAGACACTTGGTGAACGCTGCAAAGGATGACATTTCCAGAGGGGAAACCGGAAGAGGGAACCCTGGACGTCTGGGCCCAGGGGGCCTAGAGCCGTTTCAGGGCCAAAATGCCAGAGGGACTCCCCGAGGCCCTGGAAGGTAGTAAAAAACCAAAAGTGGAGGCATGATTGATTTATGATGGAACTTTGGAGCAACATCGACCATCTGAAACATCAAAAGAGGGGCACGCCAAATAAGGCAGTGCCCAAAATGACCCGACAAGGCATAAGGAAATAGGGTCCCCATTCTGAAAAAGGCATGTGTGCTGAGGGCACAACAAATGATGACTCCGCTCGAGAATGCTCCCTAGCGTTCTAGGGATAAATATTCATTCAGGACCTAGAATCTTTGGTTTCGTAGACTAGGAGTGGCTTCCAAAGGTGAATTCAGGAGAACGAGATCCTTAATTGTGTTAGCTTACAAGACATCTCGAAAGTGTGTGTAGTGAGTTCATTCCTTTCCCAGGGATAGTGACCAGGGTTACTAAGCCAACCGAGCAAGCTACATGAATCGTCTAACACCAAAAGTAACTTGGACATTGCCCCGCTGCCAGTCAGGCGTGCATAGCCCTGATGGAGTTGTCGCTACAATCTCATGGATATTTCTCTACTACTGGTCAGGCGTGCATAGCCCTGGTAGAGTTATCCAAACACCCATACGGTCGTTTATTTCTCTTTTTTAGAATTCCCTTTTCTCTTTTGCTTTGATATTTCACTTCTCTTTTGCCATTTAGTTTGACCTAGTAAGAATTGAAGCCTATAATGGGTTTGAGACTACAGTGGTCACTAGAGCAGACCTGAGATTTTTCACTCACTAAGGTGTCATAACAACCACAGTACAGTCCTTTAGAAATTATTATTATGTGCTTTGTGTGAGTTCTGAGATGTGGGTAAGAAGATCCAACTAAGGGTCAAGTTCTGAGCAGAGTGCAAACAAGGAAATCATTCGCGAACAACTTTCAAACATTGATAATCTAGAGTGAATGTTTGGCCAAAGAACACAAAGAACGGACATCCAAGTGAACCGCTTGTTGGGAAAGCATGACCACTGCAAAGGAGCGGCAAACATCTTTTGAAATCAAAACTGTCGGGAGGGAGAAAATAAAAAAAATGATGCAAACGAAATGCAAAATAGCAAGAAAGCAAACTACCCTAACCTATGTACAGGTTATTTACAACGAAGAGCTCGAAGGAGCTCACACCATGAAGTAATGCTTCAGGTGCTGCCCATTGACTGGCAACAGGACATTCTCACCAATTAAGGTCTTTAGGCGGAAGGCATTATCTCCCAAAATCTCAGCTACTTGAAAGGGGCCAAGCCAAAGCTTGTCGAATTTGTTGTGTCCCCCTTTCTTCTCATGAGCCTTGTCCCAATATAGGACTAGATCTATAATTCTGAAGGCCTTGATTTTGGCTCAGTGGTCGAACCATCTCTTCACTATGTCCTAATGTTTGGCAAAATTTTCTATTGCGCGGTTTCAGACTTCCTCTTGATGTAAGAGCTCAGCTAATCGAGCTTCCCTACGATCTCCTCCCTCATAAAAATCATTGATGAAATGAAGAGTAGGAATCTTCAGATGGATGGGGAATATAGGCTCTAGGCCATATACAAAGTGGAATGGAGAATTGCCAAGGGCAGCCTTATGGTGAGTGCGATCAGCCCAAAGGGTGAAATGGAGCTGGGTATGCCAGTCGTTGGGATTCCTATCTAGCAACTTCTTGATCACAGTAATCAGATTTTTATTTATGGACTCGACAAGGCTATTGCCCTGAGGGTAGTAATTGGATGAGAATTTAAGGGAAATCCCATAATCAAACGCCCAACTAGCGAATTTTAATAAAGCAAATGCAGGCCCATTATCACATATCAAAGCATACGGAAAACCAAAGCGATTTAAAATGAAACTTTCTAGGAAATTAGTAACTACTTCAGTTGTGTATTGCTTACATACTATTACTTCTATCCATCTAGTACAATAATCAGTAGCAGTAAGAATGTACCCGTGTCCTGCAGATGATGGAGGGCTTACTGGACTGATGAAGTCGAGACCCCATTGCGCAAAAGGCCTTACCTCTAGCACAAGCTATAGTGGTACAGTAGCATTCTTCTCCCTAGTGGTAGCGATCTAGCACATGTGACAGGAGCGAACATGGTAATGGGCATCCTTGAAGACAGTTGGCTAATAATACCCTGCTCTCAATATTTGATGTGCTGTGGAGGAACCAGAACCGTGGCCCGTGCCAAATTTATTGTGAAACTCTTTTAAAACACGTTTTGCTTCTCCCTTGCCAAGGCATCTCAAGTAAATGCCTTCATGGTTCTTCTTGTAAAGAATGGAACCCTGCAACATATAGCCATTACTTTTCAATCTCAGGGCCCACTTTTGGATTCCTTGCAGGTGCGGCAGGCACTTATGGTTAAGCAAATAGTAGATGACATCCTAGTACCATTCTCCTAGGGAAACATCCTCAAGCTGGTACTGCTGCATAGTGAGTTCAGGTCCAGCCTCTGCTACTGTTTCAAAAATTGTGCGGGTGAGTGCCTGCCCTCTCACCAGTTTCATCAATTGGATCTCTATATCATACTCTTGCAGCAGGGTGACCCACTTAGCCCTTTGTTCGCCCAATTCATTCTGCATGAGCAGCATTTTTACCGGTGGGTCGGGGACAATGGCAAAAACCTTGTTGCGTAGAATGTAGTGTCTAAATTTGTTCACTCCTCTGACGAGAGCATACGCCTACTTTTCTATGTTGTAATAACACAATTCAACATCCTTGAGGGGAGCACTCATAAAGGTGATCGGATGCTCATTTCCCTCATCGTCCTTATGGGTCAACATGCTAGCACAAGAATGCTTTGAAGTAAACGAGTAGATGTAGAATGGCTTCAGATAATCGGGGCTAACTAACACAGGTGCCTCAATGATAGCCCGTTTGATTTCCTCGAAGGATTTTTTGGCATCAGGTGTCCATTCAACTTTAGCATCTTGTTTGAGCATGGCGTTGAGAGGCTTGACAATCTTTGTGAAACCCGTGATAAATTTTCAAATGAAATTGATCTTTCCGAAGAAGGATTTTAATTCTTTCTTTCTTTCTGGGAGCTAAATTTTGAGTAAGGACTTGATACGCTCAGGATCAATGGAGATTCCCTGCTCCGAAATGATGTGCCCGAGCAGCCTGCCTTCGGTCACTCCAAAAATGCACTTCTTGGGGTTGAAGGAAACTCTGAATTCCCTCCATCTCTGAAATACTTTGCATAAGTCAGGGACGTGATCGCCTCGCTTTTTTGAAAACATGGTCAAATCATCCATGTAGATGATTATGCACTTTCCAATTAGGTCCTTGAAGGCGATATTCATGGCACATTAGAATGTGGCACCGGCGTTGATGAGCCCAAAAGGCATTCTTCTGTATGCGAACATCCCCCACTTAGTGGTTAATGCCATTTTATGATGATCCTCATATTGTAACATTACCTAGTTATAGTTGGAGTATCCGTTGAGGAATGATATCATCTGGGAGCCATTGACGATTTGTAGCACCTCATCCAATGAAGGTACTGGATAGTTGTCTTTCTCCGAGGCGCGGTTTAGATTGCAGAAATCCACACACAATCTAATCTCCCCATTCTTTTTTTGACCAGGACCAAGTTGGCCACCCACATGGAATGCCGGACGGGAAAAATGATTCTTGCAGAGAGAATTTTGTACTTCATTATAAATGATGGGTTCCAGCAAGGCATTGATAGGGCACTGCCACTAACGGAATTGCCTCACTTCGGTCTTAAGAGGGATAGTGTGTGTAATGATGGACGTGTCATAAGTTTTCAAATCTTCATAGCTCCATGCCACCACGTCATGGTATCTTCACAATGCATCTGTGATCCCGTTCTTTTCTTTCGGCATGCACACTTTGCCGATAAAGACATTCCTAATCTCCTTGGCTGTCCCAAGGTTGTGTGAATCACACTGGTTGCTTATGGCCTCCTTTTTCATTTGCTGATCCTAATCTTTGATCTCATCTAAGTCAAATATGCATTCCAACTGAACCATACCCCTGGGGATTGTGTTAGTCTTAAGATTGATAACCCCCTCTATATCCAGTTTGACCTCTTGTGGATCAACTTCGTCAATTATTTGAGTTGCAAAGACATTGAAACTTGTGATGAACTGAAGGATATGCTTGTCATCATTGAAGACTTGCATGTGAGTGATATTATCTATTACTGATGGTGTGGATGTCAGCTCAACAGTGAATTTCTTGAGCCCAGACAAAGAGAGGGGTTGTAGAGTGCTGGCCACTTGAGCCAAGGCATTAGCTATATGATTTTGAGTACGTGGGATCAATTGTATGTTGAATGCATCTAAGCCCTCTAAGAGATCCCAAACCCTATGCCTATAATTTGTGAGTCTCTGATCATGACAAGAATACAACTTCTTGACCTGCTTAACTACAAGTGTGGAATCCCTGAAAACTTGCACCATTTTTATATTCTTCTTCAAGGCCCTAAGAAGGCCAAGGACTAAAGTTTCATATTCTACTACGTTATTGGTGCAATAAAACTGTAATATGTGGGCAACGAGGAATGTCTTACCCGTTGGGCTCCTTGCTTGTAGTTTGATCCATCAAATCAGAGAGTCCAACATGCGGAGGATTGCTTATCTTCGGGTCTGATTGAACTTCCATTCCCTTTTGGTTGGATGGCTGGCCCTGTGATCTTAGGGGAGTTTCCTGACTCGATACGAAGATCAACAGGAGGCTCTGCTGGTGTTTCCTTTGGTGTTTCCATCTTGAGGGTAGCTGATTTTCTAACATGTGCAACTGCTACTTTGCACAAGCAACAATGAAACTCGGAGTGTGCAACATTGTGAACTCTGCACCAGTTTGGCAATAAAAGATCTTGAAAATTCATTGGGGCCCCTAGGCTAAGTTGATCCTTTGTGCACTTTTCCATGAATTCTTGGAAGCCATTAAGTAGTCCCCAGTTGTCCTCCTTATCTGGTTCACCATCGGCTTCTACCAATGCTTTTGTGTCTGGGGGGATTCATGTAGAATTGGTCGAAGGACTACACAACACCAACAATACCTCATCTGAACGTTCCTCCTAAAGCCCAAGCTCATTTTGGTAGGTGAAAGGGTGGTAATTCCCTAAATCAGTCTCGACAAACAACACCTCACTGAGGTTATTGTATTCCATGATCATGTACTTCATACAGGGTTCAAGGTAAATACAGATCTAATTTGGTAGCCCCTTCCATGGCAGCCACATGTGAGAAAGGTTAGTGGCAGTGTATCCATTCAGTGCCTTGGTGAACTCCCTTCCCAAGATGATTCCATATGCATCAGGGATGTCAGCCACTTGAATATCAATGACCTATTGTATCTGCGGGTCTACGACAATCTATATCAGGATACAGTTGATTTCACCCAAGATGTTGATCTCTGTTTTGTCCAGCTGGGTGACTTTCCTCTTTGAGGGTGTGGGAGTGATGCCAAGAGCCTTGCATACTGCTAAGGGTATGATATTGGCAGATGCCCCTGAATCGAACAAGCAGTTATACAAATTCTTCCCAAAGATCCTAATAGTGGTAAGGAAAGGGGGAGTTTCTGGTCTCCCCTAGAGGATACCCATATGTGTGTCCATGTGTGCTACTTGACCTTTGTTCCTATCATTATCCATATCCGTGGTCTTCTTAAATTGTTGGTCCTTGGAAAACTACCTAGTAGCCCTTTCCGGCTCCTTTTCAATTTGTTTACTTGTTGACTGATTCATAGGAACATCTCTCATTTTCCCGGTGTTATCCTGTATCTCTAATTTTTTCCTAGGCTCCTCAAAGGTTACCCTCTTAGTTGGGGTCTCTTGCATTGTACTAGAGGATGGAGTCCCATTAAGAACCCTAAAAAAGGCATGCCTCACGGCAGAAACTTTGAGTAATTCGAAGGCCAACAGGCTGATTTTTACCTTCCTGAACTCTTCTGCTACATATTCACCCATTTGCTCAATTTTTGAACTAAAAGTTTGGCCTATAGTAGAACCAAGGGTTTGGAGCCTCGTTTGCCCAGGCAAATTTTTGGATTAGCCTTGAGGCTAGTTTTGTGGTTGGTCATGAGATCCATTCTTGTTGAGGTATTGGGTAGGTATGTGAGGAAACCCAGGGTTATTACTAGCATGTGGATCAGGGGGGGTGGCGAAATTGTTTGGTGGGGTAAAAGTTGTAAAGGGTCTGCCCGCTTGTCTATCCTAAGGAAATAGGGAATCGACCGTGGATGGAACATGTGGACCTCATCTACAAGGAGTTCTTCTTCATCTACCAGACCATTGTCTACTGAATCAAAGAGCTGAGCCAAGGTTTGTTCATTACTTACCTCTTGCGCTTCTTCACCCTCAATAGGAATAGGCTTGACTTCGGGCTCATTGCGGTTACCTCGCGGGAATGGCATTTGATTGACCACCAGACAAGAGGAATCATATGGCTCAGATGGGACGATGTCCCTGCAGTTGGCATTGTTGACTGCATTTTGCACTTCCACTTGGAAGATCTCAACAGCTGTCTAGAACTCGGGATAATCCAGTTCGGAATGTCTAATGGTTTTGTGAAGTTGACACCATCCGGACAAGGTGGCTTCG
Source organism: Sequoia sempervirens (assembly GCA_007258455.2). Taxonomy (NCBI): domain Eukaryota; kingdom Viridiplantae; phylum Streptophyta; class Pinopsida; order Cupressales; family Cupressaceae; genus Sequoia; species Sequoia sempervirens. The sequence goes on from VDFB02271358.1 coordinate 373,331,457, forward strand.
GCCAGATATATGCCACTAGATATTTTTTCGTTGCTTGCCGGTTGATCGAATGGCGTGGGGACACCACCATTGTTGGGCCTGATGTTCCATGTACGATTCTACCTCTGAGAAGGTCTTCTTTCTACATTTTGAAAGGCATTTTTCCCCCTCTCATAATTTTGCCCGGAGGAAGTGCCTACTTCACGATTATCCCTACCATCCCTATTGTCTCGGCTGTCTCGATTGAGATTGGCCTGGAAATTATGTTGAGAGGCCTGCAACTGATTATTCTATTTCTTTAGATGTTTCATCTCCGTAGACATTTTCTTGATCATCTCAGTCAGCTCCTCTAGCTTGTCTTTCTCAGCTGCACCTCCAGGTGACGGGGCCGAATTTTAGAGAAAAGCGGGCTGGGCTGCCAGCTAATTTTGATAGGCTGGAGGAAAATCTGGTCCTGACAGGTACAATGGCGTCTGGGGCTATTGGGAATATGATTGCTATTGCGGAGCAATCTGGGAATAGTTGTACTGCTGCTAGGGCTGCAAATAGGAAAACACAGGAGGCACATAATTCAACGACTGCCCCAGATGTGATACCATAGGCAATTGGGGTACCTGGTTCATGAGAGGGGTTTGGTTAGAAAATGCCTAATTAAGCCCCCAAATCTACATTGGGTGGGCTACCGGCCCCAAGGAAGGCAGTGGGCCAGAGATATTTTTCTCCAAGTTGGCGCTGGCGACAACGGCCTCCGCATAGGCGGCCACTAGGGTAGTAAGCGACGGGTGCATCCTTTTCACCAAGGCTGACGTGAGGTTGTCTAGCACTACATAATAGACTGGGAGGGCTACCGCATCATTATGGAGGTATGGGTTTTGAAGCCTTGTGTAAGCCTGGTGGAAACGGTCATTGAAGGAGCTGATAGGTTTGTTGACCTCCCTTCTAACGGACATGAACTATTGGTAAAGCTCCAAAGGGCTAATAGGAATCTTGTATTTCTACAGGAAGGCATTGTTCATCAGATTCCATGAGGTAACGGATCCCCTTGGTAGATTAATGTACCAATAGAAGGCTTCCTCCCCCAACGAATGTGGAAAGAGGCAACATGCAATGTCCTCATGGTCCACTTGCATTTTGATGATAGCTGTTTTGAATATTTTGATATGCTCCTCAACTGTTCTTTGTAGATCACACGGATGAAACTTTGAATAAAAGCTCTCTGGATTCTTGGGCATATCATTGTAGACAACAAAGTGTATTAGCGAAGGATTATGCGCTAACCAAGCCATGGAGGATGGAAGAGGTGGTACTTACTGTCAAAAAATAGGAATTTGGGGCTGTATTTGCAATACAACAACAATCTGGGGATGCACTTGAGCTATGGCTGCCCGGATTATGCCTTGGGCTGGAAGGGCCAGGAGGGGAGCGAACCCCCAGATGCTGGAGATAGGAGGTGCAAATGCAGTTTGAGACGGTTGGGTGGAAGGTGAAGGCCATACAAATGAGGATGAGGGTGAAATGGAGGCAGATGGAATGAAGGAAGAGGAAGGGGCAACGCTACTTCATTGAGCCCACTTTGCCCTCGTGGGAGGCTGTAATTCTTCAAATTCTCCCTTGTTTGGTGTTGACCGTAGAATCTGTTGAAATCTCTATGGGGAGAATGATCCGATTCGATCCAGCTTCGCTTTATTCTTTAACTTAGAATTTTCATTGAGGCCCTCCTTCTAGCGCCAGTTCTGTTGATGGTGTTTTTATGCACTTCTGAACATAGGCAGTGCGTAGGTGCACCACCTCTCTTGAAAGACAATATTCCACAATCGAATTGTAGAACACTATCCCAAGGTCTTTCGGATGTTAGGGCATGACAATGCTTAGATACCTCAGTAGTTTGATGTGATTTGCTGGAATCACAAGATTGTCTTATAGAAAATACAAAGTGTGGGCATAAAGCATGAAAGCTGGATCTTGAAATGGAATTCTCAGGATAAGGGCTATTATGCATTGGCTGTAGGTTCAAATAGCAATCTTGAACTCCATTTAGTTATTGGATTTGGCTTTACAATGTGCAATGAATCTTAGCATAGGCCAGTTACTAAAAAAAAAGAAAAAGGGGTGAAGGAGAGAAAAAGTTCCTAAGTCTGAAGCTTGTGATGAATAGTGACAATGGAATTCCTGCAATGGAAAATTTCTCAAAACAATATTCCACTTAACCAGGGATTTCATAGTATCATGGAAATTATGCTATCTTCTAAGGGCTGCAGATATTTCATTCTTCATCCACCACATGCATGTATGAATCAAAGATGAATGTTTGGAATAGCTTTTGAAATCAAGTCCAAGCTAACTTTGTACAACTATTTACCATCAGCAAACAACAAAAGGTATGGACTAAGGAATCATCAACAAAACAGGAATTTTCACAATCACCCAACAACATCCCTAAGATTTATCCAAAGAAATAAGAAAGCTAACTAAATAGCAATAAGATCTAAGCTAATCATCTGATATTGGAGAATGAATCAAATAACATGAGAGAAACCAAGAAAATACACCAAGTCAATGTCTTTTCTTATAAATTTCAGCAGCATGTCTTTACAACAACTCAACTCTTTCTTGCAAATGAGGGGAGTGCTCTATTTATAGTTTACCAAAAGTTAAATGAATGGCCAAGATTCATTCTCATTATGTGGCAAAAATTTATTACAAAATAGGGTTTCACCTACCTCCAAATAGATCTGAATTTAAAAATACATTTTTGTTTCTTCCCTATTTCGTCCCTTTGTGGATGACACTATAGCTCTTTTGTCCTGTAGCTGATTATTGTTTTCTTTGTTGTAGCTACTCTTCAGGAAGATCTTTGTCTTTGGCTGGGTTGTCCTTCTGTTGTTCGGAAGTTGTGTGTTTTGTGTATTTGAGGATGACAGCTTGGAGCTTGTCGATTTCAAGGATTTCACATTGCAATGCCTGATAGCTCCATTCTTTAGCATTTTCTTCTAGCCTTTTCCAATCTTTGTCATACTTCGAACCTTGGTCCCTGAATAGCTCTGATCGCTCGAAGGCATGGGTAGCAAAACTTAGGAACTCCGTTGTGATTTCTCCAGCTGCCATGTCCTTCATCTTCGGTTGGAAGTATGGTTTGATCTTCTCGGCATCCATTTGCACTGTGGGAATATCATAGCCTGTCATCAGCTTAAGGTATTGGGTGCATTCTGCCCGGATTTCCTTGACCCACTCAATATCAAGATCCTCCCTGCCCAGGATTTTCTCCAACCTCTCCTTTCGGTTATCGAGGTCTCTGTGCCACACATCCACTAGCCAGTGATCTTTTTTTCTCAGCTCTAGCTTCTCCTCCCACGTGGCCTCAAGCATCCAAAGGATGGCCGCAATTCTTGAGAAGGTGGAGTCGTAGGTAGTGGGGAAATTCGTGCAGAGCCTCCTTGTGCTCTCTAGGGACTGGATCAGGTCCAAGAGCTTGTTGGCTGTCCGTACAGCCCTACTGATTCCTGTGTTTCTGACATATGAGACCTGTCGGAACCAATCCTCAATGGTTGTCTACAAGTTCTTCCTTTTCTCCATCTTGTCAATATGTTCTTTGGAGAGCAACTACGGTGTGGCTGTAGAGGTGGTGGGTAGGTCATCCACTAAGGACCATTGCTAGATATAATCTGTTAATGCTGCAACCTGCACCTTGAGCTCATCCTTGGAGACCTTGTCCTGCTTTATCAGGTGCACCATCGTGACCACCGACTCCTCTAGGTGTTCGACCTTTTGCTCTCTAGTTGTTGTCCCCAAGTCGAGGGTGGAGATGTTATAGCTCACCCCTGCCTGGCCAATAGTAGGTGTTGCAATTTGTGCTGCTCGGGAGTCAGAAGCATCCATTGTTATCTTGGATCGGACCTTGGGCTTCTTCTTCTTCTTTGTCATGATCTGGGACTGAGCCAAGTTGGCTTCCAACCTCGCCTTTGGGTCCTTCAGCACAGGGGTCATCTTTTCAAGCTGCTTCTCCAGCCATTCGGGCATAGCAGACTTATCCTTGGGTGAATCATGGCCACCCTCGCCCTTCTTAGTCAGAGGAAAGACCTTCGCCTCTTTTCCATTTTGGGGTTCTTCTTTGTCTTTGGTAGCATCCTCTTCTTCGTTGGAGTCATGAACGAATACGAGGCGTTTGACGGGCAGCTTGGTGGATAACTGTTGGATGGGAGTTTCTTCTTTCGCTACCTCTTCTTCTTTCTTCTCTTTAGTAGTCTTGGCCTCAGGGCTCTTAGCAACATGGGTCTCAGCCTTTATCAAATATTTAATCTACTGCTCTTTTGGTGGCTGCCCTTCTTCACCATGTGGTGATCCTTCTGTTTCCTCCCCAACGTTCTTTAACTGCTGCGCCATCTCCTCCTCAAGGTCCTCATTGAAAGTTTGGATGATTTCCTTAGCACCCGAGCCACCCTCTTCATCTCCACTCTTAGAAGAGCATGTTTCTTCCTCTTCATAGACCACCCTGTCGATGGTTCGGTGCTCGTACTTGGGGTGCTCATAATACTCGTTGGCTTCTTCCTCTATAGACTTTGAGGCTTCCTGTTCTCGCTCCTCCAACTCTTTTGAAATTTTCATTATAACTTCCATAGATGGCGGCCCTGTTGGCGGTTGTGAAGGCTAAGCTGTCGTGAAGGCTTGGGCGAGGGCTGCTTGGAGGGCTGGGTCCATTAAGATCTGTGAGAGCTCAGGGGGAGGTTTTGCATGTGCTTTGTAAGAGCCTCAGACATAGTGGCAAGGGGAACAGGTGATGTTATTGTTGCCAGAGGGAGCGATGTGATTGGCGACATGGGAGTAGAAGAGGAAGGGGGAGTGGTCATGCTAGAAGAGGAGTCAACGTTAATTACCGACTTGGCCGGGGGGGAAGGTGCAAGATGGACATAAATGTCTACTGCCGGTGGAGATGTGGCAACCACAGGAGGGGCAGGGAGAGCCAATGGGGGCTACAATTTTGTCATGCCCACTACCTGTTTAAGCCTTTTGGGAGATGGGCCTCCCGTTTCTTTCTTTTCCTGGGCCTTGGGATCAGGAGACTGAGCAGTCTCTGTTTGTTTCCTCTTTAGGGACCTAGTGACTGGAGGAGACTTGGAGGTCTCACCACTTGATGTGGTGGCAGCAACATCCTCCATGGCACTCAGCTCGCTCTTGAGCCCTTCATAGGTAAGGATCACCCCTTGTTGCTTCAGATGTGCCACCTATCCATCGACCCACTCCCTGGTGTAAGTTATGATTGGTTGGGTGATGGTGTCCAGATCATCAACCTCTTGTTCATCCCAGTCGATTGAATGTATCGACAGGTTGGCAACCACAGGGTACCTTGGGTGTATGATGGTTGACTCATCCTCCTCAACATGGTCTGGTACTGGGAATGGTTGCACTCTTCTCAGGAACAGCACCGTCATGTGCATGTAGTGCCTTGCGCACACCTCCTTGTTGTCCTAACAGTCAGCCCATAAATCTTCAATTTGGTATTAGTGGGCATATGCCGGTCCTAGGGCCTTCCTGACATGGCCATGTGGGTCCATCTGTGGGTAGGTAGTGTACCAGTCAAAATGGTAATCCTTGAGCTCCTTCTCAGAGTTACTGGCACATTGAGAAGTCTGCAATTGATACATGCCCTGAACAAGGGTCATAGGATAGGGGATTCCTACTATGTGCTTATTGTTGAAGATTGCCTGGATGTACTAGAGCTGCTGAGATAGCTCTAGGAGGATGATCTTGTCATTTGGGTACCAAGGCAATCTATTTGGTCTCTTAGTGAAACCTTGGGCCCAACAATCAATCTGATGATGTGGCCTATGAAGGTGTCATTTACTCTGTAGTACTCCTTAAAATTTTGGTATTGGAGCTGTGGGTATTTTTCGTAGGCCTTAAGTCCTTGTTTTTGCCCCTGATCGGGTGCTACAAACAACCTGTTGTATTATCTTTGATCTGCTAGGGAGTAGACAAGGTAGGAGGTCATGTAGAACTTGGAGCTCTTTTTCACGTTGATAAACTACTCATGGAAGCAGTTGCTAATAATGCCTCCCCAGTAGAATGATACCTTCGTCATGACATCCTCATTTCCCCGCAGGATCTGCTCAATGTAGTATGCCATCCACTCCTGGAAGTAGGCGGCCGTTGGGAGACCGATGACCCTGCTTAACAAGGTTACCAAGTCATGGTAATCCTCGTGGAAATCGCTACGGAAGAGTTCTTGGGGAACCTTCGCAGTGCTGCCCCATTTTTCTTTAAGCCAATGGAGGTTGATTGACTTCTTGCACCCTCTCGGATTAGCATCCCACGTCGCTTGGCATTCGTCTAATGTGGGTACATCCATCTATTGGAACATGGGAATGTGGAATGTCTTGGTGATCCCTTCTGGTGACATATCTACAAGGATGTTTCCCTCCTTATCCACAATTGTTCTGGTCTCTGACTGATAGGCTTCTCGGCAAGCCATCACTAATTCAGGCGCCACGAGCGAGGGAGGGAAACCAACGGCCTTGGCCAATCCACTCTTCCGTATTAATCTAGCGTTCTTTGTTGTCAGGTTGACCCTGACCCTCTAAGTGAATTTATCAATATTTACTTGGCCAATATTAGTATCTAAAATTTCCTTCCAGTCGGTTATGACCTTTGAGTGGAGCGGCTCGCCCTGGAACTAATACTTCATTTGATATTTGTCTTCTTTTCCCCGAGGGGTTCTTCCTGACTTCTTGCCCTTGTCCTTCTTGGCAGATGCCCCTAAAGTTCCAGCTCCTGATTCCATATATTCTACAGGCAAGGGCAGAGTCAGTGTAATAGATTATCAAAAGTATTCATGTTAGTCCAAATATCGAAAACAACATCTAAATAATCAATCAAGTATATCATAAATATTATCTCTAAATGTTATCGATCTTCATTTCAGGGCATTCAGACAATCCGGGCCCAGAGGGCCAGACTTCCCTGGCAGGAATGCTGTCTGGAAGGAAAAATGCAGCTGAAAGCTCTTAGAGACCCTTCTTGGCGAAATTTTAATGTTTTAGGAGGCCCATGATGGAGAAGAGCAAAATTTGGAATGTGGCTCGAAGTCGAATTTTAATTTTAGGATCGTTTGGATTGATCTAGGAGGACTCGGAGGTTTCAATCCGGGAAGCCGTTGAGAGATAGCTATTGGTGACGACAGACAGCGGGTGGAAATCCAATGGCGGAAGTCCGAGGACCAGGGCCCGGAGGGCCAAAAGGCGGCCGACGTTAAGTCAGTTTGTTTCGAAGGCACGGGTCGGCGACACTGGGAAGGCGGGTGGGCTTCACCATTCTCGACGACAATCCTCACACGGAAGTCTAGTAAGGGAAGCCCGAGGGGCATGAATCCGGCGGTGAGAGTTTATTGCTTAACTCCAGCGGCAATTGGCATGGCAAGGTCTGGAGGCCGGGGTGCCAGGAGAGAATTTCTGTTAGGAACAGCATTTAAGAGGCGGACTTCCACGGACGGAAGTCCGGCCACCGACGACTGGAGAGCAGAAGGCGGGGTAGGAAGCTCTGTTCGAAACGACGGGCGAGGACCAGAATTCTGGGATATGGAGCCCAACTCACCGAAGGCCTCGAGGAGATTCGGTGACAACGCATGGAAGATGGAAGATCGGGGCTCAACGACCAGGCGAATGGAGCGCAGTTTCTGACAGCAGGAGAGTGACGGACTTCCGAGAATGGAAGTCCGGGAGCCGGGGCCTTGGGACGTGAAAGTCGCGGTTTGAAAAAACAAAGCCGACGGCAGAGCTGAAGGTGGGGCCCAGAGACCAGAAAGCATTGGCAAGTTCACCGAAAGCCCGCGCGACGGAAACAACAGAAAAAGGGGCAGGGAAACCCGCCATCCGGGGCCCGAAGGTAAAAAGGATGGATCAATTTCACTTGCCAAATGTTTAAAAAAAAGTTGAAGCCTCGGTGGGGCCCGGCGGCCGGGGTGTCGGGCGGCGACCACTGCTGCCAAAGGAAAATCTCATGCGAAACTTCAGAGACAGAACTCTGGGGATTCGGGCTTGGGACAATCAAAGGACAAATGCTCATTTTCAAGTTTCACGGCGGAGCCGAGACTAAGATCCGGAAGCTAGGGAGGCAGGGCGGTTTTGGCAATTCAAGCACAGTGAAGTTTAAATAGAAGTCCGAGGGAGGAAACCCGACCAATCAGGCCCTCACCAGGAGGATTTCCGTCAGTGAGTGACAACTTTTTGAATTGTGACGAAAAAGATAGGTTTCGGGCCTGGGGAGGAAGTTTTCCCTGTGCGAAGAATAGCCATGCTAGGGAAGACTCCCGAATCGGTGGCTAGGTCATTTCGATTGGTTTTGCCAATTTTCCAAAATGTGGGTTTGGTGCGCCATTTGATATTCTATCATATTATACCTTCCTATCAATTTTTTCATTTGATGAAATCTTTGGAAATCATGAAAAAGATGTACGGGAGGGCAACCGATGGCCTACCTCGAATACACGGAGTGGGAAGATGTGGGATCTACTGGGGGTCGGCAAAATGATGCTGAGGTTGATGATCATGATATTGTCGAAGGTGATGGGCTCCAGCTGACAGCTTCTTCAATTCGCTCCAATCTTATTTGTGAAAATAATTTCGGTGGATTGGGCATTTTATACCCCAACCGCCATGAATGACTACAATAAATACCTGTACGGCCGCAAGAAAAGTGGTTGGGTTTGAAAATAGGTTGGCGGTGGCGATGGGAACCTCGAGAATCGGCGGCCGGGAGGACATGGTGAGACGGCTGGTGTGACATTTCACGTTGTTTGAATAGAGGCAGCGAGCAGTTTGGGGCCCGGAGGGCGAGGAGACGCCAGGGATCCACCGTCGGGGATGGCAGAACCGTCACAGAATTCTGAGAGCGGAATTCTAGATGACCAAGCCCGGAAAGGCCCACGGCAGGCAGGATAAACGAAAATACCAGTTGGCGAAGAGCCCGGCGGGACCCGAGGGATGGGTCGCCGCACAAGGTTGGCTGTCACGAATGGCGAAACCAAAATGGAACCCCGGAAGTGGACTTTCGGGGTTCGGGGCTCGCAGGGGCGGGCTTCGCCCTCAAAAATTTTGGGAAAGTTTCAGACAGAGGATGGCAAGACGGATCCCGATGTTCAGAAAGACACTCGGTGAACGCCGCAAAGGATGACATTTCCAGAGGGGAAACCCGAAGAGGGAACCCCGGACGTCCGGGCCCAGAGGGGCTCGAAGCCGTTTCAGGGCCAAAATGCCAGAGGGACTCCCTGAGGCCCCGGAAGGTAGCAAAAAACCAAAAGCGGAGGCATGATCAATTTATGATGGTACTTTGGAGCAACATCGACCATCTGAAACATCAAAAGAGGGGCATGCCAAACGAGGTGGTGCCCAAAACGAACCGACAAGGCATAAGAAAAGAGGGTCCCCATTCTGAACGGGGCGTGTGTGCTGAGGGCACAACACACAACTTTTCAAAATTGTTTCTTCTATGCAAAAAAAAATCTCCATCATCAATCAAAATCAAAATGGCCCACCTACATATTATGTTAAAAGAAGCCCATTGTCCTTGGATATATTGTGAACACTGATGCTGCAAGGTGTACATGTGCCTAGATTTGAGAAGTATGGAGGGAAGGGAATCCTTCTAACCATGTCAATGCTTATACCACTTTTTGCAGTGACTTTGTTCTTGATAATAGACTATTTGAGAAACTCTTTCCTAGGTCCTTACAAGACACTGCCTTGGAATGGTTCTCATCTTTAGTAAATAATTCAATTCATTCATTTAATGAACTAGTTGATGAATTTTTAAACCATTTCCAAGTGCATATGGCTCTTAAGAAAACCTTGGATGATTTGATGAGATGCAAGCAAAACAAGCAAGAAAAGATAACTGATTTTATCTCACACTATCAATCACTTTATTCCCAAATCAATGTCAAGGTTCCTGACCCACACCTTCAAAATATGTTCAAAGAAAACTTGCAAAGTAATCTTTAGGAAAATTTGACCATGATGAAATTACACTCCTTCATGCACTTGTGTACTATCCTTTGTGATTATCAAAGTTCAGCTAGTAGTCGAGATACAAGGTCCACTTCTAGTCGCAATGAGAGATCTGAGCCTGCACACCAAAACAATTCCCAAACTTTTAGAAAACAAAACAAATGGTTCTTGCAATTCAACCCCCCTCAACAAACAACTAAACTTGTCAATAACCAAATAGTTGTTAAAAACATGGCAACCTTTAGTCATGGAGATCCGAAAAGATAATTCACACCTTTACTTGACACCCTTCATAACATAATGTCCTAACTTTTACAACAACAAATGATTACCTACTCGCCATCAAAACACTCAACCCTACTAAGCATTTACCCCAGATATTTAAATCAAATGCTTATTAACACTATCATCGACAAAATGGACATGACACAAAACATTGTAAGCATCTTAAACATCTTGTGCAAGACCTCATTCATTTTAGTTGTCTATCCATTGCAAGTGTCAATGATCAAGGTAATAAGTTTGTTGCCCCTTCAAACCAAAACTTACAAATCTTCACTGATCCAATGCCCAAGCATAATATTTCATTTGTAAAAAGAATGATGTGATGAATAGTGATATAGATGATGAAAAACATGATCCTATCCCACATATGACACATGTTAATCCTATGGATGAAATGGTAGGTGTAATAGATGTTATCCCTTGTAAGGGGGAAACCTAAGAGCTCTCTTGATATTGCTTTCTCCTCTAAGGACATAATTAAAATATTCCCGATGGTCCTCTTTACATAGTCGGTTGTATCTATGATAAGCCAACTAATGGGATATTAATAGATCCTTCCTATGGAGAAAATGTGATCATTGAGGAATTTTTAGTATTACATGACCTTTGTCAAGATGACTATGATAAATCGAAAGCATGGATCAAGATACACAATGGTTTTTCTTGCCTTATGATATGATCGATCGTCCTTCCATTACAAATAGGACACAAAACATTAAATGTCATATTCTACATCATCAAAGCCAAGAAAATAGAAGAATTGTCTCTCCAAAACATGTCCTTGACTACTCCTAAAACTCCTATCATAGATGAAAAAATGCTTCAACCTGAACAAGAACTACATAACCAAGAACAATCAACAATAAAAACTTCACCTACATCATCCAAAAAACCAAGAGACAATGATAACAACCATATTGTGCCGCCTCAAATAAAAAAAAGTTTATAAAGCAAAAGAGAACGTGGGTGACCAACCTACTATGGTTCCTTTGATTCCTCCCCTTAGGGAAGAAAAACAACCTATGGTTGATCAACCCACTCTTACACCAACACAACTTTAGAATAAAACTATAAGAAATAGAGGTGTTCAGGAGTCAAGATGTAGACGTCATGCACTTGCTCACCAGTTACATGGACCTACCAATGAAAATCAAAATTTGAACTTTACAGAAGTAATGCATGACTATCCTCCTCCCCACCTACCAAAAAGTGATCCAATACAACAATCACAACAAGAGTTTCACTCATCATAGGGCATTATCATTGATCCTCCTATTGTGATTAACTTGGATGATGATGAGGAAACAACTAAAATTGATGAAGAGGTACATAATGAATTTAATACATTGTTTTCCTCATCTATGAGCTTAATTGAGAAATATCCTATAAAGAGTGATGAACTTGGTACTTCACCTAGTTCAAAACTTTCTCTTGTCCCTTTATCCATTTGTTCACCTTTCGAATCTAATGAAAATGATTAGTAGGTGGATGAATTTTTCTATGGTTGACTGGCAATTTCCTTACTAGTATTTTTCATTTTCATTTTCTTTTTCTTTTACATGTGCATAATGTGATCCCCCATGATGTTCTATTTAATGTGCAATTCCTCTATTTGTACCTTCATTCTTCTCTATGTCATGCATCTCTTTCACTTTTTTATCTTTTTTCTTTTTTTTATGCCTTCCTTCTAGGGATGATGCAAAGTGTTGAGACACTCTATATCTCTTCCATGTTGACCCAAAAGGAATTTTTATTTTTTCTTTTACCTTTTTTTTTCATTTTCTTCTATTTTCCTTTTTGGGATGATGCAAGGCATTGAAAAACTCATGTCTCCTTCATGTTGACCCAAAAGGGTTTCTTTTTCATTTTTCCTTGTCATTTTTCTCTTTTTGTTTTTATGTTTTTCTTTTGGGGATGATGCAAAGTATTGAGACACCTTATGTTTCTTCCATGTTGACCAAAAAGGTTATTTTTCTTTGTTTTCTCTCTCTTTGTGTGATTTTATAGTTCTATGTATTTGAGGAATGATGACAGTTCTAAGTTCCTTACAAAATATTGCAACAATGAACATACTGACCCCAAATCTATAGATCCCTCATGTGTTTGGTGTTTTCATTTTGGGGAAACCCCTTCCTTTTGTTTTTCTTTTCCTTCACATGATTTAGTTAAACTTAAAAATATATGACTTGGCATAGGGATTTCCTATTTGGATCTCATGTCTTCTTTATTGTTTGCATTTTTCATTTTCTACTTTAAATTAATTGTTCAAAGTATGGTGTGTAGCAATTCCTTTAAAATGGGGGCATACATTGGCATTATTATTTTTCATTTTCCTTCTTTTTCATGGTTCTTAGTGCATCCTTCTTGTTTCATATGATGTGTTTGTTTCCTTGTGGATGGCATTGGGTATTATTTCCTTCATGAGCACAATCTATCTTAGTATATTAAATTCCTCTTGGTGGCTTGATGTGACACACTACATCCCCTAAGTTGCAAACTTTCTATTCTTTGATTGGTCCTCTTTTGGAAAAATTAGGCACAATGTTCCCTAACCTAAGACCTCCCATGAACTAAGAAAGGCTCCTTTGAACATTTCCCATTTTTGATTTTGCATTTGTTATATGGACATGCCTTGCATAACACAACTTGCATGCCTATGGTGCCATCCTATTTTTTCATGAGCTCCAAGCATACAAATTTTTGCTTATCTCATGAAGCTCAAAAATTCATTTTATTTTGTGGCACCTTAAATTAAAGTTATCAAGAGGTATAACTTTGGTATGGTTGAGCAGGAAGCCATTCTGAGGCATGAATTTCCCCATACCCACCTCTGTGTGTGTGTGAGTGCATACTAGCCATGAGTTTATGTTTCTCGCTTTCTAGGACTTCTCACCCAACAAACATCCATTAGTTCTATCGTCTCATAGTGAGTATGCAATTTTATGGACAAACAACGTAGATACTATCCACATCGTGTTGGAAAAATGATCAAAGCTTGATCTGATTCTCTCTCTCTTCTTTTCTCTCTTTCATCATCATTATCATGTGTGTTCCTTTGTGCTTATTTTTGGTTTGCCATGGGATCTTGATCTTGGGGGCTTGATCACCGCTCTTGATTATTATTGTCTCATCTTGCTAGCATAAGTGCATTCAGATCCCTCTTGATATGAATGTTTGGCTACTTTAGTGTGAGTTTGAAGCAAGTTCATCCTCTCACTAAAGTGGGGGCTATATGTAGCATAGAAAAATGGATCTTTAGACATTTTCATGCTCATTTGGGTCTTTCTTATGATTTTGGCCTAGTTTTGCCTTGATCTAATGGTGTAATGTGATTAACACATTCACATTAGGTCTTGGGCCCTTATGAATCAATAATAATTTTATGATGCCTTGTAAAAGTGTTGTGAAGTGTTGTAACACATTTTCACACTTTTCTAGGATCTTATTATTATAATTCACTTAAATAACCTCTTTTTATAATTTACAAAGTATTATTTCAAAGTGTTGTAAAGTGTTGTAACAAAATTTCACACTTTTCTAGGCTTTTTACCAATAATTATACCTTTCTTATGCTTTAATTGGCCCCATTTTGCATATATAGGTTGTAGTTAAGTGTATTTTTGAGAATAAATGCAATAAAAATAATTTAAAACAACTCAATTTCTGACACCCACTTAAATGCCTTGAGTGGGACCCATTCACCATTAGGGGTGAATGAGTCCTTCTTGGCACAAAAATAAAAATAATCTCAAAATATTGGTAGGATTTTATTCTCCTAAGACCCGAGGTCAGCTTGTGATGTAGTATCTTTAGGAATTATGGCATAATTATGTATAATTAAAGTTTTTTTATTCTTTTAATCCTAATTCATTCAATCAATCATTCAAGCACTCAATTGATCATTCACTTAAGCATTCTAGGAATTTTCAAGCATATTGGAGCTATTACTTGCATATCTTTAGATTTCTACTTCAAGGGTTTGGTGAGTTCTAGCATTGCATGTTGTTCATTCATCATTCTCTTTACATAATTCATTTAATTTTCAAGGGTTTAATTACCAACAAGGGGTTCAAACTATGCAAACCCCTATTCTCTAAACCTTCAACCATTTTTCCCTCTCTTTGCATGTGATTTGCAGGTATTGTGTGCATATTTATCAAAGAGAAAAAGTGGAAAAGTGATGTAGGACCATGCAACAGTGTAGGGAAATCTTGCATCACCCAAAAAAAATGTTTTCTTTATTTTATTTATTTGTTTTGAGTTCCATGATGGCACTTAAGGTGTATAAGACTATCAGGCATCAAGAATAGAGAAAAAAAGGCACTTAAGTACTATTTTTAGTAAGTAACCCTAAACTGGCTCATATGGACATGAAAATTTACCCCAAGGAGCAGCGCTAAAAAAATTTTCTGGTCATGAAAGAACCACCTCAATACCCTACATGGTTTGGGAAAAATTAAATTTTCCAGCTTGAGAAATTTCTTAAATGCAGCTTCAAATTCAAATATAAAACTTTAGAGGCCCCAAAATAGCTCAAATGATGGCCAAACCAACCTATGATGGCTATAGTAGGTCTCTATGTTCTAGAGCTCATCGAGAGCTTTCCAACGATATTCAATAATAGAAAATCAGACACTCAGATCAAAATTCATGGCCCCATGAAGTTAGTCGTATAAAAAGTGAATTTCATAAAAAAATCTTCCTAGGCCAGAAATCAAATGGTGGGAATTTTGGTGCCAAAACAAAAGGGGGAAATTTTAACTTTCTAGAACATTCTAGGGTAGTTATTGGGGAAAATTAAAAGTGTTAAGTAGGGGTTGTTGAAGGTGGCCTTGATAGTGCAGATTGTGGCTCAGAATAGTATATTTTATTTTCAAAATTGATTTTGTTGTAATGAATCAAGCCCATGAGGTTGTAGAATGTGAGCTTTGAATCTGTAATTTTTTCTCTAAAAACAATTGAAAGTGAGTCATTTTTTTTATCTCACATCTTCTATGTTGGTATCTATTATTGTAAGTTTTGTGGGTTTTGGGCAATGTGGCCCTCATCAAGTGGTATCAGAGTAGGAGTTCCTAAGCTTGTAATAGAGCACCGAACATGAAGTAGTTGTAGGACCTGTGAGTGTGGGTGAGTTCAAGATGCCTCCAAGACTTGCCCAGTATGGAAGAGGTGGAGGAAGAGGTCCATGTATAGATGAAATTAGAGCCCTTAGAAGGAAATTAGAAACCTTGCAACAAGAGGTTCAAAGAAGAGATGTGGAACGAGAGAGAGATGATAGTGAAGATGAAAAAAAGAGGAAATGGAAGAGGAAGAGTAGGATCCAATGGATCCTAGAGAAAGTAGATTGTTGCGAGTGATCTCAAGCATTGAGAAGAGACATAAAATGGAGGTTTCAACTTTTACTGGAAATCTAAATCCTAGAGAATTGATTGATTAGATCAATGACATGGAGGAATTTTTTGAGTTTGAAGAGATTGAGATCCTCACAGAGTTAGGTTTGCAAAGAAAAAATTGAAAGGTCACACCAGCATATGGTGGAAAGAGGTCCAGTTAGAAAGAGGAAGACAAGGGAAAGATAGAATTTGTAGATGGGACCGAATGGTGTCAAAATTGAAGAAACAATTTATTCCAATCAATTGAAAATTGGAGTTGCTCAAGAAGATGCAGAGCTCGAGGAAAGGGACAAGGATGGTGAAATTATACATAGAGGAATTTTACAAGGGACCTTAATTTGGATAGGACATTCTAAGGAAAATAAAGAGAAAATCTCTCATTATATTAATGAGTTGAAGCCAAGCATACATGGAGAATTCGCACTGGTAAGAATGACCACCATTGAGGATGCTTATCAATTTTGTCTAAATGTTGAAGAGAAACTGAATGAGAGGTTTGAGAACAAACTATGAGGTGGAAGCCATGAAGGAAAGATTTGTGGATGGTCATATGGAGGTTGAAATGAAGATTAAAATAAGTGTGAAGGCTCCAATAGCGGCCATAACCAAAAAGGAGATAACACCTACCATCCTTGTGATCAGAATAATGGAGACCAAAGATGAAGGGGATGAATTGTACAAGGACTAGTAAGAGGAGGCTTGTGTGGAACCTATTTCTAGTGTGGAGAGGAAGGACATAGGGACTATAAGTGTCCTCAACATCAAGGAAGGACAAATAGAAGATGAAAGGGTAATGCATGAGTTGCACATGTTGATGAAGATGCTAAGTCTTCACATTCCGAGGATGTAGAAAGAGGAGAGGTTCTCATTACTAGAAGAGCCTTGCTAAATGAGGAGAATGAGCCAACTCAAAAGAAGAATTTGTTTTGCACCAGATGTGAGTGTGAAGGTAAAGTTTTCAATATTATTATCGATGGAGGTAGTACTGATAACCTTGTTTAAGAAGAAATGGTTAGTAAGTTGTGGTTTGAGAGAAGAAGGCATCTGAATCCATACTAGATTGCTTGGTTGCATAAGGACCATAAAGCCTTGGTAAATGAACAATGTCTAGTAAAGTTCAAGATTGGAAATTACCATGATGAGTTATTATGTGATATTATTCCTATGGATGTTTTTCATGTGTTGTTAGGAAGACTGTGGCAGTTTGATTGATGAGTAGTACATGATGGACATTCCAACACCTATTCTTTGACAAAGGATGGAGTTCGTCATAAGTTGAAGCCTTTGAAAGAGGCAGAGGAAAATGTATGTATTAATGCAATAATTTGTTTGGTTGATGGAAAAAAATTCCTAGAACATATGAAGCATGAGTATATGTGTTTCAAGCATTGATCCCTAGAGTTGATAAAGAAGATACTACTAAGGTACTTGTAGAGGTTTCAAAAATTTTGAATGATTTTCAAGCTATTATTTCTGATAACGTACCTAAAGTTTTTCCTCTAATAAGAAATATTAGTCATCAAATAGACCTAATTCCTAGAGCTAGTTTTTCGAATAAAGCAATTCGTCATATGAATCTAAAAAAGAGTGAAGAGTTTAATAGACAAGTGTAAGAGTTGTTGTGGAAGGGATTGATTCAAGAGAGTTTGATTCCATGTGTAGGACCTTTAGTACTAGCACCAAAGAAGGATGGGGAATGGTGGATGTATATAGATTCTAGAGCCATCAAAAAGATCACCATCAAGTACAAATTTCCCTTGCCAAGGATGGATGATAGTATGGATTGTTTAAGTGGAGCTGAGTACTTCACGAAGATAGATTTGAAGAGTGGATATCACTAGATCAGTATTAGAGAGGGATATGAGTGGAAGACAACCTTTAAAACCATGGAGGGCTTGTACGAGTGGTTAGTCATGCCTTTTGGTCTAACCAATGAATAAAGCATATTTATGTGGCTTATGAATGAGGTATTAAAAGAAATTTTAGGGAAATTTTTTATTGTATTTAGATGATATTCTAATATTCAGTAAGACATTAGAGGAGCACCTGATTAATATCCAAATTTTTTTTGAGAAGCTAAGGGAGGAGAAGTTGTCAATTAATTTGAAGAAATGAAGTTTTGTAAAAAGGGAGTTGGTGTATCTAGGATTTTTTGTCTTAGTAGAGGGCCTTAAAATGGAACCAAAGAAGGTGAGAGCTATCATTGAATGGCCTACCCTGAGGAGTTTTATAGAGGTAATATCATTTCACAGTCTAGCAAGTTTTTATAGAAATTTTATTAAGAGTTTTAGTAGTATTTTTGCACCTCTAACTGAAGCAATGAGAGGGGATAGAAAAGAGTTTAATTGGACTACATGAGCAGCCAAAAGTTTTGATATGTTGAAGAAGAAATTATAGAGCAACCTATTTTGGAACTTCCAGATTTCAATAAGGTCTTTTAGGTAAATTGTGATGAACTAGTGACACTACCATAGGAGCTGTTTTGAGTAAAAAAGGTAAGCTTGTTGCCTATTTTAGTGAGAATTTAAATGATGCTAATAAGAAATATTTTGTCTATGATAAAGAGTTTTATGCTATAGTTTATGTTTTGAAGAAATGGAGACACTATTTTTTTCCAAAAGAATTTGTTTTATATACTGAACACAAGGCTTTGTAGTATCTCAATATTCAAGGAAAGTTGAATTAAAGGCACTTAAAATGGGTTGATTTTTTATAAAATTATACTTTTGTTTTGAAGCATAGGAGTTGAAGGTCAAAAAAAGTTGTAGATGCCTTACGTAGAAGGAAAAATTTGTTGATAGAGATGAATATAGAGGTTTTTGGGTTCAATGAACTTAGGATTTTGTATCCAAAAGATCCAAACTTTGCAGAATCTTGGAAGGCTTGTGTGGAACGTACTACATTGGATAGGACAAGATGGTTGGATTTCTTAATCCAATATGGGATGTTGTTTAGAGGAAGCCAATTGTGCATTGCAAGGAGTTCTATGAGAGAGAATCTAATCAATGAGAAGTACAGTGGAGGATTTGCTAGACATTTTAGTGAAGATAAGACTAGTGCTCTTGTCGGTGAGAATTATTATTGGCCATAGTTACAACAATACGTGAAAAAGTTTGTAAAAAGTTGTAGATTATGTTAGATGGTGAAAGGAACAAGTTAGAATACTGGATTATATCAGCCATTACCTATACTTGAGAGGCCATGGTAGGATATTAGAATGGATTTTATTCTTGGCTTTCCAAGCACACAAAGAGGGCATGCTTCCATATTTGTGGCAGTGGATAGATTTTCAAAGATGGGAAATTTCATTTCATGTCATAAGACCAATGATTCTATTCATGTTGCAAAGTTCTTTTTTAGAGAGGTGGTGATACTACATGGTCTACCAAAGAGTATAGTTTTAGACAAAGATACAAAATTTGTTCAAGGTTATTTTTGGAGGACATTATGGAAGAAGATAAAGATAGATTTGAAGTTTATTTATACACACCATCCATAAACTGATGAACAAACAAAGGTGGTGGATAGGAGTTTGGGCAACCTGCTAAGATGCTTACTTGGAGATAAGCCCAAGGGATGGGATTTGATTATACCATAGGAAGAATTTTCTTAAAACAATTTTGTTAATAGGAGCACTAGTAAATCAACATTCTAGATTGTATATGGCCTGAGTAGTCCAGGA
The DNA here is from genome assembly GCA_007258455.2 of Sequoia sempervirens. NCBI lineage: Eukaryota > Viridiplantae > Streptophyta > Pinopsida > Cupressales > Cupressaceae > Sequoia > Sequoia sempervirens. The sequence goes on from VDFB02271358.1 coordinate 373,350,791, forward strand.
ACTACTTCTAAATTGAAAAATATGGATAAAGGGGAGAAGAGTAGTGTTGAGGCTAATGATTTTTCTGAGCACCTAAAGAATTTGCATGAAGAGGTGAAGAAACATATCAATAAGATGAACTCACAATATAAGGATCAGAGAGATTAGAAAATGAGGTATAAGGAGTTCTAGGTAGGAGATGAAGTCATGGTTCATTTGTGAAAGGAAAGGTTTCCAGTTGGTACATACAACATTAAAGATGAAGAAGTTTGGACCAATGAAGATCCTAAAGAAGCATGATTTAGGAAATACTTATGAGGTAGAGTTTCCTAATGGAATAAATATTTCTCCTCTATTCAACATTAATAATTTGATAGAGTATCATGAAGGGGATATAGAGGAGGGTCTGATAAGAGAACAATGGAAAATTCTAGCACCTACTTTAGAGAAGGAAGACATAGAGGAAATCTCTGATAGCTGTGTGGGTAGAAGCACAAGAAATAGGCAATATGCAATGTACTTGGTGAAATGGAGAGGAAGGTTTGCTAAATATTCATCATGGCTATCCAAGGCTAAGGTTATCTATCTTGATTTACCTCTAACTCTTGAGAAGTGATAGGGTCACTTTTCAAATTACCCTGGGTGTCTGATGCAGGAGCATCCAACGATGTACATAAATCTTGCATCACCCAAAAAAAATGTTTTCTTTGTTTTCTTTATTTTTTTTGAGTCCCATGATCACACTTAAGGGGTATAAGATTGGTAGGCATCAAAAATAGCAAAAAAATGGGAACTTACTATTTTTAATAAGTCAGCCTAAATGGGCTTGTATGGATATGGAAATTTACCCTAATGAGCAAAGCTGCAAAAATTTTCGGTCGCGAAAGAGTCACCTCAATACCCTACATGGTTTGGGAGAAATTAAAGTTTCCATCCTAGGAAATTTATCCAATGAAACTTCAAATGAACAAATATAAAACTTTAGAGGCCCCAAAACAACTCAAAAGGTGGCCGACCCAACCTACGGTGGTTTGCATGTTGTAGAGCTAGTCGAGAGCTTTCCAATGATATGCAATAATCACTGTGAGAATCCATTAAAATCTGCAAATACTAAACTTCATGCATGGGTTAGTATTCTACAAATCTATCAAAATGCTCCTATGAAATAACATGTGAATGCTTCCAAATGCAAAAAATGACAAAAGAAAGCAAAATCATTATGAAAAAAATAACAAGTACCTATTCCATAGTGGATTGGTGTCAAATGTGTCAATGACCCTTTCCCAATCCTTGCTCAAAAGCTAAAATGATGAGATGCAATGGAGATGAAGAGAAAAATTAGTTCTCAAACCAAGAGAGTAACTTTGCATGTAGATGTAGATACCTTTGATGAAGAATGAGGTCTTTATTTATAGATTTTCTTGATGAGAGATTGGCCAAATGTGTGAATGTGGGACTAAATGTAAACCAATGAAAGGAGGCCACTTGTCAAGTTGCCATAGGTTGAGGGATGTACAAGATTTGAGAAATGTTCCCATGAGAGGGAGTTTCAAATTCAAATTTGTGTAATAAATTTTGAGAGGGGGGCATGAAAATGGGAAATTAATGCAATGTTGGAGGGGACAAGTCAACTTGTCCTCATGTTTCAAACTTGAGGGAATATTCCCCATAAATGCCATGTTGAAAGAAAATAAGGAATTTAATAAATCAATAAATTGATTTATTTGTGCAAGTGGCATTATCTAGAGGATGTGATGGGTGATTAGGTTAGGATAATTAGGATTAGGTTAGCTTAATGATGATTAGGATGATTTTAACTTATATGACTTAAATATTTTATTTATTTAAATTAGAAACGGATGGAAAATGCATTTGGATTTAATTAAATGAATGTTTGATTTATTTGATTAGAAGGTTGATTATAAAGTTTATTTAATTTTAAATTAATGACCTTAGGAGATGGAAATTAATGGGATTACCTGATGAATGGATGAAGGTGAACATGATTAATTGATGAATGGACCTACTGCATGATGCTAATTTTGCATTTCTATAATAGCAAATCAGACACCTGAATCAAAAGTTATGGCCTCGTGAAATTTTTCCTCTAAAAAGTGAATTTCATGAAAATTTCTTCCTAGGCTAGAAATCAAATGGTGGGACTTTTGGTGCCAAAAAAAAGGGGGAAATTTGAACTTTCTAGAAAATTCTAGGGTGGCTATTGGGTAAAATAAAAAGGGTTAAGTGGGGGTTGTGGAAGGTGTCCTTGATAGTGTAGATTGTGGCTCCAAATAGTATATTTTATTTTCAGAATTTATTTTGTTGTAATGAATCAAACCCATGAGGCTGTAACATGTAAGCTTTGAGTATGCAATTTCATTTTCTAAAAATAACTAAAAGTCGGTCTTTTTTTTGTCTCACATCTTCTATGTTGGTATATATTGTTGTGATTTATGTGGGTTTTGGATGGTGTGGACCTCATAAAAAGTCATCATTTATTTTTCAAAGATCTTCAAAGTGATAAAAACCCTATTAAAGCTTGGAGAACAACTATAGGTCAAAATCTACAATTTTAGACCTAGATTTGTACTAGGAACATAAGTGCAAATTGTAGGTTGTAGTTTCCTGTTGTGACTTTCTAGAGATTTAGAAGTGGACTATTCAATATTAGTGGTGAATGAGTCCCACTGCATAGGATGAAAATAGGAAATTTTTAGATTTGAGTACCTAGTTTCCCGAAAGCTATTCCGATAGATTCCTCTTGAAGCAGGACTAATTCACCCAACTTGGTGTATGAGTCCTAGTTGGTAGTAGTAGCAAATTTTCCAAGATTCTAGAGCTCTATTCTATCTCTTTCTAGTCTCTAGGTGTACACTTCAAAACTCATTAATCTATGTTACAGTTTACTTGCATTTCTACATCATTTTGCATACAACACCATGTTTTCAAACATTTTGCATTTCCTGAGCCTTCATTTATTATTCAATATATTTTATTAGTTTTCAGAATTTAGGAAATTCTCTTTAGACATATTTCAATCATATTTTCATTAGTCTTGAGGTAGCCATCACAATTTTTGGTGTATCTCTCTCCTTTTAGGTGCATAACCCTAGAAGTGTAAGAGAGCCCTCATACCCAAATTTTTTTGGTTCACTATTTATGTATGTATAAGATCATTTCCAATGTTTAACCCTTTTTTTACTCCCACATTCAATATGCGATTTTAAATAATGTGGAATAAATATCTTATAAATATCTCACATAGAAAGTGAGATTAAAAAAGAGAATCATTTGAGGGGCACAAAATCTACTGAGAGGGGGAGTGAATTACTAGATGAAAATAATTTTTGAAACCTTTACAACTATTATATATATTTTCAACATGAAGAGAATTGAACCAAAAAATCTAGTAATTAAAGTACAACACAAGATAACACATAACACTAGATATACGTGGAAACCAAAGATGGGAAAAACAATGGTGGGAAACACTCACAAGTAGGAATATAATAAGTAAATTTACAATGAGAAGTAGGTACCAACCTACTAGAGACAAAAATCTCAATTAGACAAAAACATCAATCCCTACTAGAACAATACTATAGGTAGAACATCAGTTTGACTAGAATACAAAAATAATTGTAGGTTTGAAATATAAATTTGATACACATCAGAGGCACAAAAAATACTCTCTCACATTGAGAATTACCTTCTAATACTGGTGGTCCATTTTTTCTCATATCCTACACTACTTTTACAATTGGAGGCACTTACACACTTTTCAATTGATCATAACATTACTGGTTGCACTCCATTACATGACAATGCATCTGAATATATACATGATATTACATTAAAATTCCTTAATGTTAGTTAGGGATCTGTATAAACTTGAAATAAATAGGATGGATTCAAATTACATCAAACTTATAATATAATGGTCCAAACAAAAATTGTTTCCACCAACAAAACTTTATGCCTTACACCACCATAGGGACCTTAAGTAGGTCCTATCCTTACTCCACACACATGATTTGAATTCCACATGTTACTAGTTATTACCATTCATACCTTGAACTTTGAATAGCTTGATAGACCTTTTGACACTTCAACCTCCTTGTACATTGATTCATGCCACCAAGAACTCAAGAAGTTTATAGAACTACTATAGACATACTCTCCTTCTAAGTTGTAGAGAAACACTGCATTTCTAAGAGAAATGCCAACCATATTTAGAAATATCTTTGCCCAAAAAATATCCTTATTACTATCTTCTAGATGAATAAACTCATGCTAAATACACACCTAACATGGTACAATAAATACATTAACTATGTGAAGGAAATAACACCACAACATATCTTGATACAAGATATGATTTATCAGACAACCTACATACTAATAAATGACATGCTTCCAAATACATAGAACTTTAATTCCAAGTAATCCTATAATGTCTTTCATCTTTGAAAACCTTCACATTTCACATCCCTAATAACATTAGTTTGAAATAAATGACAACCTATGATCAACAATCTCCCCCTTTTCCATTTATGGAAAATAGAAAAATTTTGGGCCCACCATACATGCCTATAACAATACATCTAAACGAATTCTTGGCTGTAGCATTTACTCCCCATATGAAACATATAGCATTCTAAAATCACGTAATTTCATATTTTTTCAATTCAAAATTTTGAGCCCACTTTATCCCCCTTTGACATCAATGAAAAAGGATTAATACTTTCCCCTCTAGTTATACTAATACATTGCCACATCCATAAAATTATTTATCCCCCTTACCTTGTACTTTCATCTTGAATCAAGAGGAGGGAGCAACAACTCCCATCATCTTCTAGAGAAAATCAAATTTCTCCTTAGGAAATGGCTTTGTGAATATATCTACAACTTTCTCTTTTGTGTCCACATATTCTTATCTCACTTCTTTCTCTGCAACCTTCTCTCTCAAGAAATGACATTTGATTGTAATATGTTTTTCTTTTGAGTGCATCACCAAATTATTTGAAATATTTATTGCACTTATGTTATCACAAAGAATAGTGATAGAATCTTCAAACTAAATCTTCATCTCCTTCAAGTTTTTCTTCATCCAAAACACCTAATTGTTGCATGATCCACATCAATGTATTTTGCTTCTACTATAGATAAATAAATTGATTCATTTTTCTTATTCAACCAAGACACCAAAATTTCTCCACAGACTAATGCACCATCACTTGTTCTCTTTTGATCATCCATACATCTTGCCCAATTTGCATATGTATATGTAGTAAGAGTGAAATTTTCACTCTTTGTATATCATAGACAAAACTCTTCAGTAACCTTCAAATACCTGAATATCCTCTTTACCGACTTCAAATGACTCTCTTTAGGTACTTCATGAAATGTATCAACCATTCCATCTTCTTGCATAATATCTTATCTAGATGCTTTCATATACAACAAACTACTAATCATATATTGATATAGAGTTTGATCTACTGAAGTAGAATCGCCATCCTTGCTCAACTTACATCTGATAACCATAGGTGTTGTAACATTTTTGTAATCTTCCATCGTGAAATTTCTTATCATCTCCTTTATGTATTTGTTTCATGAAATAAAAATCCATTTGTGTGATTAAGCAATCTATAACACAAATAAGAAATATAATTCTCCTAACACATACATCTCAAATTCATTTTACATAGCCTTTTGAATTTTTTTGCAAATTCCTTTATTGCTACCTCCAAAAATAATGTCATCAACATAAAACATAACTATCAACATTTTTTCTCCTTCCATTTTTGTGTACATATTACAATATGTAAAACCTCTCTAAAAACCTCTCTACTGTAAGTATCCATCCAACCTTGAATACCAAGCTCTAGGAGCTTGCTTGAATCCATAAAAATCCTTCTTCAATCTGCACACATAGTTGAAATTATTGGTAAATTGAAATCTTTCTAGTTGTTCAAAGTAAAATTCTTTTCAAGTTGTCCATTCAATAATATTGACTTCACATCCATCTAATACACTCTGAAATTATTGAATACTAAGAGAGCTAAGAACATCCTTATTACCTCTAGCCTAACCACCAAAGAAAATGTTTCTTTAAAGTCTATACCTTCAACTTGAGCATACCCCTTACAAAAAATTGTTTATTTGTTTTGGATCACTTCACCTTCTTCATTCACCTTGCTTCTAAATACCCTCTTTGTTCCAATCACATTCTTGTCTTTAGGTGTCTGGAAAAGTTCTTAAGTTTCATTCTTCATGATGTAATTTAGTTCCTCCTCCATAACATCTATCCATATTTGATCCTTGTTTTCATCTTTGTATGTCTTAGGTTCTATCTTTGATAGTAAAGAAAAAGTTACTTGCTCACTTGATCTTTCCAACCTCTTTTGGGTTTGAGCCCCACTATGTTTGTTGCATATGATAAAATCTATAGAGTGATTTCCCTAAACATAGTTAGATGGAGTTTTTGGATCAATTTATTACAAGATTTCAATGTTTCTAAGAATTTATTCTTCTTCATATTCTACTTCTAGAATACTAGTATGTTGAATAGTTTCATCAACCTTCACATTTGCAATTTCCATTATCCTCTCCAACCTTTTATTATAACATCTATAAGATTTTATTCTTAATGATTAACCAAGAAAAATTCCTTCACCTGACCTTGAATAAATGTTACCCAAATTCTCTTTATCTCTCTTAATGTAGCACTTGCTTCCAAATATTCTAAAGTTGTTTACTAATGCTAGTCTTCCTTTCCATAGCACATATGTAGTTTTCTATGTCCTTTTCCTATTCTAAAATCTACAAAATTGACTATGAAGGTTCTCTCCAATACATGTGTCATAAATTTTCTTGATATAGCATGGTCCTTTCCATCTCTTGTAACGTATGGTTCTTTCTTTCTATAATCCCATCTTAATACAAAGTTCTAGGGGTAGAGAACTTCCTTTGAATTCAATTTTCTTGAAAAAATATATCATACATCTCAATAGTAAATTCTTCATCTCTAACTAATCTTAGGAATTTGATTGTTGTTTTAGTTGCATTCTCTACTATATCCTTAAATTCTTTGAACTTCTCAAAATATTTTGAATTTTGTTTTAGATATGTAATCCAAGTCATTCTAGCATAATCATCAATCAACATCATAATAGACATATGGGTATGTGCAAGATCATCATGGGAAAAACATGCCCTTAAGTGGCAAAAAATTTAGAAAAATCAGTGTTATGCAACTTGACATAAAAATTTGAATAAGTTATCTATATTATTTCAAAAATATGTAAGAATAGAATCTGTAGAAAAATGAATGTAGTTTCTAAACTACTAGGTTTATTTAAAAATAAATAAAATCTATTTCATGAAAATTTGAAATTTCAATGCAATAGTACTTACATTTCAGGGAAACAATAAGAAGTAGGTGTTTGTTTACCCTAACCATAAGAAAATGATAATATTTTTTTATAATATTTTATATATAAGTAGAGGACTCATGTCTGGATGTGATGCATATTTTTTGTGTAATTATTTTCCAAGTAAATAATTAATTATAAATTTTTTATTACAAATTTTTAAAAATATAGAAACTTGTATGTCTGACCACCTTAACTTGGTCAAAAATTCATGAAATTTATTTTTTATTTTTTTAATCCTATAGTATGTGAAGCATAGAATTTGACACATGTTTCAGATTCAAAAAATGTGATACCATTTGAAAGTTATAGGTTTTTTTCAATGAACCTATCGATTAGGACTTTAGTCATAATTCTAATAGAAAATGAATGATAATTATTTATTAAATTCAAATTAAAGCATAATTTATATTGGTGGAAAGCTGAGAATCTCCTCTAAAAATCCTTTTCATTTCATCAATTTTGGGTAAAAAAAAATGTCGTTAGCCACATACCCTACAAATACCCATAATATTGCCACTTTTTGGCCCATCATGATCCTGCACATACCCATATCTCCTTGTGGACTCTTAGTCCTTATTGGTTTGCATAGATGTATATGTACCAAATCTAATAGTTTTAATTTGGAATACTCCTTAGTGGGATATTTTATTTTTTTCTACTTCCTTACATGACCTAAACTACAATTGGTTGATTGAGTTTTCTTAATTCTTTGAATATCCTAGGAAAACACTTTTGAACTAATTTGGAAAATATCATCAAAATTCATATGTCCTAAACTTCTATGTAAAATCCAATTTTCATCCTTCTATGCAATGAGACAATGCTATTCATTAGCTCAATAAGATGACAAAAATATCATTGTTTATCCTACTTCTTTCCATAATCAGCTCACCAATACTCGATTGTCTAATTTAAAAACCATAAATACTAAAAAATAACTTGTACCTTTTATCACACATTTGACTAACACTCAAATAATTATGATTTAGACCTTCAACATACAAAACATCAGGTGTATTTTCTTTACCACCATCAAGACTTAAAGTACCCTTACTAGAAATTTTAGTAATTGAATTATTTCCAAGGGTAACAAAACCACCTTCAAATTTCTTGAAGTTCATGAAATTTATTTTATCTCCACTCATATGAATAGAGAAACCACTTTTAGTAATCAACAAGTTCTTTTGAGAATGTAAAACAGTTTGAGCGATCATAGAATTTTCAAACTTCTTTTCTTTAGGTACCATATTCTAGACCTTCTCTCCATTGCCACTTCTTCCCTTTCCTAGTAATAGGGAAGTCACAAAATTATTTGCAGGGTATGTGCAGGATCATCATGGAAAAAATAGGCACTTAAGTGGCAAAAAATTCCAAAAAATTAGAGTTAGGCAACATGACATAAAAATTTGAATAAGTTATCTATATTATTTCAAAAATATGTAAGAATAAAATCTGTAGAAAATTGAATATAGTTTCTAAACTACTAGGTTTATTTAAAAAATAAATAAATCTATTTGGTGAAAATTTGAAATTTCAATGAAGTAGTACTTAAATTTCAGGGAAAAAATAAGAAGTATGAGTCTGTCTGACCACCCTAACCACAATAAAATGATATTTTTTTTATAATATTTTATATATAAGTAGAGGACTCATGTCCTGATGTGATGCATATTTTTTTGTAATTTTTTTTGAAGTAAATAATTAATTATGATTTTTTTATTACAACTTTTAAAAAATATAAAAAACTTGTATGTTTGACCACCTTAACTTCATCAAAATTTCATGAAACTCATTTTTTTTTAATCCTATTGTATGCGAAGCATAGAATGTGATACATGTTTCAGATTCAAAAAATGTGATACCATTTGAAAGCTATAGATGTTCTTCAATCAACCTATCAATCAAAAATTTAGTCATAATTCAAATAAAAAATGAATAATAATTATTTATTAAATTCAAAGTAAAGCATAATTTATATTGGTGGAAAGCTGAGAATCTCCTTTAAAAACCCTTTTGGTTTTATCAGTTTTGGGTAAAAAAAATGTCGTCGGCCACATGGGCCATCATATCACTTACATATCACTACTTTTTGGCCCATCATGATCCTGCACATGCCTTGTAGTTCTTTGCAATGTGTCCAAAATTGTTGCGCTTGAAACAAATAATATTATAATGGAATAGAGGAGAAAATACATTATTACTAAAAAAATATTTCTTCTTACTGGAAATCTTCTACAATCCATAGCCTTGTGTCCATAATCATTGCAATTAATAAAATAACAAGAGAAAGAAAATTTTGACTTGGTATTGTATCCTTATCTTTTGAATCTTCTTCTTTTACTCAACACTTGAATAAAGCCTTCATTATGAGTCATAATTCCATAACTTTTCATGGTCCTTTCTAACCTTGAACTTTTAGAACTTCTCATGTCTATGCTTGCTTAGTAGCCTACTCTAAATATTTTGACACCTTTTTCTTTTGATTATTAGAACCTAATCCAATTTTTCCATTTGAAGCATTCTGAGTTTCCAATATATGATATATGGTTTTAGCAATTTTACAAAAATTTAGCTACATGTGTTTATTTTATTTCTCAATCTCCTTTTTAGCTACACCAATTTTTTCTTCAACATTCCCACAATCTCTGTCTCTTGATAGCAATTTTTCTATTAGGACCTCTTCAACTCTTTTTTCTTCTTCTATCTTAGTCCGCAAATTAACAATCATCTTTTCAACAACCTTCAATTCTTTTGGTATTCTTTCTTTGGTTCTTACTTCTTTTGTAATTTTTTTCTTTATCTTCTTGATTTACTTTACAACCCATAACAATTTCTTCATAAGATATTCTTCATCATTGTATCTAGAACCCATTTCAACATCTACTTTAGTAGTTTCAAAAGTCATGAACTTAGCTTTTCCATTTTCATCTCTAGATGCATCTTCATCTTCTTTGTTAATGGAACAGTCTTCTTCCTTAATCAAAACTTCTATTATAATATTTCCTTCCATTATTTTGTTCAACACTATTAGTATGTTTATGGGGGTCCAGTTAGCCATAAAATATCCAAATTCTTGATAATTGAAGCATTTGAAAGTTAATTTACATTTTTACTTATCAAAACCTCTTGGAAAATTTCTAGAAAAAATGGTTCTACTATATCTAATCCACAATCAAAATCTTGATTGAAACCTGCTTCAATGATACTTTAAAATAAGCCTATTTCCTTATTAAGTTTTCCATTTCAAATATCATTTCAAATGTAGTTAATTTTCTATGTAACTCAATCTACTTTAAAGCATTCAAATATTTAGCTTCTTTAAAAGTAGAGATTTTGCGATCAAAACTTATGTGGAGAGATTTGACTACCTTCTTCACAACAACCTTCTCTTTCAAGATTTCACCTAGACTTTGGATATGGTTGAAAAATTCATCAACCCAAAGAATGAATGTAGCAATGTTCTCATCTCCTTTCATCCATATACCTTCAAAATTAGCTTTGTATGTTTGTAACTTTCCATATTTCACTTTATCATCACCTTCATAGATAGTTTCCAACTTTTTCCATATTCCCTTTGTTGTTCTGAATTGCATAAGTTTCACAAATATATAACTATTAAAACAGCATAAAATAACATTCTATCCTTTGCATTAACCTCACAAGCACTCTTTCTTGCTTGATCTCTAGGAGGTTTCTTAGGTATCTCATATCCCTCTTCAAATTCCATCCAAATCTTCATCCCAAGAGAAATCTTGAATGGGTCTCTATTCTAACTTTTGAAAATGCAAAATTAGATCCATCAAAAATTGGTACTTTGTTTCTAGATGAACTTTCTTGTGCCATCCTAGATCTACCTTAAGATTTTAGACTTCTAAAAGAAACTTAGCTCTAATAAAATCATGATGGATCAACTTGATGGAAACCTACAAAAATAATGAATATAAGTAAATTAACTATATATGTTATGCCATTTAACTCCAATTTATGCATGAAAATTGTAGAATTTAAATAAATTTAGAAAAATATATCTTAGAAATTTTGTAAGGGGACGTAATATGATGAAATTGGAGTAGATAAGAAGATGAAGCAAGAGTTCCTAACATATGGATTATGGGGAGATACAAGAACCTTGAATCAAACTTTGTCATGTGAGAAAATTATGAAATAAATTAATGTTACATAAGAGGATGGATTAAGGGGAGATGTGTGCATGATCCTTGAATCAAACTCATATGAGAAATTTAGCTATAATTAGAAGATTAATTAAGAGTGGGATGACTTAGGGGTCCTCAAACTTAGATGGCTTAAGAGTAGATACAAGAGCCTTGACTCAAACTATGTGTCATGCAAGAAAATTATTTATATATTTATGATATGGATTAAACAAGTAAGTAATCTAGGATGGATTAAGGGGACCTAAGAAGATATGTCTTAAACTGACATGAAGTCACTTCTAAACTTTCTATAAACTAGAAATGAATTAATTAACTTTATTATTTGACTATAAATTAAATCTATAGAACTATAAAATTACTTGCATTTATTCAAATTCTTTTGTAACATTTGTATCCTCTCTTATTTGTAATGAATTTATGATGAGAATTTGTAGTGACAATTGTAGTGGACCTACTAGGAAGGTAAATGTTAAAATAATTAATGTAAGTATAAATTAACTATACATTTTATGAGTCATAACTCCAAGTCATTCCAGGAAAGAACATTTTAATAAAATTAAGAAAATTGGATCTTAGAAATTCCCTACAAATTTAAGTGATGTCTACCATAGGGAAAATTATCTACTATATTTTGTCATGAGTTGTTGAATGCACAAGTACTAGTTACCAATGTCATCTAGTTCTAGGAAACCTTAAATAAAAATGTTTAACTTTAATTAGGGAATTACTTAAGGGAATTCAAGAGGATGGATTTAAGGATACATAATCTAGGATGACTTAAGAAAACCTAAGATGATATAACTTAAGGAGATATTCAATCAATTCTAAACTTTTTTATAAAATGATAATGAATTAATTATCTTTATATTTTGACTATCATGTAAATGTACATAACTATATGGTTACCTACATTTATTCAAATTCCATTGTAACATTTGTATCATGTCCTTTTTGTAATACATATAGTCATTGTAGACCTAAAAAATATTATTAAATCTAATTAGGAAATTTCTCAAGGGGATGCAAGAGAAAGGACTTAAGTGTACATAATATAGGATAACTTAAGGGGACCTAAGAGGTTATGAATTAAGGGGATATGCAATCAATTTTAATTTTTTTTTATAAAATGGAAATGAATTAATTAAATTTATATTTTGAATATCAATTAAATGTATAAAACTATATAGTTACTTATATTTATTCATATTCCATTGTAAATGTAGAGCAATTTTTCTCTAAGTATATTCTCTTTTTGGCTCTTGGTCTTTTTGAATGTTTTGATGGCATCTCATCTCAAAGGTTATAGTTACTCCCATAAAAAGGTACACAATGTGCCATGTAGTGGTTGTGTGACTTTTTCATATCACTTTCCTTTTGGGTTTGAAGCAAGACATGTGGCTGCATCATGGGATTTTTCTGCAAAATGCTATCATGGACTTGAAAATCACCCTCTAGTGTTCCACATCACTCATCTTTTTTTGGATGGGTTGTTTCATCAATGAGCATATTATTTCTTTGGTGGAGTTTATTGGGTAGCATTGTGGATCTTACACTTTCAGGATTACTCTCTTTTGGGCAGTGCCATTATTACTTATAGCTGATCGGATCATATTTTGCCAAGTAGTTATGACTTTAGGTCCTCTTCTAACAAAATATCTCTACAAGGCTCCCACAACATCTAGTTTCATGAATAGCCATTATTGAAGTAGATACAATTTTATTCGTGAGGATTGTTATGATAAGATCATATCCTTGATTAGATTATAGAGGTATCAGATGAGGAAATGAAAACGTAAATTTTTGGCACCCTAATCCTTTCTAGCACTTCTAGGGATTTTCACCTAAAAGGAGAAAGTAGAGCCAAAAGTCTAGGTAGGTTCACTCAAATTATGCAATTGATATATGATTTTATTTAGACAAAATTGAATGAGCTAAGTGAAATTAGATGATCTATGTGACTAATTATATATACAAAACCTAAGATTTATGCAATGTTGGAAAATACAAGGTGATATGCAAATGGTGAACTATGAATGAACAAATGAAAAATAGAAGAAAAAAGGGTTGAATCAGAGTGCACCTAGGTAGAGATTTGAAAATTTGGAATCTTTTGAATGTTGTCTAAAATTATAGAATATCACCAGTGGGACTCATTCACCACTGGTAGAAAATCAATCCTGCTTCTGATGAAAACTACCGAGAATAGGTTTCTGAGTGTCAGGATCTGGAATCTGACAAAATATAGATTTATAGCCTTAAGGTGGGACTCATTTCTCCACTAATGGTGAATCAATCCTCTCCCAAAATTCTAAGAAATCACGAGACAATTCTATAGCACCATATCTAAGGTTGTCTGCTTGTAGGGTTGTTGAAGTCAAATCTATAGAAAACAAATATAATATCTTCTTCAAGATTGAAATAGGATGTAGTTGAATTGAAACAATTTTTTTTTTTTTTGGGCCCACTTTTCAACACCTAATATCTTATCAAATATGCATACACAAGTTTGCAAACACAAGTCTACAAACACACATGCAAAAGGGGAAAAATGGTTAAGGGTTAGGATATAGGGGTTTTGCTTGGCCAAATCCAACTTTGGTAATAAAACCCTTAATGAAATAATAAAATGAAGGATAATGATAAATGAATAACATGAAAATTCTATCAACTTACCAAACCCTTGTTTAAGAAAATCTGAAGATATGTCAATGGATGCTCTTGAATGCTTGATTCATGCTTTATTTGATGATGCAAATGCTTGAATGCTTGAATGAATGTGTGAATAAGTGAACTTGATGAATGGGGGTTAAAATGGATGTAAAAATAGTTACTTATACACAATTGTGCCTTAGTAAGCTAATGATACCTCATCACAGGTCGACATCAAGTAATTTTGAATAAAAACCCAAAAGAAAAATTGAAATATTTTGATTTTTGAGCCAAGAGGGACTCATTCGCAACCCATGGTGAACGGTTTCCACCTTGGAATTGAAAGTGGGTTTCAGGAATTAAGTCACATTTAATATTGTTTATTGGGTTTACATTCAAAAATATACTTAATTAAGACTTATAAGGGCATAGTGGGGTCAAATAAAGCATGAGAAAGGTGTAAATAGTGTAACTAAGCCTAGAAAAGTGTGAAATATTGTTACAAGACTTTACAACACTTCAAAATAATAATTTATAAGTGATGAAAAAGTGATTTTAAGGTGAATTATAATGAATAGAGTCCAAAAAAGTGTATAAATGTTTTACAACACTTCACAACACCTTCACAAGATGTCACAATTTAAATTTTAACGACCTAAGTGTGTATATTCAAGCCATATTACATCAATGAATCAAAGAAAAATAGACCAAACATTGTGAAGGAAGGCCTAAAAGACCATGAAAATGACAAGGGGACATTTTTCTACTATTCATTTAGCCCCCATTTCAGTGAGAGGATGAACTTGCTTCAAACTCATACTAAAGTAGCAATGCATATTGAGAAGGATCCAAATGCACTTATGTTAGTGAGATGGAATAAAAACGATCGAGGGGGATGATCAAGCCCCCAGGATGAAGATCCCATGACAAACTAAACATAATAACAAAGGAACTCAAATGTTGAAATGAAGAGATAGGATGAACCTTCTATCGTTTTCCAACTAGTTGTGGATTAGATCTATGTTGTTTGTGAGAAAAAGAGAAAGCATAGCCACTCTAGGGTGAAAAAACTCATGGTGGTCTACCAGGTGAGAAAACCAAAAAGGTAAGATACATATGCTAGTATGCACTCACAAATACAAAGGTGGCTATGGGGAAAGTCATGCTACTAGATGGGCTTCCCGCTTAACCATATTAAAGTTATACATCTTGATAACTTTAACAAGGTGCCACAAGGGAAAATTTCAGTCTGTGCTTCATGAGACAACAAATCTTTGTATGCTTAGGACTGATGAAAAAAGAGAAAGGTACCATAGGAATGCAAGTTGCATTATGTAAGGTGGAAAAAATGGAAAAAATGTAAAATGTAAAATGTAAAATGTAAAATGTAAAATATGTTCAAAGGAGTCTTGTTAAGTTTATGCAAGGTCTATCACTTAGGGAACATTATGTCTAATGTCTCCAAGAGAGAACCAATCAAAGAATAAAATATTTGCAAATTAGGGGATGTAGTGTGTCACATCAGGCCACTAAGAGGAATGCAATATGCTGAGATAGTTCACACTTATGAAGGAAATGAAACCAAATGTCATTCAAAAAGTAACGATTGCATTGTATGAAGTGAAAAGGCTACACTAAGAATAAAAATGAATTATGCCAATGTTTGCCCCCCACTTTAAAGCAACTGGTACACACCATTCTGTGAGCAATTAATTTAAAGTAGAAAAGGAAAAATGAAAAAGGAAAACAAGACATGAGGACAACTCGAAAAGTGGGTGAGAAACCCAAAAGGTAAGATACATGCGCTAGTTGGTATGCAATCACAAATACAAAGGTGGCTATGGGGAATGTCATGCCACTAGATGGGCTTCCCGCTCAACCATATTAAAGTTATACCTCTTGATAACTTTAACAAGGTGCCAGAAGGGAAAATCTCAGTTCATGCTTCATGAGACAAGCAAAGCTTCATATGATTAGAAATCATGAACAAAGAGAAAGGTTCCATAGGCATGCAAGTTGCATTATGCAAGGTGGAAAAAATGAAAAAATGTAGAAATGTAAAATTTAAAATGTACAATGTAAAAGATGTTCAAAGGATTCTTGTTAAGTTCATGCAAGGTCTATCACTTAGGGAACATTGTGTCTAATGCCTCCAAGAGAGGACTAATCAAAAAATAAAATATTCGCAACTTAGGGGATGCAGTGTGTTGCATTAGGCCACTAAGAGGAATCTAATATGCGAAGATAGATTACACTTATGAAGGAAATAAAACCCAATGTCATCCACAAAGTGATGATTGCATTGTATGAAATGAAAAGGCTACACTAAGAATGCAAATGAATTATTCCAATGTCTACCCCCCACTTTAAAGGAATTGGTACACACCATTCTATGAGTAATTACTTTAAAGTAGCAAAGGAAAAATGAAAAGGAAAACAAGACATGAGAGACAACTTGGAAAGCCCATAAGCCAAGTCATATGTTTCCAAGTTAGGCTAGGATATGTGTAGGATCATCATGGAAAAAATAGGCCCTTAAGTGGTGAAAATTTCAAAAAATCAAAGTTAGGCGACTTGACGTAAAAAAATGAATAAGTTATCTATATTATTTCAAAAATATGTAGGAATAGAATATGTAGAAAATTGAATTTAGTTTCTAAACTACTAGGTTTAGTTTTATTTTTTAAAAATATTTGGGGAAAATTTGAAATTTCACTATAGTAGTACTTCAATTTTAGGGAAAAAATAAGAAGTAGGTGTTTGTCTAACCACCCTAACTACAATAAATTGATAATATTTTTTTATAATATTTTAGATATAAGTACATGACTCATGTACCAATGTGATGCATATTTTTCTATAATTTTTTTCTAAGTAAATAATTAATTATTAATTTTTTATTACAACTTTAAAAAAATATAAAAAATCGTATGTCTGACACCTTAAATTGGCCAAAACTTCATGAAATTCATTTTTTCTTTTTTTAATCCTATAGTATGTGAAGCATAGAATGTGACACATGTTTTGGATTCAAACAATGTGACACCGTTTGAAAGCTATAGATGTTTTTCAATCAACCTATCAGTCAAGACTTTAGTAATAGTTTAAATAGAAAATGAATAATAATTATTTATTAAATTCAAAGTAAAGAATAATTTATATTCATTGAAAGTTAAGAATCTCCTTTGAAAACCCTTTTTTTTCATCAAATTTGGGTAGTAAAATTTTTTTCAGCCACATACCCTACACATACCCATCATATCACCACTTTTTCACCCATAATGATCCTGCACATACCCGCTATGTCATGTAAATGAAAAAGAGAACACAAGAAAAGGGAGTTTCCACCCAAAAAGGAATATACCAAACACATAAGGGACCTATGGATTTTGGGTTAGTATGTTTGTTGCTACAATGTTTTGAACGAAGGGAATTTCATCATAATTAACTTATCATGAAGGTTTGTGTTCAATTTTTTGATAAACATCTTCTACAGGTGTGAATCAAGAATTTTGACATCAACTTGAGCATACAATGACTGATAACATGAAATGAAATTAGTTACCTTTTCATCTGCATTTTGTCTATAGTGCATTAGGTCAACCATTGTCTTTTTAGGAGTCATATGAACCTAGAAGTGACTTATGAAGGCATCTACAAGCTCATTAAATGACTAAATAAAATGATTAGGCAAGTTTGAAAGCCACTCTAATGCAGTATCTTTCAAGATCCTAGGAAAAAGTTTGGCTAAGAGTTTATCATCAAGGAAAAAATCACTGCATAAAGCTATATAAGAATTGACATGGTTAATAGGGTCTCCTTTACATCTGTAGTTCTCAAACCTAGGAAATTTTATCCTTTGTGGCATCGACATATGTAATATTTCTAAGGATAAGGGGCTACCACGGACATGATATGTGGTTGGAGCATTTTGACCTTGGAAAATGGTTGGAATTTGTTGTTGCATGGATGAAATAGTATTAGGGAGCTATGTAATGATGGGATCGGTGTAAGCGGTATGAAGTGTAAGGGAAAATGGAGATGGAGTGTATGTAATGTGAGGGGAAGGGAAAGGGACAATAAGAGGGGTGAAGGTGATATATGGAATTTGTGATGCCACAATAAAGCTAGAAATTCTAGTTGGAATTGTGAAAGAAGGAGCCACATGGCTAACCTATTGCATAGTTGTTGTAAACTGAGGAGTGGTATAAGTTGGTATAGATGCTATGGTTGAAGGGGGAGGAATGTGAGGTCGTCCTTGGCTTGCCACTATGTTTGTTGGTTGGGAATTGAAAGAGGCATGTTTATTGTAAATCTTAGAAATTATTTTCATAAATTGTAAGACATCATCACTTTCAATCAAATGATGAAGGTTTTGTATGGCTAGTATGGAAGTGGTGGAAATGTTTTCAAGGAACAAGTATTATTGTAAATGTGCAAAATCCTCATGAATATTAATGATCTTTTCTTGTGGGATGGAATTGTTGTGTGTCAACATTCATTGGATGGAAAGGTGAAGGCATATAGGTGGTATTGTCCATGCCTAATGCACCATTGTCCATACTAGGATTAGGTGCTTTTGAGATCCCAAGGTTCACAATGAAAGTGCTATCGTGGGAAGCCATAAGTTTAGAACTTTGTCTCACTAAAGTATTATCAATGGGGCACCAAACACTCATACAAGTATCAAAAAATATGGGGTGAATGCAAATGCAAGGTAATCTAGAATTTCCAAATGCAAATAACATAAATTCAGCTAACTGAAATAGAGAAGTAACTATAGAGAATAGAAATGCAAAAAAAATGCTAGAAAATTCCTAAAAATGTAGTTTGAAATCTGCAAGTGGATTGATTCACCCAAGGTGGCAAATGAGTCCAACTATGAGATTTTTTTGTGTTTTTTAGAAAAATTAGAGTGATTCTAATGATTTTTAGATACTAATTAAGAATGAAAATGCATATTTTCAGTTTTTCAATGATATGTAATGCAAAAATGAAATGTAAATGAGTTTTTCACTAATGCAAGTTAAAAAATCCTAGGATGTAAAAAAAAAATACCATAATTATATGTTAATACAAATGAAGTCTACGATGCAAGATACAATTGAAATCAGAAATATAAAGTGTTTAATATGCAGGTTCACCAAAATGAACCATAGATTTTTGGCACCCTAATCCTTTCTAGCACTTCTAAGGTTTTTCACGTAAAAGGAGAAAGTAGAGCCAAAATTCTAGGTAGTTTCACTCAAATTATACAATGTATGCTATTATTTAGACTAAATGGAGTGAACTGAGTGCAATTAGATGATCTATGTGACTGATCATATATTCAAAACCTAAGATTTATGTAATTTTGGAAAACACAATGTGATATGCAAACAATGACCAGGAATGAACAAATTTAAAACAAAAGAGAAAAGGGTTGAATCAGAGTGCACCCGGGTAGAGATTGGAGAATCTGGAATCTTTTGAATGCTCTTTAAAATCACAAAAATCATCAGTGAGACTTATTCACCACAAATGGATAATCATTCCCACTTCTGATGAAAACTATCAGGAACAAGTTTCTGATTGTCGAGATCTAGAATCTAATAAAAACTAGATTTCCAACCTAAGGTGTGACTCATTTTCCAATGTTGGTGAATCAGTCCTCTCCCAAAATTCTAAAAAATTAGGGGACAATTCTATAGCACTAGATCTGGGGTTGTCTGCTTGTTGGGTTGCCAAAGTCAAATCTATAGAAAACGGACAAAATGTTTTCTCCAAGCTTGAAATAGGATGTAGCTGACTTGAAACACTTTGTTGACTTTTTGTCCACTTTTCAACACCTAAATGCTTATCAAATTTGGATACACAAGTTTTCAAACACAAATGCACAAGGGAAAAAATGGTTAAGGGTTAGGATATATGGATTTTCCTTGGTCAAATCCTACTTTGGTAATCAAACCCTTAATGAAATAAATGGAGGATGATAAAAAAATAACATGAAAATGCTATCAAATTACTAAACCCCTATTGAAGAAAATCTAAAGATATGTCAATGGCTACTCTTGAATGCTTGAATGAATGTGTGAATAAGTGAACTTGATGAATGGGAATTAAAATGGATGTAAAAACATTTGTTTATACACAATTGAGTCTTAGTAACCCAGTGATACCTCATCACAGGATAACATCAAGTAATGTTGAATTAAAACCGAAAATAAAAATTGAAATATTTTGATTTTTGAGCCAAGAGGGACTCATTCGCCACCTATGGCAAATGGGTCCCACCTTGGACTTAAAAGTGAATGTTGGAAATTAAGTCATATTTAATGTTTTTTGTTGGGTTTACATTAAAAAATAAACTTAATTAAGCCTTAGAAGGGCATAAAGGGGTCAAATAAAGCATAAGAAAGGTGTAAAGAGTGAAATTAAGCCTAGAAAAGCGTGAAATCTTTTTACAAGACTTCAAAATAGGACTTGATAAGTGATGAAAAGGTGATTTTTAGGTGAGTTGTAATGAATAGTATCTAGAAAAGTGTAGAAATATTTTAATAAAATTCACAACACCTTCACAAGACATCACAATTTGAATTTTAAAGACCTAAATGTGCATATTCAAGCCATATTACATCAATAAATCAAAGCAAAATAGACCAAAAATTGTGAAGAAAGGCCTAAAAGATAGTGAAAATGACAAGGGGCCATTTTTGTATGGCACAAAAAAATATTAGGAATTCATCTCTATTAGCAACGAATACTTAGTGTCAGTGTGTCTTTCTAGCCCTATAAAAGGAAGCTTTGGTAGCTTGATGAAAAAGATTTTTTTTCTTTTGTTAGAAGAAATAGAACAATAGAGATATAGGAAGGATTTTTATAGAGCTTTTTTTGTTTATCTATTGAATGTGAAATATTATTAAGATGATTTCTCAGATTGGTATCTAACCTTTGCATTTATGTAATGAGTATGTGTAGGATCATGATGGGCCAAAAAGTGGCGATATGATGGGTATGTGTAGGGTATGTGGTTGGCGACTTTTTTTAACCCAAATTTGATGAAACGAAAAGGGTTTTTAAAAGAGAATCTCAACTTTCCACCAATGTAAATTATGCTTTACTTTGAATTTAATAAATAATTATTATTCATTTTCTATTTGAATTATTAATAAAGTCCCGAGTGATAAGCTAATTGAAAAACATTTATAGCTTTCAAATGTTATCACATTTTTTGAATCTGAAAATGTGTCATATTATATGATTTGCATACTATAGGACTAAAAAAATGAATTTCATGAAGTTTTGACCAAATTAAGGTGGTCAGACATACAATTTTTTATATTTTTTAAAAGTTGTGATAAAAAAATCATAATTAATAATTTACTTGGAAACAAATTATAAAAAAATATGCATCACATTGGGACATGAGTTCTCTACTTATATCTAAAATATTATTAACAAATATTATCATTTTATTGTGGTTAGTGTGGTTAGACGGATACGTACTTCTTATTTTTTCCCTAAAATTTAAGTGTTATTGCATTGAAATTTCAAATTTTCACCAAATAGATTTTTTTTCTTTTAAATAAACCTAGTAGTTTAGAAACTAAATTCAATTTTATATAAATTCTATTCTGACATATTTTTGAAATAATATAGATAACTTATTCAAATTTTTACATCAAGTTGTCTAACTTTGGTTTTTCTAAATTTTTTGCTACTTAAAGGCATATTTTTTCCATGATGATCTTGCACATACCCTTATTTTTGCAAAAAACAAGTAAAAGAATGAAGAATTATATGAGATTGTGCATCTATGGCCTCTATAATATGTTTTCTTTATTTATTTTGTGTATGTTGAATTCTCTATGTAAACTCATTCAAGTATAGACCTGGTAATTGCTTTCTAATCCACTAGATTATATGTTTAAATAATGCTATCTTTTAGAAATTGAATCATGTTTGTAATACTGTTTCATTTTTCTACAAATATTGTGCTAATTTTCATATTATGATGTGGGAGTAAGATGGTTCTATAAAGATCTGAGATATTTTTCTTAATTTTAGGTTTCTCATTTCTATCATACCTTAATGGGTGCTTCTCGTGCAGTGATTTGAATGACTAATTTGTGCTCGTATGGGCCTTAGTTGTTCATTATATTTTCAAAAATCAAGGTTCTATGATATTATGTGTCCATTGCATTAGAAATAAGAGCTAGATAGGGTTTGAAATGTTCTATAAAAAATTGTGGTGCATTGCCTTAGTTTCTTTTCTACATTTCTCTCTCCCTTTTCCCCAAAAGACAAAGGAGAGTCAACTTCTATAAAAGTCTCGGAGCTCATTTAGTGAACTGCATAAATGTCTCCCATTCATTCAATTTACCATAAGGCTATTGGGGAAAACCACAAGATTTCTTAATCAATAGTTACTTTTTTGGCATGCTCAATGGGACCAAGATCTATCATAGGATCTGATAGCTAGTCTAGACAAGGAATTTGAATCAGATTAGGAGAGGCTATTAAACCCACACCCATGCTCTAAAGAAGAGCATCCTCAAGAGGTAGTTTTCAATACTCTCAATTACCCTCTTTTGCACCTAGAAAGAGATGTGTGACAAGTTCAATATCACATGTAAGAAGGGATAGAGAAAAAATTAGAAGCCTTGAAGCCAAAGCCCTATCTTCCTTCCAGATGACATAACCTTTCAAATCAAAATACTTGTCTACCATATTCATAGAGGATTATTTACTATGGCTCTCCAAGGAGCCCCAAGAAACTTTGTGACCTACGACAACATATGTCCACTATCTCCACCCACCCATCCAAATGTGTGGCTTGCTAGCCCTGCTAATGCCCGTAAAGCAATCCCAAAGCTCACCAAGGAAGATTTTAAAACACCATCCAAACATCTCCAAGAAATTGTCGATGTTTGTAGGTTACATAACATCACGGATAAAAATATTTCCTTTAGGTTATTAGTTGCATCCTTTAAATGGAAGGCTCAGGATTTGTATAGTTCTTTATCCCCCAACTCTATCCACTCTTGGGATGAACTCAGGAAAAAACTATTCGAGCACTTAGCAAAGAAAGGAGATTTCTTATCTTTGTTTTAGTAGTTAATAACTATCAAAAGATCCCCATAAGAGGCTATGACATATTTTATCACTAGGTTCCACAAAACTTGGAAAAAAATCCCTGCATTAGCCAGACCACCAACAGATATGGCATTTACATTTTACTTGAAGGATATCAATTTAGACATCATAGTTATGATACAGTCGCTAAGAGGTGACACTCTACCCAACACATATGATCTATTCATAAATGGAAAAAATAATCTAATTGATGCCATTAAGCTTCTTCCATGACCAACAATTCCCATGTTCATCGAAATACCTAGTGGCATATAAGAAGAAGTAGACCCTAGTACATCCACTCCGCTATGCAACACATTGATGTCTTCGTTCTTCTTAATGTATGTGTACATTTGAATGTGCAAAAAGGCACATCATTTTCTTCCTTGTTGGTTGTGGATTGCAATGACATACAAAATTTAATGTGAACATTGATGAATGAGCTTGTCATTATTAGACAACAATAGGAAGTGCTTCTAAAGCCTCCCTCCTAGAATTATTAGGGAGGGAAACCACCTAACCAACATAAATCATAGTAGGAAAATGTAAGAGGAGGAAATAAACAACATGAATCTATGGGCTAGATAGTCCCAATCACCACACCGCACCAAACCATCAAGATTAGCTTGAGCAAGGACTTGGTCCCAAGAAAGAATAATCTAGTAGAGGATATAAACACATGGTGCTTCCCATGCAAAGATGCTCACATGCCTCAAAATTTTCCAAGGGTGAATCTTCAATAGAGGGTAGTAGAAAAAATGATCTAAGACATATTTTTGGATATGGAAGATTATTAGTCCTCTAAAGTTGAGAATTCCTAGTTTAGTGTGCAAACACAAGGCATGTCCTTAGAATAGGAATTGGACATCTCCCCTAACCAATTGATCTTCTCTTGGATATTAGAGGATTGTTAAATATTTGTGAATGATGTCTCAACATCTAGCACCTTACAAGTATAGTTGGATTACAATACCTAATAAAAAATAAGACTTAGCAAGGAATATGCATAGAAAATTCACCATGCTCTACAACTAAAACATACATAGTTGTAGGTACAACAAGCTTTGCATTTATGCAACGAAATAAACAATCATAGGTGTGATTGGTTCTACGAAAATAAATGGATAAGGTCCTAAGACTACCAACAATAGACTGGCCTTTCCCTAAGGCAAGGGAAACACCCCTATTTAAAGCAAAGACCCCATTGACCAAAACACTCAATGTGGTGGAATAATTGAAGAAAAATCCTTCCAATGTATTTTTGTGGGACATCCTATCAATACTAGAGTAGAATAATTTGCTTCAAGAGGCATCTAATAATGAAGAGCAGATTCCATGGGCAGATACAACCCACTACATAACCAAGATAATGGAAAGAGCCCCAATTCGGACCTGAAATCATCAAGACCCATAACATTTGTGAATGTTTGGGAAAAAATAAACAAAAGGAGGTATGTATGTAAAATGCCACCCCTTTCTTCTTATCTCTTATCATAGGGGATAAGCTATTCCATAACAACATGATAGATTCAGGGTCCAGTAATAGAGTCATGCCCAAGTTAGTGGATGACACCTTGAACTTAAAATATCAACCCTTAGAGAAGGGAATAATGTAGTTGAATGGGAAAAATGTCCTAACGATAGGTCACTTTAAGGACCTCCCTTTGACATTGTATTCCTACCCAAGCCAGATAGTTACCGAGGAAGTGGTCATAATTGACATCCCCCCTTTTTTCATGATGTTCCTGTCAAGAGAATTTGTAAAAAAGGTCAATGGATACCTGGCCTTGGATTGGTCTCATCTAATCCTAAGGACAAAGTGTGGGAAAAAGATGAAAGTCATGTCTAATCCTTTACATCCTAAACATATGGCAAAATATGTTGTAATGAGCTTTGAGGTCACAAATACCTCAATTTCAAACAGATAGATGTATTGCATGGAGATGTTGGAAGATGAAGAGGACACAAGCAATCAAAGCTCAGAAGAATAGGTCCTACTCTATCAGTGCATTGATTCTTATTATTTTAGAAATTCCCATTCCACATGCTTAGGCACCTATGTGGTCTTCGATGAAGATCAAGCCCTCCCCAAATTAGTTAGGGAACATGAGATCTTGGACCTACCTGATACAATGTATTATAGAATTTACACTTAAATGGTGCCAAATGTAAAACTAGATCAGTAGTCGGTATTTTCCTCATATCTCTATTCATTGTTGGAACCCTTGGGTCTCTTCATTTTCAGTTTGCTTGTTTGAATAATGACACAAAATACAATGGATTAGTTCATGAAATAATGCTTGTAAAATGGATGGGAATAAAATAAATATGAGTGTTCAGGTATTTTAAAATTGTTGTAAAATAGATTCGAGGACAAGCAACTTTGAAGAATATAAGAATGTGGTCCTTCTGACACAAGGTGTGGTACTTGATTTGAGGCTTTCAATATATACATCATCTCGAGTTCTCAAAAAAATTTCAAAAATAGAATGGATTAGGTCAGCTCATAATTTGAGCCAACCTCAAAATCATCTAAATAACATGCAGTAAAAATCATTGTCTAGCCATCTATCCTTGGTAATAATCAAAACCGATAGGTGTTTGAGGATGATGCTCAGATTGTCATGTTCCTACAATACTTAGGAAATTTTG
This sequence comes from Sequoia sempervirens, assembly GCA_007258455.2. Classification (NCBI taxonomy): domain Eukaryota; kingdom Viridiplantae; phylum Streptophyta; class Pinopsida; order Cupressales; family Cupressaceae; genus Sequoia; species Sequoia sempervirens. The sequence continues at coordinate 373,376,799 of VDFB02271358.1, forward strand.
GTAAACAAAATTAGTTGAAACTCAAGGAAGTTAGCAAGGAGAAAATAATTCAACTTAAAAAAATAGCCTCCCATGAGGCCTAATCACCCTAGAGTACGTCTTTGATTGTTAAGATGTGAGAAACAGAAAATGAAGGTTCACTACCAAAAGAGGAGATTATGAGGATTGTTGGCTATTTTTTATGAACAAAATTTAATATTACAACTTCCCTATGAATCTTCTAGAACTCAATTATTATTAAGGGTAAGGATTGGCCAACTCAAAGTGAGGATTCTGAAGTCCATACTTCTTCACTTTGGAATTTGTGTAACCTAGGAGGGTGGTCCTAAATATGTTCATGTGATTCATTTTATCAATAACATTTCCAAATAGAGATAGATTCTTATGAATGAAAATAGATAATATTTATTAAATATTTGGCTGACCTTTCAACAAATTACTCTCTATTTTAAGGAATAAAAGGGCACTTCAGATTGTTACATTGTAATTGAAAGTTTTAAATTGATTTTTATTCTTGTTGGAATCCCTTAGGTAAAGTACATTACTAACTCAACATTTAAGATAGCCTAATGAAAATACCAATGCTTGATCTATTGGGATAATGGAGTAATATTTGCAATAACTAGTAATATGATAGAAAATTAACTCAAAAATTGGTTGAAAATTGTGATAATACTTTGCAGTTTTCAACTCACTGTGTCTAAAACAAAACTACTTACCAAATCCTATGTCCTTTCCTCACAACCCTATGACACTATTTTAGCATTGAATCAACTCTTTGAATTGAAGCATAAATAGACTCACACATTCAATTAAAAAAATTAAATATAAATGAAAATATCATTAACCATTTCATTCATAAGTAGAAATAAAATTACACAAGAGAGCATATCCTTTCGAACTGATACTTTGTCTATATTGCTAATATTGTAAAACTATTTTAAGATCATTCCATACATGACTCAGACCTAGAACTCCATTCTGATCTACCCATTAGTTCATCTATTTACAATATTCTCTTTCCTAAGCTTTGTCATTTCACCTAGACCACTTTGAGACTCAACATTTGAACCCTCGTAATTGGAGATGAAATTCCTTTTATAGAATAAGGGAGTAGTATGCAATCAAATGAATTATAGTTACATTTCAATTTCATTTGAAAACTAATTTCACTAGAGTTTTATATATTCCCTAGTTAGTTACATGTAATCATTTCAGAATAGGGGAGAGCAAAAGACAAAAAATCCATGTAACTTGGTTGAAGCAGACCATCCAGCCTTTGAAAATGCATAGTTTGTTGCTGCAGTAGCATAAAAACACCTTATCCTTGTTGACCAAAGAATATTCTCCATGAGTAGCCAAAGGAAAAAGTTATATACTATTTGAAAGAGGTATACTCACCATCAAAGACATGGGATTCAACAAATCCACCTCACACCAGGCCAAAATACTTCCACATTATAAAAAAAACCAAAAACCATAGATATGTTGAAGAGGATTATTTTGATGCATTGGTGATGGTGTCATCAAAAACAAAAAAAGAGCAAGGACGCAACTCTAAGTTGTTAGCATTAGAGTATGTTCACCAACTCCTTGTTCCTGATGAAATTGGAGGAACCATCACTGCTTCCTCATTAGAGTCTTTAGACGACACTAGGGAAAGAAGATAATGGTTGTATTCTAGGTCAATATCATCTCCACCATTCAAAGGGCTATTAGAAACCTCAAAGGGAGAATTATGTCTCTATAGATAGGCCTTATGATACTTTCTTTGCTCTCTTCATAGGCTCAACTATTTCCTTTTGTTTAAACTTGACCAATTCTTCTAAAATAGTACTTCCTTTAAAATTATATGTGCTCATGACAACAGTCTTCTTGGATTTCTTATGTTCCTTCTTCTCCATGGGTGTCTCATGAGCTTCTAGTATCTCAACATTATTCTTAGGAATATCATCTTTGGACTCAAACAACCTGAGTCTCCTAGACCTTCAAAATGACTTGATAGAATCATTTGGCTTACTCATTTTCACAATGATTAGGATGAGAACAAGGAGACTCACAACTTGTAGAAAAACATCATAGGTTTACTCTTGATGAATAGATAACTCAAGATTCCACAGTTCCAATTAACCCAAAATTACAGATAATAAACCCTCACCACCCTAGGATTCTAAAATCCATCAACTGATATAGTTATAATTTAAACAAGTAGATATGATTACCTACTTACCCATGGGAAATTTTATCATGATACCTCTACAACATTTTACCAAAGAATCTCTTGGCCAACCTTCTCACAGACTTAATCTCAATTTTCCACAAAATGTGAATAAAATATAGCTATCAGTCCTCATTATATTGAGCAATGAAAGCATGAAAATCATTAATACTCAAGGAAATCTTGTGTGAGGGAGCTAACAATCAACCTCTTGATTTTTGAACCTTAACTATGAATCACACATTGAGACAAATCAATGGATGATGACATTCAGGGTGATTAATTATGACTAAGCTAATTTCATGCACTTGATGCCTTTTCCTAATCAGAAAAACCCAACTGGATATAAATTCACTCTATCTGCATATTTAATCACATACTTAGCATTTAATAAAACCTGTCATGTCATATTTACCTGCTCACCCGTGGGAATTAATTTACTTTCAATTCATCACAATAATAAAGTAGGGAGTGATCTTGATTTTATCTTAGAATAAGAGCCCATACTCTTCCTTACTTCAATTTCACCTCCCCACGTATACCAGCATATGAAAGAATTGATGGACAAAATCTAAATCATTTCCCAAATTTCAAATGCGTGCCAAAATAGGTTAGATAATATTGCACTACTTTAATCTTAGTTTTGTCTCAGCCAATTTTTAGCAATTCTAGAGATATTTGTGGGCCCCTCATTGGATGGTGGGGAGTGGTCAGGATTGACCCATGTCACCCACCATCAACCGTTGATCTCTTTTCTCATAAAAAAATCACATTTCCCAAAGCCTAAAGGGTCCCTCTATGAAACACCAGGTGTCAATCGGCCCACTAGCCCATGAAATTCTATAAATAACAAATAAAATTAGATAGGATGGTAGGGAGCGGTCGATATTAAACCACGTCACCCACCATCAACCGTAGATGAAATTTTAATACCACTTGTAGATTATAAAAGGATATTGGGCCTAGAAAATAAAGGTAACATGTGTTGATTTCCCATTAGCCCATGTGATTACTTTCACTGCAATACACAAAATAGATAGGCTCATGCAGAATGGACCAAATGAAGATACGTATTGTGATGTCAGTCATTAATCATTCTCAAAGCTCCACCTACTGACCCTTTAGAAGAAATGGTCCCACCACCAAACGTGACAAGTGGAAACTGCCCATTGGCCCATGTGATTATTTTAATGAAAACTGAAACAAAATGGGTGCATGGGGAATGATTAGGATGTAGCCACATCATTCAATGACCATCGTTGATCTCTTTTTAATAGTGCTTGCAACCCTTATCAAAGAGATTAAACCTGCTAATGTACAAGACATGTGGCTTACACATGCTAGTCCATGAAAATAACATAATAGGGAATGAAAAAGCTCAGGCGTGTGGGGAATGATGGTGATTAGCTTGCGCTGACTAAATGGTCATCACATAACCAAAATCTACACATGCCATAAATTCTAGTTTTTAAAAGAAGGAAATTACTAGGAAGATGATGGTCAGGGACTTGAATATATGGATTAAGAACCTAAGAAATATTAAAACCTGATCCTAGACATATGAAAATTTTCATAAAAATATTTCAAACCCAAAAAATAATGACAATAATTTAAAATGACCAAAAGCACCGACCGATATCATTAGGACTTAGGGGCTGGTAAATAATGAACTTGATAGCACAAGTCACAACTTAGACAACTGGGAGCCTGTATCAGAAGGTCAAAAAAAAAATAGAACACCAATTAGGATTTTTAGACTCAAAGGCTAATTTGGAAGGGTTTTGGCAGCACTAACCCTTAAATAATGATGCAGAACATGACCCTAATCCACAAGAAAAGGGGTTGAACCAAGTTTTGCAAGATTTAAAATGGAACCAAAGAAATTTTTTAAGGGTTCCATCAAGGATCTCAGTGTTGAGAATGGCAAGAAACACAAATTCAGGAGGAATGTGGCACAAGAGGATAAGTAGAGATTAAGATCTTTATGTTCCAAATATGATTGTGTTATAGCTTGGACTTATGATTATCTGAAAGGATATGACCTAAGCATAATCTAGCATACCATTGACCTAGTCCCAAGGTCCATGATGATCTAAAAAAAGTGAAGGTCGACCAATCCAAAGGTGGGAGCTTTAATGGCATAGGAGCTCGCAAGGTTAATTGAGTAAAGGATTATATACCCAATTAAACACTCTACCTGGGTGTCTAATTTGGTTCTCATGAAAAATAATAATGGTGACATCTAGCTCTACATAGAATTTTGAGACCTGAATAAGGCCTCTTTCAAGGACCACTACCCTCTGCCTTCCATAGAACAAATCTTACAGACTATAGCGGGTTCAAAGATTTCTCATTACTTGACAACTTCTCAGGTTACAACGAGGTCTACGTAAAGGAGGAGGATCAACATGAGATAATTTTCACCACTAGATGGGGAACATTCGCATACATGAAAATGACCTTTGGCCTCTCAAACATGGGTGCCACCTTTGATCATGTAATAGACATTGCATTCAAAGAGTTGATCAATAAGATCATTCTTATTTATTTGGATGACCAAACCATATTTTCAAAATACAAGGGTGATCATTTTGACCACTTGGAAATGGTCTTCCAATGGTGTGAACATTTTGGGATTTCTTTAAATCCTAAAAAATGTGTATTTAGAGTACCACAAGGAAATTTACTTGGATTTGTGGAATCTAAAGAAATGATAGCCATCAAATCCAAAACGGTGTGTGCTACAACATAATTACCACTACTAGTTAACCAAAATGGGATGCAATCTTTCCTAGGAAAGATAAATTTTGTTACTAGGATTATTTTGAATGTCACAGGAATTATGAGGCATATTACACTAATGTTAAAAAAGGAACTATATTTCAAATGCACTCCTAAAGGCAAGATAGCTTTCAAGAAAATAAAGGAAGCTATTGTGACAACTCGTGTTAGAAAACCTAGAATTTTCAAAAGAAATCACATTATATGCCTACAGTGGCAAACACAAAATTTCCTTTATGCTTACCGAAAGGATGGGGGAGGTGGAGAGAATTCCATTTCTTTTCACTCTATAACCATGAAAGGTTATGAGAACAAATACAATTTCATGGAGAAGTAGGATTTTTCAATCATAAAAAGTCTCAAGAAATTCTGACATTTGGTTTTGGCCAACTAGATCATGATCCTTGTCACTCACCCCAATGCAAGGGAGTCTATCACAAAAGGAGAGATCATCAAAAAAGAGAAAATTGGATTACCAAGATCCTAGAATATGATGTAGACATCTGCCCTATGAAGTTGGTCATAGGAAGAGACCTATGTGTGTATCTCATCCTACCTCTGAAATAAAAACTAAAGAATTCGATCAAGTTTATATGAACCAGTTCGAATTAGGGGAGTATTGGGTTGTTCATTGGATAAGAATCATGGACACTAACAAATATCCCCCTAACTTGAAAAGATATAAGGGGAAATAAAATAGGCTACAAGGTACTAGATACATGGTTATCAAAGGCCTTTTTTTAAAAAGAACTATGATGGGGTCCTCCTCCACTGTTTGGACAAACCATAGGCTGAGAGAATTTTGAAGGAATTCTATAACAACCTAGAAGGAAGATGTTTCTATGCAAAAGAACACTATGTTAAAAATTATGTGGGCTGGGTATTATTGGCCAACCCTGTTTCCTAAAACTCATGATCTGGTAAGGAAAGGTTGTGAATGTCAATTATATGTCAGCAAGTGAAAGAACTTCACCATGCCTTTGATCTCAATTGTTGTTGAAGAACACTTCACACAGTGGGGTTTGGATTTCATCGAGATGATAAATGCCATATCCAAATCAAGACATAAATGGATTCTCATGGCTATCAATTATTTTACAAGGTGGACAAAGGAAATTCCTTTGAAGAATGCTACTAAAGCAAAAATCATCAAATTTCTTGAGGAATCAATGGAAAATTTTGGTTCCCCAAAGACTATCACCTCATAAAATGCACAAAATTTTATAGGTTCTGGGATGATGGACTTCACTCTCAGGCATGGATTCTATCTAAATAATTCACTAAGTTATTACCCTCAAGGAAATGGACTACTAGAGTCCACAAACAAGAATCTGATTAGGCTAATAAATCACATTAGGTTGGAACACCAAAGGGAATGGAAAAAGCATCTACAAGACACCTTATGGCTTGACAACATCACCCCTAAGAAAATCCTAAAGGATTCTCCCTACGAGTTGGTGAACAAGAAGGAGGTGGTGCTACACATTTCAATGGAGATCCAGACATTGCAATTGCTAAAGTCTTTAGAGGTCGAGGAGAATGGAAAAATGGAAGTAAAGCTAACTAAACTAGTAAGCCTTTAGGAGAAAAGAGAGAAGACATTTGATTCCATGATAAAGCACCAATATAAATTCAAGTGATGGTTTGAAAAAAAGACCTCTAAACAGGTATTAAGAAAGGAAGTCTAGTCCTAAAATTTGATGAGTAGGCTGAAAAACTAGGAAAAAAATGCCAAATTCAATTCTCTAGGGAAATGTCTCTTCCACATTTCTAGATACAAAGCTAGCAACACATATGAACTAGAAGATATGGAAGAATTATTTTGGGAATACTAGTAAATGGTATTCATCTAAAACTATTTAATTAAAGACTCCTAGTTCATAAAAAAATTCACTTTATGTACCATATGTAATTGTTTTATAAATAATCATTTTTGTTGCAAATAAAGAAATAGCTAAAATAGGAGAACTATATTATATTCACGAGAAAATATTTACATATAGTACAGGAACTAAGGCCTAGTTTTTGAGCTTAGATCTTAGATCAAAGCTTGAAAATATTCTCCCTCAAAACAAGCCAAAAATATATCCATCATTAAATTTCAAAATTAGAGGCAATACATAATAACATAGAAATTCAACCTCCAGAGCCGCAACAATAAAAAAATAGCGATATTTTTCAAGTTCTTTGGTAGAGAGCAATAGTATTTTTCTTTACATGGATGCATGAATACTAGCCAAACCTCAATCCTCCATACATGGGCTATATACTAGGTTCTCGAAAGAAGTGATCCATTTGAAATTGTAGATCAGCTCTACATTGTTTATTTTGAGAAGGAAGGAAGCCATAGGTCTTTCTCACTCGCGTTGGCACTCAAGATTCATGGTCTGGAAATGTGAAAGAAAGGGCAGCCATGGTACGACTTCTACATCATTGACATTTTTGTGTAGGTCCATAGAAAATGGAATGCAAATACCAGGGATGACTACTTGAATGATTTTGTCAAGCTCGTCCATATATGCTGGATTGAAGGGTGTGTGCACGATCATCATAGAAAAACAGGCCCTTAAGTGGCAAAAAAAATAGCAAAATCAAAGTTAGGCAACTTGACATAATAATTTGAATAAGTTATAATCTATATTATTTCAAAAATATGTAAGAATACAATTTGTAGAAAATTGAATTTAGTTTCTAAAATACTAGGTTTATTTAAATAAAAAAAATTATTTGGTGAAAATTTGAAATTTCAATGTAGTAGTACTTAAATTTTAGGAAGAAATAAGAAGTAGGTGTTTGTCTGACCACCATAACCACAATAAAATAATAATATTTTTTAATAAGATTTTAGATACAAGTAGAGGACTCATGTCCCAATGTGATGCATATTTTTTTGTAATTTTTTCCCAAGTAAATAACTAATTATGAATTTTTTATTACAATTTTTTTAAAATATAAAAGCTCATATGTTTGACCACCTTAATTTGGTAAAAAATTCATGATTTTTTTTTTAATCCTTTAGTATGCAAAGCATAGAATGTGACGCATTTTTTAGATTCAAAATATGTAATACCATTTGAAAGCTATAGATGTTTTTCAATTAGCCTATCAATTAGGACTTTAGTCGTAATTCAAATAGAAAATGAATAATAATTATTTATTAAATTCAAATTAAAACATAATTTATATTGGTGGAAAGTTGAGAATCTTCTTTTAAGACCCTTTTTGTTTCATCAATTTTGGCTAAAAAATGTTGCCAACCACATACCCTACGCATACCCATCATATCACCACTTTTTGGCCCATCATGATCCTACACATACCTTGAACATTGCTTGACAAATTTTGATTATCCATGGTTTGGTGATGTCCATGTCCAACAAGGAAGCCATGAATTGAGAAATAATGTTTGTATTACAGTGTGGTTGGTTCAGGTCCTTCACTTCTAGTCTTTCCCTAGAACCCACTTTTTTTTGTAGAAAGTGCTTGATTCTATCATTTGTAACCTCCTTAATGAAAGAGTCTTGCAACTTTTGGCTCCAAAGTGTAACCAAAGTACCCAAACCACTCATGATGCAATAGAAAAAATCATGTAGGTCAAAAACACAGTGGAAGAGACTTTCCATTTTAATGAAAACTTAATTATAACTATTTTTGCAAGGAAAACATACTATTTATAGAAAAATATGATGTGAAAAATTCTGCGAACAATTTTTTTTTACCCTGAAACGATGACAAGAAATGCAAGTTGGTGACAAAGATTAAAAAGAAAATCATACAAAGGAGATTTCATGAAGCCATGAGGAACTCATTTAGGTGTTGGAAATTAATTCATTTATATGACCTACCACCATATGTTTCTTGCCTTTGTAAATGTCAGCTAGCTCACTCATGTGAATAGACAGTTTTAAAATCCATCTCATGCCTATTTAATACAAATGTATTTTCTAAAAAACCTTCACATTACCCTAGGGTTTCTTTCTCCAAGGTTGTTGTAAGGAATGTAGTAATTTTATTCTTAGAGTGTAGTTGGAATTTCCTAGTAGCATAGACCCATACTCCACATGTATTGTCTTGCTGGCAACACCTAAAGAAATGTAGTGTCAAAAAATGTCATTGATGAATTTTTCACACTTATTTTGGCCCTCCTTATAAAATTGAACTTAATGATGCCTTGAATTATTATTGTAATGTGTTTAACATAGTCACATTAGGTCTTGGGCCCTTGTAAACTAAATAAACTTAGGCATACCTTATTTAGAGTGTTGTAAAGTGATGTAACACACTTTCACATTTTTCTATGGATTTATTTTAATAATTGGTCTTCTTTATACTTTAATTGTCCATATTTTGAATCCAAAAGCCTCAATTAATGAATATTTTCAAGGATAATCCTAAAATAAATAAACATTCAATCATAATTCATGTTTTTTTAGGTTGTGTGACTAGATCTAGTGATCTAGGAATCATACACCACCTTGGGCATATGAGTCCCACTTAGGTTTGTGGGTCCTGATCTAGATATTATACCTTTCAAAGGTTTTTGAAAATGTTTCCCATAATTATGCCCGATGGGATTCATACACCACCTTGGGAATATGCACCTCATGTGGCCCAAAATTAAAATTAATTCAAATTCTTGGTGGGATTTTATCCTCCTAAATATGATGTTGGCTTGTAGTTTTGTAATTTTGAGAAGTTTAGCATAAACAAGTATAAATACAAGGTTGTTTCACTCATTTTCACCCGAGTATTCAAGAGATCATCCTAAGCCTTCAAGTATTCATGCATTATAGAAAATTAGAGTTCACAAGAGCATTCAAGAGTCTTCAAGGGTTGATTATCAAATGTTTTAGAGAATTATTCAAGCATCGAGCATCATAAAAATGTTTTCATGCATCATGTTTTTTTTTGAGCTACCAATTGTGATGTATGGTTTTATGATTCAAGCTAGCATTCAATTCAAGATCTATCACATTGAAGTAAGAGTCAAGATCTACATCCATTGGAGCCATTTCATACATGTTTGCAACACTTTATTGTTAGATTTTGGTGATTTACAACAATACATTTTGTTCATTCATCATTATCTTTTCCTATTTCATTTCATTTCAAGGTTTGATTACCAAATAGGGTTTGACCAAGGAGAATCCCTTTCTACTACCAAAACAACATTTTCCCCTCTTTAGTGTGTGATTTTCAGATTTAGTTTAAAGACACATTAAATAGAAAGTTTGGAGAAAGTTGTCAAAGTTGTCACCTTGGATTAGATATCATTGGAAAACATCTATAGGTTGCAAATTAAAGATCCATATTCAAAAATTAGGTGCAAAGGACAAAGTAGATGTTGAAGAGTAGAATCACACTTTGAATTTCTAGAAAACCCTAACTAGACTAATATGCCACTTCTGGCATATGAGTCCCACTTTGGTCAAATTTGTAGGTTTCATAAGTTCTAGACACCTCCCTACTAGATTTCATTTTTTTCCTAGAAACACTAGTCTAGGACTAAATTTCCCATAATGGTGTATTTAGCAAGATTTACAATCAGTTTTTTCAACATTTCAGGCATTCATGTAGTCTTCTCCAAGTTTCTAGGTCCACACCTTTCATTTGGGTATGTGCAGGATCATGATGGGCCAAAAAGTGGTGATATGATGGGTATGTGTAGGGTATGTGGTTGACAACCTTTTTTTACCTAAAATTGATGAAACAAAAAGGATTTTAAAGGATATTCTTAGCTTTCCACCAATATAAATTATGCTTTACTTTGAATTTAATAAATAATTATTATTCATTTTCTATTTTAATTATGACTAAATTCCTGATTGATAGGCTGATTGAAAAACACCTGTAGCTTTCAAATGCCATCACATCTTTTGAATCCAAAACATGTGTCACATTCTATGCTTCTCATGCTATAGGATTAAAAAAATATATATTGAATTTCATGATGTTTTTACCAAGTTAAGGTGGTCAGACATATGAGTTTTTTTATATATTTTAAAAGTTGTAATAAAAAATTCATAATTAATTATTTACTTGGAAAAAATTTATAAAAAAGTATGCATCACATCGGGACATGAGCCCTCTACTTATATCTAAAATATTATAAAAAAATATTATCATTTTATTGTGATTAGGGTGGTCAGATAGACCTACTTATTTTTTCCTTGAAATTTAAGTACTACTCCATTGAAATTTCAAATTTTCACCAAATAGAATTTTCTTTTTTTAAATAAACCTAGTAGTTTAGAAACCACATTGAGTTTTCTATAGATTATGTTCTTACATATTTTTGAAATAATATAGGTAACTTATTCAAATTTTTACATTAAGTTGCGTAACTTTTATTTTTGTGAATTTTTCGCCACCTAAGGGCCTACTTTTTCCATGATGATCTTACACATACCCATCTCTAAACTTTATGTTTTGACATGCATTTTTTGGTCATTTTAGTGAAGTATTGCATTACATTATGTTTACACATTAGTTTTTTCATTTCATTAGTCTTTCCAAGATCTAGGTTGGTGGTGAACCCCTCCTTAGTTTATAATTAGACCTTAGGACAACCCTATTGCAAGCTATATTTCTCCTTTGTACACCTTAGGTTGAGATATCTAGGGTTTTACTTGAATGAGAGAGTGTGAAGTTTTTTATTTTGTCCCCCAAGCATAGAAGCAACAAAATTCCACCTTTCATTTTTGTGAACCTGCATTTAGAACATCATAATTCTAATTTGGAGTGCATAATCATCCTAGATCTTGCTTGCATTAACTTTGCATCAGGGTTTGTAATTTAGTTAATTGGAATTCTAGGGTTTCTAAATCTTGCATTAGGGAAAGTGCATATAGATTGCATTTTTGAATCTTACATAATTGAAAGTCATTTAAAAACTCCATTTTCACTTAGGTTATAGATCATACAAACTAGAAACCACAAAAATCACTTAATTTTTTTTAATTTTTTGAAAAAAACCTCACTAGCACTCATACATCACCATGAGAGATTTAGTCCTAGTGTCGATTTTAAACTACATTTTCCAAAATTCTAAATTTTGTTTATGTGCTTCTATTTCTTGTTGATAACTTTATGTTTTAGTTTATAGACTGTCTGTTTCATTCACTTCATTTCATCTAGTTTAAATTGGTCCATCTTTTGCATTTCTTAATTGCATCTATAACATTTCATTTCACATTGTTGCATAGGTTAGAATTTAAAATTTACATTTCAGCATGGATATGTGCTTTGGTAAACTGTGGATATCCTTGAAATCCTTAGTGGATGCGTCAATTTGTGCATTTCGAAATGACCCTAATGAAATTGAATTCACTCATGCTCACTTAACTCCTAATGCATGTCCTCCTTGTGATTTTGACATCATTAGAGCAGATGATGACATCATGAACAAATTTCTAAATGATTGCCTTAACAACCTTAACACCCCCTACAATACCACCACTTGAGATGTTTGGTTAATTATATCCTAAAGTTGAAACAAAAGTTGAACCTAAGTTCCCTACAATAGGTGAGCCTAGCTCCTTTAGTCAAGAAAACATTCAACCATTTTACATTCACAAAGTGACTAACACTCCCATCAACCTAGAAGAGACATATGGAAAAGGATTCACGATCTTCAGTAAACAAGGATGTGATACAAGTGAAAACGAAATTCATTAGCTCTTAGAGAAAATTCCAGTTGAGGATATTAAAGGATTAGGATATCAAGATCCTCCTCTAGATATAATTGTCCTCCTTCAAGAAAATCTGATAGCTCAAAATGATGATAATAATGACAAGGAGATCTATGGACCCCCTACCCTAATCCCAACTAGAGAAATTGGTGAATCTAGAAAGAGAATCTAAGGCCTTACAAACTAAATAAACTACAATTCCCTTATCCACCAATTGATATTGAAAGGAATTTATAGATACTTCTGCATTGAGGACTTATTACATTACCACCTATGCCATAAATTCAAATTTTGAATCCTAAAAATAAAAACACATCTCATTACAGATATCATAGAATTTTTGGACATAGTACTTATGAGTGTCATGCCTTAAAGAAAATATTTAAAAAGTTAGACATCAAATAAATAGTCCCTTAAAGTAGGACCCCTCAACTCCTTTCCATGTAATAGTTGTAGAATGATAACATTCTCACTATTACATGTTATACATTTACTGCAATTTTTTTTTAAATGTAACGATCCCTTTCCCATCACATACCTCAGCTCATTATTTTCCTACACATAATGGGGGAAAGAATTAGATAGCCTTTTCCAAGTAATGCATTTTCCATTGTCCCTTTAGCTAGTTGTCTGCCTTCTATATACAACAAACATGATTGGGATGCAAATGACCTACTCATAGGTTGAATCACATGTGAATTACAAGTATTTTACATTTTATTTTTTTTGTGTTTTTCTTTGATGTGACTGCATGTGTGTAATGTGATCCCCCGTACTATTCTATTTGATGTATCTATCTCCTCTCTCTCTCTCTCTCTTTGTTGCATTACTCTATTTGCACCTTCATTCTTCTCCATGTCATAAATATTTAAGCTTTTCCTTTATCTTTTTCTTGTCTTGTGTTTACTTTTTTGGGTTGACGCAAGGCATCAAGACATTCATGTCTCTTCCATGTTGACTTGAAATCTTTTCCTTTATCTTTTTCTTGTCTCATTTTTTTCCTTTTGGGGATGACACAAGACATCAAGACATCCACATATCTTCCATGTTCACCCAAACACTTTTCTTTTATCTTCTTTTTCATTTGTCTTGTGTTTTCCTTTTGGGGATGACACAAGGTGTTGAGGCATTCATGTCTCTTCCCTGTTCACCCAAAAAAAAATCTCTATTTTCACTCTATTTGTGTCATTCTTCTAGTTCTATGAGTATTCAGGGAATGATCACAATTCTAAGATCTCTAAAAACATTGTAGCAAGAACATAATGACCCCAAATCAATAGATCCCTCATGTATTTGGAGTTTCATTTTTGGGGGAAACCCCTCTCTTTTATTTTTCATCACGTAGCTTTATTTGGAAACATATAACTTGGAATATGGCTTTCCAAATAAGTTCTCATGTATTCTTTAATATTAAAATTTATCATTTTCCACTTTAAACTAATTTCTCATAGCATGGTGTTTAGAAATTTCTTTAAAATCGGGAATACATTGACATTATTATTTTTCATTTTTATTGGTGTAGTTTTCTTACTTCATGCGATGCATCTATCGATTTATGGTGACATCGAGTGTGATGTCCTTCAAGAGTGTTATCTCTCTTAGCATATTATCTTCCCCCTAGTGACTTGATGCAACACACTATATCCCCTAAGTTTTGAATCTTCTATTCTTTGATTGGTCCTCTCTTGGAGACATTAGGCACAATGTTCCATAGAGTGTATGACCTCATGTGAACTAAGCAAGACTCCTTTGGATGTTCTTTATATTATTGCTGCATTTGAAAATTTGATTATGTGGCCACCTTGCATTCCTATGGAGCCATCTTGTTTTTTCATGAGTTCCAAGCATACGTAGCTTTTCTTGCCTCATGAAGCTACAAATTCATTATTTTGTGGCACCTTATCAAAGTTATCAGGAGGTATAAATTTGGTATGGTTTGGTGGGAAGCCCATCTATGAGATGAATTTCCCATAGCCACTCACATGTGTGTGTGAGCACATACTAGCCATGTGTGGATGTGTCTCACCTATTTTGGATCCTCACCTAATAGCTGACTTGAAGTTCTGTTACATTA
>VDFB02271358.1:373391662-373440336 GCA_007258455.2 Sequoia sempervirens
AAAAATCCATGTAACTTGGTTGAAGCAGACCATCCAGCCTTTGAAAATGCATAGTTTGTTGCTGCAGTAGCATAAAAACACCTTATCCTTGTTGACCAAAGAATATTCTCCATGAGTAGCCAAAGGAAAAAGTTATATACTATTTGAAAGAGGTATACTCACCATCAAAGACATGGGATTCAACAAATCCACCTCACACCAGGCCAAAATACTTCCACATTATAAAAAAAACCAAAAACCATAGATATGTTGAAGAGGATTATTTTGATGCATTGGTGATGGTGTCATCAAAAACAAAAAAAGAGCAAGGACGCAACTCTAAGTTGTTAGCATTAGAGTATGTTCACCAACTCCTTGTTCCTGATGAAATTGGAGGAACCATCACTGCTTCCTCATTAGAGTCTTTAGACGACACTAGGGAAAGAAGATAATGGTTGTATTCTAGGTCAATATCATCTCCACCATTCAAAGGGCTATTAGAAACCTCAAAGGGAGAATTATGTCTCTATAGATAGGCCTTATGATACTTTCTTTGCTCTCTTCATAGGCTCAACTATTTCCTTTTGTTTAAACTTGACCAATTCTTCTAAAATAGTACTTCCTTTAAAATTATATGTGCTCATGACAACAGTCTTCTTGGATTTCTTATGTTCCTTCTTCTCCATGGGTGTCTCATGAGCTTCTAGTATCTCAACATTATTCTTAGGAATATCATCTTTGGACTCAAACAACCTGAGTCTCCTAGACCTTCAAAATGACTTGATAGAATCATTTGGCTTACTCATTTTCACAATGATTAGGATGAGAACAAGGAGACTCACAACTTGTAGAAAAACATCATAGGTTTACTCTTGATGAATAGATAACTCAAGATTCCACAGTTCCAATTAACCCAAAATTACAGATAATAAACCCTCACCACCCTAGGATTCTAAAATCCATCAACTGATATAGTTATAATTTAAACAAGTAGATATGATTACCTACTTACCCATGGGAAATTTTATCATGATACCTCTACAACATTTTACCAAAGAATCTCTTGGCCAACCTTCTCACAGACTTAATCTCAATTTTCCACAAAATGTGAATAAAATATAGCTATCAGTCCTCATTATATTGAGCAATGAAAGCATGAAAATCATTAATACTCAAGGAAATCTTGTGTGAGGGAGCTAACAATCAACCTCTTGATTTTTGAACCTTAACTATGAATCACACATTGAGACAAATCAATGGATGATGACATTCAGGGTGATTAATTATGACTAAGCTAATTTCATGCACTTGATGCCTTTTCCTAATCAGAAAAACCCAACTGGATATAAATTCACTCTATCTGCATATTTAATCACATACTTAGCATTTAATAAAACCTGTCATGTCATATTTACCTGCTCACCCGTGGGAATTAATTTACTTTCAATTCATCACAATAATAAAGTAGGGAGTGATCTTGATTTTATCTTAGAATAAGAGCCCATACTCTTCCTTACTTCAATTTCACCTCCCCACGTATACCAGCATATGAAAGAATTGATGGACAAAATCTAAATCATTTCCCAAATTTCAAATGCGTGCCAAAATAGGTTAGATAATATTGCACTACTTTAATCTTAGTTTTGTCTCAGCCAATTTTTAGCAATTCTAGAGATATTTGTGGGCCCCTCATTGGATGGTGGGGAGTGGTCAGGATTGACCCATGTCACCCACCATCAACCGTTGATCTCTTTTCTCATAAAAAAATCACATTTCCCAAAGCCTAAAGGGTCCCTCTATGAAACACCAGGTGTCAATCGGCCCACTAGCCCATGAAATTCTATAAATAACAAATAAAATTAGATAGGATGGTAGGGAGCGGTCGATATTAAACCACGTCACCCACCATCAACCGTAGATGAAATTTTAATACCACTTGTAGATTATAAAAGGATATTGGGCCTAGAAAATAAAGGTAACATGTGTTGATTTCCCATTAGCCCATGTGATTACTTTCACTGCAATACACAAAATAGATAGGCTCATGCAGAATGGACCAAATGAAGATACGTATTGTGATGTCAGTCATTAATCATTCTCAAAGCTCCACCTACTGACCCTTTAGAAGAAATGGTCCCACCACCAAACGTGACAAGTGGAAACTGCCCATTGGCCCATGTGATTATTTTAATGAAAACTGAAACAAAATGGGTGCATGGGGAATGATTAGGATGTAGCCACATCATTCAATGACCATCGTTGATCTCTTTTTAATAGTGCTTGCAACCCTTATCAAAGAGATTAAACCTGCTAATGTACAAGACATGTGGCTTACACATGCTAGTCCATGAAAATAACATAATAGGGAATGAAAAAGCTCAGGCGTGTGGGGAATGATGGTGATTAGCTTGCGCTGACTAAATGGTCATCACATAACCAAAATCTACACATGCCATAAATTCTAGTTTTTAAAAGAAGGAAATTACTAGGAAGATGATGGTCAGGGACTTGAATATATGGATTAAGAACCTAAGAAATATTAAAACCTGATCCTAGACATATGAAAATTTTCATAAAAATATTTCAAACCCAAAAAATAATGACAATAATTTAAAATGACCAAAAGCACCGACCGATATCATTAGGACTTAGGGGCTGGTAAATAATGAACTTGATAGCACAAGTCACAACTTAGACAACTGGGAGCCTGTATCAGAAGGTCAAAAAAAAAATAGAACACCAATTAGGATTTTTAGACTCAAAGGCTAATTTGGAAGGGTTTTGGCAGCACTAACCCTTAAATAATGATGCAGAACATGACCCTAATCCACAAGAAAAGGGGTTGAACCAAGTTTTGCAAGATTTAAAATGGAACCAAAGAAATTTTTTAAGGGTTCCATCAAGGATCTCAGTGTTGAGAATGGCAAGAAACACAAATTCAGGAGGAATGTGGCACAAGAGGATAAGTAGAGATTAAGATCTTTATGTTCCAAATATGATTGTGTTATAGCTTGGACTTATGATTATCTGAAAGGATATGACCTAAGCATAATCTAGCATACCATTGACCTAGTCCCAAGGTCCATGATGATCTAAAAAAAGTGAAGGTCGACCAATCCAAAGGTGGGAGCTTTAATGGCATAGGAGCTCGCAAGGTTAATTGAGTAAAGGATTATATACCCAATTAAACACTCTACCTGGGTGTCTAATTTGGTTCTCATGAAAAATAATAATGGTGACATCTAGCTCTACATAGAATTTTGAGACCTGAATAAGGCCTCTTTCAAGGACCACTACCCTCTGCCTTCCATAGAACAAATCTTACAGACTATAGCGGGTTCAAAGATTTCTCATTACTTGACAACTTCTCAGGTTACAACGAGGTCTACGTAAAGGAGGAGGATCAACATGAGATAATTTTCACCACTAGATGGGGAACATTCGCATACATGAAAATGACCTTTGGCCTCTCAAACATGGGTGCCACCTTTGATCATGTAATAGACATTGCATTCAAAGAGTTGATCAATAAGATCATTCTTATTTATTTGGATGACCAAACCATATTTTCAAAATACAAGGGTGATCATTTTGACCACTTGGAAATGGTCTTCCAATGGTGTGAACATTTTGGGATTTCTTTAAATCCTAAAAAATGTGTATTTAGAGTACCACAAGGAAATTTACTTGGATTTGTGGAATCTAAAGAAATGATAGCCATCAAATCCAAAACGGTGTGTGCTA
Organism: Sequoia sempervirens; assembly: GCA_007258455.2. Taxonomy (NCBI): domain Eukaryota; kingdom Viridiplantae; phylum Streptophyta; class Pinopsida; order Cupressales; family Cupressaceae; genus Sequoia; species Sequoia sempervirens. Next base: position 373,395,386 of record VDFB02271358.1, read on the forward strand.
CAACATAATTACCACTACTAGTTAACCAAAATGGGATGCAATCTTTCCTAGGAAAGATAAATTTTGTTACTAGGATTATTTTGAATGTCACAGGAATTATGAGGCATATTACACTAATGTTAAAAAAGGAACTATATTTCAAATGCACTCCTAAAGGCAAGATAGCTTTCAAGAAAATAAAGGAAGCTATTGTGACAACTCGTGTTAGAAAACCTAGAATTTTCAAAAGAAATCACATTATATGCCTACAGTGGCAAACACAAAATTTCCTTTATGCTTACCGAAAGGATGGGGGAGGTGGAGAGAATTCCATTTCTTTTCACTCTATAACCATGAAAGGTTATGAGAACAAATACAATTTCATGGAGAAGTAGGATTTTTCAATCATAAAAAGTCTCAAGAAATTCTGACATTTGGTTTTGGCCAACTAGATCATGATCCTTGTCACTCACCCCAATGCAAGGGAGTCTATCACAAAAGGAGAGATCATCAAAAAAGAGAAAATTGGATTACCAAGATCCTAGAATATGATGTAGACATCTGCCCTATGAAGTTGGTCATAGGAAGAGACCTATGTGTGTATCTCATCCTACCTCTGAAATAAAAACTAAAGAATTCGATCAAGTTTATATGAACCAGTTCGAATTAGGGGAGTATTGGGTTGTTCATTGGATAAGAATCATGGACACTAACAAATATCCCCCTAACTTGAAAAGATATAAGGGGAAATAAAATAGGCTACAAGGTACTAGATACATGGTTATCAAAGGCCTTTTTTTAAAAAGAACTATGATGGGGTCCTCCTCCACTGTTTGGACAAACCATAGGCTGAGAGAATTTTGAAGGAATTCTATAACAACCTAGAAGGAAGATGTTTCTATGCAAAAGAACACTATGTTAAAAATTATGTGGGCTGGGTATTATTGGCCAACCCTGTTTCCTAAAACTCATGATCTGGTAAGGAAAGGTTGTGAATGTCAATTATATGTCAGCAAGTGAAAGAACTTCACCATGCCTTTGATCTCAATTGTTGTTGAAGAACACTTCACACAGTGGGGTTTGGATTTCATCGAGATGATAAATGCCATATCCAAATCAAGACATAAATGGATTCTCATGGCTATCAATTATTTTACAAGGTGGACAAAGGAAATTCCTTTGAAGAATGCTACTAAAGCAAAAATCATCAAATTTCTTGAGGAATCAATGGAAAATTTTGGTTCCCCAAAGACTATCACCTCATAAAATGCACAAAATTTTATAGGTTCTGGGATGATGGACTTCACTCTCAGGCATGGATTCTATCTAAATAATTCACTAAGTTATTACCCTCAAGGAAATGGACTACTAGAGTCCACAAACAAGAATCTGATTAGGCTAATAAATCACATTAGGTTGGAACACCAAAGGGAATGGAAAAAGCATCTACAAGACACCTTATGGCTTGACAACATCACCCCTAAGAAAATCCTAAAGGATTCTCCCTACGAGTTGGTGAACAAGAAGGAGGTGGTGCTACACATTTCAATGGAGATCCAGACATTGCAATTGCTAAAGTCTTTAGAGGTCGAGGAGAATGGAAAAATGGAAGTAAAGCTAACTAAACTAGTAAGCCTTTAGGAGAAAAGAGAGAAGACATTTGATTCCATGATAAAGCACCAATATAAATTCAAGTGATGGTTTGAAAAAAAGACCTCTAAACAGGTATTAAGAAAGGAAGTCTAGTCCTAAAATTTGATGAGTAGGCTGAAAAACTAGGAAAAAAATGCCAAATTCAATTCTCTAGGGAAATGTCTCTTCCACATTTCTAGATACAAAGCTAGCAACACATATGAACTAGAAGATATGGAAGAATTATTTTGGGAATACTAGTAAATGGTATTCATCTAAAACTATTTAATTAAAGACTCCTAGTTCATAAAAAAATTCACTTTATGTACCATATGTAATTGTTTTATAAATAATCATTTTTGTTGCAAATAAAGAAATAGCTAAAATAGGAGAACTATATTATATTCACGAGAAAATATTTACATATAGTACAGGAACTAAGGCCTAGTTTTTGAGCTTAGATCTTAGATCAAAGCTTGAAAATATTCTCCCTCAAAACAAGCCAAAAATATATCCATCATTAAATTTCAAAATTAGAGGCAATACATAATAACATAGAAATTCAACCTCCAGAGCCGCAACAATAAAAAAATAGCGATATTTTTCAAGTTCTTTGGTAGAGAGCAATAGTATTTTTCTTTACATGGATGCATGAATACTAGCCAAACCTCAATCCTCCATACATGGGCTATATACTAGGTTCTCGAAAGAAGTGATCCATTTGAAATTGTAGATCAGCTCTACATTGTTTATTTTGAGAAGGAAGGAAGCCATAGGTCTTTCTCACTCGCGTTGGCACTCAAGATTCATGGTCTGGAAATGTGAAAGAAAGGGCAGCCATGGTACGACTTCTACATCATTGACATTTTTGTGTAGGTCCATAGAAAATGGAATGCAAATACCAGGGATGACTACTTGAATGATTTTGTCAAGCTCGTCCATATATGCTGGATTGAAGGGTGTGTGCACGATCATCATAGAAAAACAGGCCCTTAAGTGGCAAAAAAAATAGCAAAATCAAAGTTAGGCAACTTGACATAATAATTTGAATAAGTTATAATCTATATTATTTCAAAAATATGTAAGAATACAATTTGTAGAAAATTGAATTTAGTTTCTAAAATACTAGGTTTATTTAAATAAAAAAAATTATTTGGTGAAAATTTGAAATTTCAATGTAGTAGTACTTAAATTTTAGGAAAAAAAATAAGTAGGTGTTTGTCTGACCACCATAACCACAATAAAATAATAATATTTTTTAATAAGATTTTAGATACAAGTAGAGGACTCATGTCCCAATGTGATGCATATTTTTTTGTAATTTTTTCCCAAGTAAATAACTAATTATGAATTTTTTATTACAATTTTTTTAAAATATAAAAGCTCATATGTTTGACCACCTTAATTTGGTAAAAAATTCATGATTTTTTTTTTAATCCTTTAGTATGCAAAGCATAGAATGTGACGCATTTTTTAGATTCAAAATATGTAATACCATTTGAAAGCTATAGATGTTTTTCAATTAGCCTATCAATTAGGACTTTAGTCGTAATTCAAATAGAAAATGAATAATAATTATTTATTAAATTCAAATTAAAACATAATTTATATTGGTGGAAAGTTGAGAATCTTCTTTTAAGACCCTTTTTGTTTCATCAATTTTGGCTAAAAAATGTTGCCAACCACATACCCTACGCATACCCATCATATCACCACTTTTTGGCCCATCATGATCCTACACATACCTTGAACATTGCTTGACAAATTTTGATTATCCATGGTTTGGTGATGTCCATGTCCAACAAGGAAGCCATGAATTGAGAAATAATGTTTGTATTACAGTGTGGTTGGTTCAGGTCCTTCACTTCTAGTCTTTCCCTAGAACCCACTTTTTTTTGTAGAAAGTGCTTGATTCTATCATTTGTAACCTCCTTAATGAAAGAGTCTTGCAACTTTTGGCTCCAAAGTGTAACCAAAGTACCCAAACCACTCATGATGCAATAGAAAAAATCATGTAGGTCAAAAACACAGTGGAAGAGACTTTCCATTTTAATGAAAACTTAATTATAACTATTTTTGCAAGGAAAACATACTATTTATAGAAAAATATGATGTGAAAAATTCTGCGAACAATTTTTTTTTACCCTGAAACGATGACAAGAAATGCAAGTTGGTGACAAAGATTAAAAAGAAAATCATACAAAGGAGATTTCATGAAGCCATGAGGAACTCATTTAGGTGTTGGAAATTAATTCATTTATATGACCTACCACCATGTGTTTCTTGCCTTTGTAAATGTCAGCTAGCTCACTCATGTGAATAGACAGTTTTAAAATCCATCTCATGCCTATTTAATACAAATGTATTTTCTAAAAAAACTTCACATTGCCCTAGGGTTTCTTTCTCCAAGGTTGTTGTAAGGAATGTACTAATGTTATTCTTAGAGTGTAGTTGGAATTTCCTAGTAGCATAGACCCATACTCCACATGTATTGTCTTGCTGGCAACACCTAAAGAAATGTAGTGTCAAAAAATGTCATTGATGAATTTTTCACACTTATTTTGGCCCTCCTTATAAAATTGAACTTAATGATGCCTTGAATTATTATTGTAATGTGTTTAACATAGTCACATTAGGTCTTGGGCCCTTGTAAACTAAATAAACTTAGGCATACCTTATTTAGAGTGTTGTAAAGTGATGTAACACACTTTCACATTTTTCTATGGATTTATTTTAATAATTGGTCTTCTTTATACTTTAATTGTCCATATTTTGAATCCAAAAGCCTCAATTAATGAATATTTTCAAGGATAATCCTAAAATAAATAAACATTCAATCATAATTCATGTTTTTTTAGGTTGTGTGACTAGATCTAGTGATCTAGGAATCATACACCACCTTGGGCATATGAGTCCCACTTAGGTTTGTGGGTCCTGATCTAGATATTATACCTTTCAAAGGTTTTTGAAAATGTTTCCCATAATTATGCCCGATGGGATTCATACACCACCTTGGGAATATGCACCTCATGTGGCCCAAAATTAAAATTAATTCAAATTCTTGGTGGGATTTTATCCTCCTAAATATGATGTTGGCTTGTAGTTTTGTAATTTTGAGAAGTTTAGCATAAACAAGTATAAATACAAGGTTGTTTCACTCATTTTCACCCGAGTATTCAAGAGATCATCCTAAGCCTTCAAGTATTCATGCATTATAGAAAATTAGAGTTCACAAGAGCATTCAAGAGTCTTCAAGGGTTGATTATCAAATGTTTTAGAGAATTATTCAAGCATCGAGCATCATAAAAATGTTTTCATGCATCATGTTTTTTTTTGAGCTACCAATTGTGATGTATGGTTTTATGATTCAAGCTAGCATTCAATTCAAGATCTATCACATTGAAGTAAGAGTCAAGATCTACATCCATTGGAGCCATTTCATACATGTTTGCAACACTTTATTGTTAGATTTTGGTGATTTACAACAATACATTTTGTTCATTCATCATTATCTTTTCCTATTTCATTTCATTTCAAGGTTTGATTACCAAATAGGGTTTGACCAAGGAGAATCCCTTTCTACTACCAAAACAACATTTTCCCCTCTTTAGTGTGTGATTTTCAGATTTAGTTTAAAGACACATTAAATAGAAAGTTTGGAGAAAGTTGTCAAAGTTGTCACCTTGGATTAGATATCATTGGAAAACATCTATAGGTTGCAAATTAAAGATCCATATTCAAAAATTAGGTGCAAAGGACAAAGTAGATGTTGAAGAGTAGAATCACACTTTGAATTTCTAGAAAACCCTAACTAGACTAATATGCCACTTCTGGCATATGAGTCCCAAAATTTGTAGTTTTCATAAGTTCTAGACACCTCCCTACTAGATTTCATTTTTTTTCCTAGAAACACTAGTCTGGGACTAAATTTCCCATAATGGTTTATGATTCCTAGCAAGATTTACAATCAATTTTTTCAACATTTCAGGCATTCATGTAGTCTTCTCCAAGTTTCTAGGTCCACACCTTTCATTTGGGTATGTGCAAGATCATGATGGACCAAAAAGTGGTGATATGATGGGTATGTGTAGGGTATGTGGTTGACAACCTTTTTTTACCCAAAATTGATGAAACGAAAAGGGTTTTAAAGGAGATTCTTAGCTTTCCACCAATATAAATTATGCTTTACTTTGAATTTAATAAATAATTATTATTCATTTTCTATTTTAATTATGACTAAATTCCTGATTGATAGGATGATTGAAAAACACCTGTACCTTTCAAATGCCATCACATTTTTTGAATCCAAAACATGTGTCACATTCTATGCTTCTCATAATATAGGATTAAAAAAATATATATTGAATTTCATGATGTTTTTACCAAGTTAAGGTGGTCAGACATATGAGTTTTTTTATATATTTTAAAAGTTGTAATAAAAAATTCATAATTAATTATTTACTTGGAAAAAATTTATAAAAAAGTATGCATCACATCGGGACATGAGCCCTCTACTTATATCTAAAATATTATAAAAAAATATTATCATTTTATTGTGATTAGGGTGGTCAGATAGACCTACTTATTTTTTCCTTGAAATTTAAGTACTACTCCATTGAAATTTCAAATTTTCACCAAATAGAATTTTCTTTTTTTAAATAAACCTAGTAGTTTAGAAACCACATTGAGTTTTCTATAGATTATGTTCTTACATATTTTTGAAATAATATAGGTAACTTATTCAAATTTTTACATTAAGTTGCGTAACTTTTATTTTTGTGAATTTTTCGCCACCTAAGGGCCTACTTTTTCCATGATGATCTTACACATACCCATCTCTAAACTTTATGTTTTGACATGCATTTTTTGGTCATTTTAGTGAAGTATTGCATTACATTATGTTTACACATTAGTTTTTTCATTTCATTAGTCTTTCCAAGATCTAGGTTGGTGGTGAACCCCTCCTTAGTTTATAATTAGACCTTAGGACAACCCTATTGCAAGTTATCTTTCTCCTTTGTACGCCTTAGGTTGAGATATCTAGGGTTTTACTTGAATGAGAGAGTGTGAAGTTTTTTATTCTGTCCCCCAAGCATAGAAGCAACAAAATTCCACCTTTCATTTTTTTGAACCTACATTTAGAACATCATAATTCTAATTTGGAGCGCATAATCATCCTAGATCTTGCTTGCATTAACTTTGCATCAGGGTTTGTAATTTAGTTAATTGGAATTCTAGGGTTTCTAAATCTTGCATTAGGGAAAGTGCATATAGATTGCATTTTTTAATCTTATATAATTGAAAGTCATTTAAAAACTCCATTTTCACTTAGGTTATAGATCATACAAACTAGAAACCATAAAAATCACTTAAATTTTTTAAATTTTTTGAAAAAAACCTCACTAGCACTCATACACCCCTGTGAGATATTTAGTCCTAGTGTCGATTTTAAACTACTTTTTCCAAAATTCTAAATTTTGTTTATGTGCTTCTATTTCTTGTTGATAACTTTATGTTTTAGTTTATAGACTCTCTGTTTCATTCACTTCATTGCATCTAGTTTAAATTGGTCCATCTTTTGCATTTCGTAATTGCATCTATAACATTTCATTTCACATTGTTGCATAGGTTAGAATTTTAAATTTACATTTCAGCATGGATATGTGCTTTGGTAAACTGTGGATATCCTTGAAATCCTTAGTGGATGTGTCAGTTTGTGCTTTTGGAAATGACCCTAATGAAATTGAATTCACTCATGCTCACTTAACTCCTAATGCATGTCCTCCTTGTGATGTTGACATCATTAGAGAAGATGATGACATCATGAACAAATTTCTAAATGATTGCCTTAACAACCTTAACACCCCCTACAATACCACCACTTGAGATGTTTGGTTAATTATATCCTAAAGTTGAAACAAAATTTGAACCTAAGTTCCCTACAATAGGTGAGCCTAGCTCCTCTAGTCAAGAAAACATTCAACCATTTTACGTTCACAAAGTGACTAACACTCCATCAACCTAGAAGAGACATATGGAAAAGGATTCATGATCTTCAGTAAACAAGGATGTGATACAAGTGAAAACGAAATTCATTAGCTCTTAGAAAAAATTCCAATTGAGGATATTAAAGGATTAGGATATCAAGATCCTCCTCTAGATATAATTGTCCTCCTTCAAGAAAATCTGATAGCCCAAAATGATGATAATAATGACAAGGAGATCTATGGACCCCCTGCCCTAATCCCAACTAGAGAAATTGGTGAATCTAGAAAGAGAGTCTAAGGCCTTACAAACTAAATAAACTACAATTCCATTATCCACCAATTGATATTGAAAGGAATTTATAGATACTTCTGCATTGAGGACTTGTTACATTACCACCTATGCCATAAATTCAAATTTTGAATCCTAAAAATAAAAACACATCTCATTGCAGATATCATAGAATTTTTGGACATAGTACTTACGAGTGCCATGCCTTAAAGAAAATATTTAAAAATTTAGACATCAAATAAATAGTCCCTTAAAGTAGGACCCCTCAGCTGCTTTCCATGTAATAGTTGTAGAATGATAACATTCTCACTATTACATGTTATACATTTACTGCAATTTTTTTTTAAATGTAACGATCCCTTTCCCATCACATACCTCGGCTCATTATTTTCCTATAGATAATGGGGGAAAGAATTAGATAGCCTTTTCCAAGTAATGCATTTTCCATTGTTCCTTTAGCTAGTTTTTTGCCTTCTATATACAACAAATATGATTGGGATGCAAATGACCTACTCATAGGTTGAATCGCATGTGAATTACAAGTATTTTACTTTTTTTTTTTGGGTGTTTTTCTTTGATGTGACTGCATGTGTGTAATGTGATCCCCTGTACTATTCTATTTGATGTATCTCTCTCCTCTCTCTCTCTCTCTCTCTCTCTCTCTCTCTCTCTCTCTTTCTCTTTGTGGCATTACTCTATTTGCACCTTCATTCTTCTCCATGTCATAAATATTTAAGCTTTTCCTTTATCTTTTTCTTGTCTTATGTTTACTTTTTTGGGTTGATGCAAGGCATCAAGACATTCATGTCTCTTCCATGTTGACTTGAAATCTTTTCCTTTATCTTTTTCTTGTCTTATTTTTTTCCTTTTGGGGATGACACAAGACATCAAGACATCCACATATCTTCCATGTTCACCCAAACACTTTTCTTTTATCTTCTTTTTCATTTGTCTTGTTTTTTCCTTTTGGGGATGACACAAGGTATCGAGGCATTCATGTCTCTTCCCTGTTCACCCAAAAAAAAATTCTCTATTTTCACTCTATTTGTGTCATTCTTCTAGTTCTATGAGTATTCAGGGAATGATGACAATTCTAAGCTCTCTAAAAACATTGTAGCAAGAACATACTGACCCCAAATCAATAGATCCCTCATGTATTTGGAGTTTCATTTTTGGGGGAAACCCCTCTCTTTTATTTTTCATCATGTTGCTTTATTTGGAAACATATAACTTGGAATATGGCTTTCCAAATAAGTTCTCATGTATTCTTTAATATTAAAATTTATCATTTTCCACTTTAAACTAATTTCTCATAGCATGATGTTTACAAATTTCTTTAAAGTGGGGAATACATTGACATTATTATTTTTCATTTTTATTGGTGTAGTTTTCTTACTTCATGCAATGCATCTATCGATTTATGGTGACATCGAGTGGGATGTCCTTCAAGAGTGTTATCTCTCTTAGCATATTATCTTCCCCCTGGTGGCTTGATGCAACACACTATATCCCCTAAGTTTTGAATCTTCTATTCTTTGATTGGTCCTCTCTTGGAGACATTAGGTACAATGTTCCATAGAGTGTATGACCTCACATGAACTAAGCAAGACTCCTTTGGATGTTCTTTATATTATTGCTGCATTTGAAAATTTGGTTATGTGGCCACCTTGCATTCCTATGGAGCCATCTTGTTTTTTCATGAGTTCCAAGCATACGTAGATTTTCTTGCCTCATGAAGCTACAAGTTTGTTATTTTGTGGCACATTATCAAAGTTATCAGGAGGTATAACTTTGGTATGGTTTGGTGGGAATCCCATATATGAGATGAATTTCCCATAGCCACTCACATGTGTGTGTGAGCACATACTAGCCATGTGTGGATGTGTCTCACCTATTTTGGATCCTCACCTAATAGCTGACTTGAAGTTTTGTTACATTAGGGTGAGCGTGAATTTTTCAAACAAACAACCTAGATATGATCCACATCATGTTGGAGAAATGTTTGAAACTTGATTAATCCCCCCTTCTTTTTTGTTTTCCTTCTCTCTTTGTCTTTGGTAGTGCATGCTTGTGCCTTAATGATGCTCTTTATATCATTTTCATGTGTGTTCTTTTGTGCCTATGTTTTTTTTTCATGCGATCTTCATTATGGGGGCTTGATCACTCATTTTGATCATTGTCATCATATCTTACTACCATTGGTGCACTAGGACCCCTCTTCAAAAAAAATTGTCTACTTTATTGTGAGTTTGAAGCAATTCCATTCTCTCAATAAAGTGGGGGCTAAATGTACTATCAAAAAACATAATCAGTGACAATTTCACACTTGTTTGGGCCCTCCTTATAAAATTGAGCTAAATGATATCTTGAATTTGTGATGTAATATGTTTAACACACTCACATTAGGTCTTGGGCCCTTATAAACTAAATAAAATTAATCATACATTATTTAGAGTGTTGGAAAGTGATGTAGCACACTTTCACACTTTTTTAGGGTTTTATTAAATAATTGGGCTTCTTTGTGCTTTAATTGGCCTTATTTTTCATCCACAAGACTTAACTAATGCATATATTTTTGAGTATAATATTGACATAAATCAACATTCAATCATAATTCAAGTGTTGATGGGTTGTGTGCCCCAGATTTAGTGATTTGGGACTCATACACCACCTTGGGCATATGAGTCCCACCTAGGATTTTGGGTCTTGATCTAGATTTTATACCTTTCTAATATTTTTTGAAAATGTATCCCATAATTATTCCTAACAGGACTCATATGCCACCTTGGGCGTATGAGTCCTGTGTGGCCCAAAATTAAATTTAATTCAAATTCTTGGCAATATTTTATCCTCCTAGATCTTATGTCAGCTAGTAGTGTTGTAATTTAAGGAAACTTTGCATAAACAAATATAAATACAAGGTTCTTTCACTCATTTTCACCTAAGCATTCAAGAGATCATCCTAAGCCTTCAAGTATTCATGCATTATAGAAAATTGGAGCTCACAATAGCATTGAAGAGTCTTCAAGGATTGATTATCAAATGTTTTAGAGCATTATTCAAGCATCAAGCATCATGTCAAAGTATTCATGCTTTAAATTGGTTTTTTAGCTAACAATTGTGATGTAGGGTTTTATGATTCAAGCTAGCATTCAATTCAAGGTCTATTACATTCAAGTAAGAGTCAAGATATACATCCATTGAATCCATTTCATACATGTTTGCAACACTTTATTATTAGGGTTTGGTGAGTTGCAACATTACATTTTGTTCATTCATCATTATATTTTCTGATTTCATTTCATTTCAAGGTTTGATTACCAAAATAGGGTTTGACCAAGGAAAACCCCTTTCTACTAAAAAAAAAATATTTTGACCTCTCTTTAGTGTGTGATTTACATATTTAGGTTGAAGAAACATTGAAGAGAAAGTTTCGAGAAAATTTTCATAGTGTTTAGTGTTGTGAAAGTTGTCACCTTGCAATAGAGATCATTGGAGAACATCTATGTAAGGAAAGCAGAGGTGTGGAAACACTTTCCTAATGTCAAATTCACAAGGAAGAAGGCAATGTAGGGCTTTTAATTTTCAAATTACAATCTAATTAAGATACACATGAAAGATTTTTAGAAATAGAACAAATACACAAAGACAAATGAACAGATTTACGTGGGAAAACCCACCACACCAAGCTGAAACTCTTTGTATTATAGTAACAACAGATTACATACAAATATGAGATATAACTCTCTTGTGTTAGTCACAGTAGCTTTTCTCACTGTTCATCAGTTATAGACAATGCTCTCATCAAATCTAATTCAACTCACTCTCCGTTTCTCAAATCAGAATCGTTCTCCTTTTATTTTATCACATTCTGATTTTTTCTTCTGTGCATCCTTATCCACCATTGCCAATCATAGATAGTTTCCTTTTGAGCAATTGATTTTTCCTTACATGTAGTTCAACTCCAGCGTAGCACTGTTGCAAAAAACTAACTGCCAATCATTCAATTTTTGCTTCCTCTGATTGGTCCATGAGATGCCACATAGGATGGTCACATGGTCAAAGGTGTTCAAAATTTGTTGGCATATCGGTGAGACACTAACAGTGTCTCCCTAATGCAATAAAGTATTCACTATTGATATTGGCTTAAGTCCACAACAGTCGGCAAGAAATTTCTCATTGGCTATAATCATATAGAATGCCATAAGTCATATCAATATCTACTTTTCCATTGGAAAGACTTCTGTAGATCACAAAGACCTCATGCCAAAGTCTTCAAGTCATGCCAGCATGAGTTTTCCATTTGGTGAGACTATCGCTCTTCGGTGAGACCACATATTGACATCCAAAGTCACATCGAGGAGTTATACTATCGGCAAGACACTTCATTCTCACCAAGACCTTCCATCGATCACTTCATGCTACATCAATGAACATTTGCTATCGGCAAGACACTTCATTCTTTGCTGAGACCTTACATCGAGCATCACCAAGTAGGTCCCGAAGACTATCAGTGTGACTTATCCAACTCGCCAAGACTTCATAATGAAGTATTTTATCACCGTGAAAGCACTAGTTTTATCTCTGTCGATGAGACCGCTCTTCATCACTGAGACCTTTCATCGAGCAAGGATATCACAATGAAAACAACCACCATCGGTGAGACATCACGTAGTTGCTGAGAGATTTCCCCGAGATTCTTGTGTTACCCTGATAGCCATATACTATCGGTGATACTTTCACCATTCACTGGGACCTCTCCCTGACACCTGTGAGTTAGCCTGATAAGATCAAACTGTCACCTAGAGATCTGTATTTGACAAAAGGTCACGCCAAGCACAAAAAGTCACAATGATAGAAATTGTCGGCAAGAAATCAACTCTATTTTGGCGACATGATCATTTTGAATGGATTTAGAATAGTTAGTTGGCCAGACATGAATAATATCACAGCAACTTTTCCCATTAGGAGTTCCATGTCAGTAAGGAGTGAGGCACATATTCCAAAAAGCTCCCACTTGATGAAGATCTTACTGACACCTCTAGAGCATAATAAAACTACTAAAATTCATGGGCCAAGAGGACCATCAAATTGGCACACCACCTGAACTTGTCTATGCTCACATGCTTCATCAATACATCTGCAACATTCTCTAGAGTATCCACTTTCTCTAAAGAGACCTTCCCATCCTCCACCATATGTCATACAAAGTGATACTGTCCATCTATATGTTTCATCCTGGCATGGAAAGTAGGATTCTTTGCAAAACATATAGCACTCTGACTATCATAGTACATAGTAATTTTTTCTGCATCAAAACCAATGTTAGAACACAAAAATTTTAACCAAATTGCTTCTTTACAGGCATGTGTTGTTGCCATGTATTCTACCTCTGTAGTGGACAAAGCAACTATAGCCTGCCACTTGCTCATCCAACTCACTACACCACCATTCATCATGAAAATATATGCATTGGTGGATCTTCTACTGTCAATGTCCCCTACCCAATCAGAGTCCACATAACCTTGAATACTAAGAGTCTTCTGTGATTCAACCAAGTTGCCATGGTAACACAAAGCATAGTCTGAAGTTCCCTTCAGATATCTAAACACTCTCTTCATAGCATCCCAATGTGTCCTTCCAGGATTTTCCATAAACCAACTAAGAAATCCCACTGCTTGGGTAATGTCTGGCCTTTACAGACCATAGCATACATTAGGCTACAAACTACACTTGCATAAGGAACACTGGTCATGTCTTCCATCTCAGAAGGAGATTTTGGACAATCCTCAACAGATAGCTTCGTTCCCTACATAACTGGAACAACTAGTTGTTTGCAATCAGTCATACAAAATCTCTCCAGAATAGTCTTGACATACTTACTCTGACTGAGCCAAATATTTCTATTCTTCCTATCCCTGGTTATTTCCATTCCCAGAATATACCCTGCTGCACCAAGATCTTTCATTTCAAACTTTGTAGACAACTAAGACTTAAGATCATAAATCATTAGCTTACTATTTCCTATGAACAACATATCATCAACATAGAGTGCAACAATAAGCACTTGATCACTTTCAGCTTTGTAATATACACAATGATCACATTTTGATCTTACAAATCCCAATGACAAAACAAAAGTGTCAAATTTTTGGTACCACATTCTAGGAGACTATTTTAAACCATATAGATATTTCTTCAACTTGCAAACTAGTCTTTCTTTACCTTTTTCCACAAAATGCTCCAATTGGGACATATAAATTTCTTCTTCAAGATCACCATGAAGAAATGTTGTCTTCACATCCATCTACTCAATTTCTAAGTCATATGTTGCTACAAGTGACAAAAGAAATCTAATAGATGCTAGCTTAGCTACAGGAGAAAATATTTCTCCATAATCAATTCCCTCTACCTGGGAATAACCTTTCACAACTAGCCTTGCTTTATATTTTTCCACACTACCGTCCAGACCTATTTTCTTTTTAAACACCCATTTGCAGCCCACAACTTTTTTTCCTTTAGGAAATGACACCAAACTCTAGGTATCATTCTTTTCTAATGATGCCATTTCTTCATTCATGGCTTCCAACCAAGAGTTTGAATCAAATATTTTAAATGCTTCTCTTACAGTCCTAGGTTCATCAGTACTAGAAATTAAAGAATAGGCACAAGTAGACTCAATTAAAGAAAACCCATACCTATCAGGTTCCTTTCTTTCACGAGTTGACCTCCTCATAGGCTGAGGCTGAGGTTGTTCTTCATCTTCTTCAGAACTTTTAGAGCTACTTGAGCTTTCCTCAATATAAGGTACATTTTAATTTTTCAATTCCTCTTTATCTAGTGTCGGAGGAATTTTTGCTACATCCTTTTCATTTTCTAATTTCTTCTCTGACTGCAGATCCAATGTTGAAGGTTTCAGTTCATGAAAGATAACGCTTCTGCTATACAAAACCTTCTCAGTCTCAGGATTCCAAAACTTGTATCCTTTTATCCCATCACTATAGCCAATAAAAATACACTTGACAGCTTTTTTTTCCAACTTGGATATTTTATCAAATGGCACATATGGATATGCCTCACAGCCAAAGACACAAATATGTCTCAGAGAGGGCTTCTTTCCAGACCATGCTTCCAAAGGCATCTTCTCAACAAGAGCAGAGTTAGGGGAACGATTTACCAAGTAACATGTTGTAGAGACTGCTTCAACCCAAAACTTCTCCTCCAAGCCAGCACTGCTCAGCATACTTTGTGCTCTTTCCATTACTGTCCTGTTGAACCTTTCAGCAACTCCATTTTTCTATGGAGTGTAAGGTGTAGTCTTATGTCTTTTAATCCCATGGTCCTTACAGTACCTTTTGAATTCATCTGAATAAAACTCACTGCCATTGTCATTCCTTACACATTTTATTTTTCTACCAGTCTGATTTTCTACAAGGTATTTAAATTCCTTAAATCGACTGAACACTTCTGATTTACTTTTCAAAAAATATACAAATTCTCTGCTTGAATACTCATCAATAAACAACACATAGTATCTTGATTTAGACAAAGAAGGAGCATTCACTGGACCAAACACATCAGAATGAATATAATCAAGCAAACAAGAAGATTTGTGAGAACTAGAATAAAATGAAACACGGTGCTGCTTTGCATATATTCAATGTTAACAAAATTTGAACTCAAGGTTACAATATTCAAGCCCTTCTACCAGGTTTTTATTTTTCAAGGTTTTTAAACCTTTCTCACCAATGTGGCCTAGCCTATGATGCCATAGCATAGTCTTCTCTGCTTGAAGTTTAACCTCCATGGAGGTTACACCATCAAGAACGTTTTCCTTCTTTTCTCCATAAGTAGCCTTGAGTGACTCTGTAGAGACACAGTTGCATTGGACAACTAGTGCATCTAGCTTGTACAAGGTACCAATTCAAGCACCCCTAGCCAGCACCATAGAGCCTCTAGTAATCTTGTAGCCATTTCTAGAGAATGTAACCTACACTCCAATATCATTTAGCTTACTTACAAAAAGTAGGTTTCAAGCCAGAATTGGTATATGCATCACATCATTGATTCCCTTCACTCTTCCATAAGGGAATTGAATTATGAATCTTCAACGACCAATAATTTCCAAAGATGAATCACTTTCCAAGTACACCTTTCCACCATTGTATTCTTCATACTTCGTGAACTAGTCTCTATGAGATGTCATGTGGAAAGATGCTCCAGAATCAATTAGCCAGACATCATCTGATGCCCGTGTAGCCAAAGGTGCAATAAAGGCATCTACATCACTCTGAGAAGAATCATTTCCAAAAGAGTTCTTCTTTTTCTCCTCCTTGCAATCCTTTTAGATATGACTAGGTTGCCCACAATTCTAGCACTTCACCTTGGAATTCTTTCCAGGAGACTTTGATCTCCCTTCTAATTTTGATCTGGACTTCTTGTCCTTCTTCTTACCTTTCTCCTTTAGTCTACCTCTGATAGCCAAAGCCACCTTTGCCATCTCAGAATATTTTCTTCTCATTTCTTCTAATATCAAAGAAGAAACAACATCTTCCATCTTGAATGTGGATGTTTTACTCCCAATAGCCATCACCAAATCATCCCAAGAATCAGGCAGAGAACATAGCAGCAAAATGAAATGATGTTCATCTTCAATCTTCACACCAATAGATGTCAACTGAGCAATCAACATGCTGAAAGCATTCAAGTGATCAGCAACAGACCCTCCTTCTTGCATTCTCAAAGAGTACAACTTCTTCCTCAAGAATAGCTTGTTCACCAAGGGCTTTCCCTAATAAATAGATGCTAATATTTTCCACAAGGAAGATGCAGTCTTTTCTTCATGTACATTCAGAAGAACAAAATCTACTAAATAGAGCATTATCAGCCCTTTTTATTTTCAATCTGCCAGGTCCCAAGCTTCTTGCTTCATGCCTCGAGGCATAGTTCCAGACACAGCAAGCCACATATCACGATCCACTAACAGATCTTCCATCTTGAGTTTCCACAACTCAAAATTGCTACCATTGAATTTATCAATCTCCATCTTTCCGCATGTGGTTGCCATCTTAATCTGTAATTAAATTGTCAGACCTCTACCAGACTCCCACTGAAAAAGATTTGACATAAAAAACCCAACCCACTCACAAGGATAACACAACTGGCCAGGCTCTGATACAACTTGTAAGGAAAGCAGAGGTGTGGAAACACTTTCCTAATGTCAAATCCATAGGGAAGAATGCAATTCAAGGATTTTAATTTTCAAATTACAATCTAATTAAGACACACATGAAAGATTTTCAGAAATAGAACAAATACACAAAGAGAAATGAACAACAGATTTATGTGGGAAAACCCTATTGGGAAAAAACCCACCACACCAAGCTGAAACTCTTTGTATTAAAGTAACAAAAAATTACATACAAATCTGAGATACAACTCTCTGGTGTTAGTCACAGTAGCTTTTCTCACTATTCATCAGTTACAGACAATGATCTCATCAAATCCGATCCAACTCACACTCCATTTTTCAAATTAGAATCGTTCTCCTTTTACTTTATCACATTTTGATTTTGTCTTCTATGCATCCTTATCCGCCATTTCCAATCATAAACAATTTCCTTTCGAGCAATTGATTTTTCCTTACATGCAGTTCAGTTCCAGGGTAGCACTGTTGCAAAAAACCAACTGCCAATCATTCAAGTTTTTCTTCCTTTGATTGGTCCACGAGATGCCACATAGGATTGTCACACAGTCAAAGAAGTTCAAAATTTCTTGGCATATCAGTGAGACACTAACAGTATCTCCCCGATGCCACAAAGTATTCACTATCGATATTGTCTTAAGTCTACAATAGTTAGCAAGATATTTCTCATCAACAAGACTCATACTGAATGCCATAAGTCATATCGATCTCTACTTTTCCATCGGCAAGACTTCTGTAGATCACCAAGACCTTATGCCGAAGTCTTCAAGTCATGCCGACATGATTTTTCCATTCATTGAGACTATCGCTCTTCAGTGAGACCACATATTGACATCCAAAGTCACATCGAAGAGTTATACTATTGGCAAGACACTTCATTCTCACCAAGACCTTCCATCGATCACTTCATTTTACATCAATGAATATTTGCTATCAGCAGGATACTTCATTCTTCGCTAAGACCTTACATCGAGCATCGCCAAGTAGGTCCCAAAGACTATCGGTGTGACTTATCAAACTTTCCAAGACTTCATAACGAAGTCCTTTGTCACTGTAAAATCACTAGGTTTTATCTCTATCGGCAAGACCGCTCTTCATCACTGAGACCTTTCATTGACCAAGGATGTCATAATGAAAACAATCACCATCGGTGAGACATCACGTAGTCATTGAGAGATTTCCCTAAGATCCTTGTGTTACCCGGATAGCCATATGCTATCAGTGAGACTTTCACCATTCACTGGGACCTCTCCCCGACACCCCTGAGTTAGCCCGATAAGATCAAACTGTTGCCCAAAGATCTCTATTCGACAAAAGGTCACACCGAACACAAAAAGTCATGGTGATATACATTGTTGGAAAGACATCAAGTCTATCTTGGTGACATGATCATTTCAAATGGATTTAGAACAGTTAGTCAACCAGACATGAATAATGTCACAGCGACTTTTCTTGTCAGGAGTTCCATGTCAATAAGGATTGAGGCACATATTCCAACAATCTATAGGATGCAAATTGAAGATTTATATTCCAAAATCATGTGGAAAGGATAGAGAAAACCTTGAAGAGAATAATCACACTTTGAATTTCTAGAAAACCCTAACTAGACTGATATACCACTTTTGGTGTATGAGTCCCAGTTTGGTCAAATTTGCAAGTTTCAACTTAAGTTCTAGACACCTCAAGCTACTATATTTTAGTTTCGACGGTCTAGAAATCCTAATTTGGGACTAAATCACTAGGACTAGCATATGAATCCTATCAGGCTTTAAAATCAATGTTTTCAACATTCCAGGCCTTCATTTAGTCTTCTCCAAGTTTCCAAGTGCACAACTTTCATCTCTCAACTTTTTTTTTTATTTACATACATTTTTATGTCATTTAAGTGAAGTATTGAACTACATTAGGTTTAAACATTAGGTCTTGCATTTCATTAGTCTTTCCAAGCTCTAGCTTGGTGGTGATCCCCTTAGTTTATAATCAGACCCTAAGATAGCCCTATTTCAATATCTATTTCTCCTTTGTACACCTTAGGTTGAGATTTCTAGGGTTTTCCTTGAATGAGAGAGTGTGAAGATTGCTATTCTATCTCCCAAGCATAGAAGCAACAAAATTCCACCTTTCAAGAGCTATTAATAATGTCAATGCATTTACTACATGTGTGTTTTAAAATTGAATAATCCAAAAGAGAAAAATTTATAAGCAGAAAGCCCTAAGTGAAAGCTTGTCTAGATACAAAATTGAGTTTGCAAAATTCTTTTGAAAATGAAAAAATGGCTAAGGCATCATCTTTCGACCAAGACATTGAAAGCTTGTTTTCTAAACTAGGCTATGTTAACATATTTGGAGATTTTTCTTATGGCAATGCTTCAATTCTAGAGAAATGGAGTTTTCCTCATACCAAAATCATAAGGTCAGGAGATGACATCAAAATAGAGGCATTCAATGATTTCTTAGATAATATCTTTGACCCCAAGCTACACACAAACCCTAAAGGTCTTCGAGAGGGGGAATTGTAGAGAATTATTGCTAAAAGGAATATTGAAGGCCTTGGATTAAACTCTAGTATTATGGCCTACCATAATTCATACAACCTTCCATGCATACATATCTAGATTTGATAGACATACGTGTAGAGAAGTTGGACAAAGGCACTAGGGTTATTAGTGGTGATGAGCTAAAAATGACCATCAGTGTGGTAGCTATCAGGGATATTCTATGCATTCATTCAAACATGGTTTTCGAGCATTTCTCTTAAGGAAACATGGAATATTTTTTGAGAACAAAGAGAGGTAAGTTATAATTCTACAGTGATGAAATAAATTAGGAACCTAACAATGGAGATATCATCTTCCCTCTAGCATTTAACTGGTTTCCTTTAGACTTATAGACCATCTTTTCAATTCTAGCCTTCATATATGGCCTCAAAAAGGATGGTGAGGCTCTTGAATACAAGATAGGCTTGGATTTCATGTTGAATAAAGAAAAGAGTAAGAAGTGATATGATTTCACCAAGTCAATCGTAGATAGGATGATTTAGTAATTGAGTGAATATAACCATTCTTTCAAGTTCAAGTACTCCACTTTTCAAGTACATTTGACTTTACATCAAAACACTCCTTAGTTCTTTAGTAATTATTTTTTCCTTAGTATTTTGATGCATCAGAGTTTTTTAATCTAGTTTCAGTTTGGACCCACATGCTTTCAAGAACATGGGATTATTTTAAATATTTTAACTATTTCTTGAATCTTGTGCTTTAAGAATTATCCTAGTGGCCTCTACGTAGGTTTTCTCCTAAGGGTTTAGAATGGATAAGGAATCACAAAACCCCATTGGATTATTTTATGGGAGTAGATTTTAATTTTATTAGATGCCACATGTTTACAGAGGAGCCCTTTAGACTATCAAAATTTGTTATATACATGAAACTTTACCTAGAGGTATGTTGTCAATTGATAATTACAGACAATACTTATGGTTCCAAGAGGCACAAGAAGCAACTTAACTCAATTCACCTCACCATCACCAAGGTCCAAGTGATTCTCATGAAAAGGGAAGATAATGATGTTTTGATGGGAATCTACCATTTAGATATGAATCATGACCATATTGGGAGGATAGTAGAAACTCGGCTAAGGAGAGGAAAAAGGTCTATGTCAGCCTATATTTCATACCATTTGTATGACCCCTATGGCTCACCTTCTACCCAACCATGGAAAACTACCAAAAAAGTACCCATATGGACAAGACTTTTAAGACATAGTTAAAGAATAAGGGGTGGTTGAAAAGAAAACTGGCTGATTTCTAGAGGTATTGACAAGAAATCAAATAAATAGGCCCCTTATATGGATCTTTTGAAACAGAAGAGTGCTTTGAAGAGATTTATGATAAGGAGTCTGGATCTGATTCATACCTAGCATCTATTTGGGGGCATGAACAAGAGCATGCACAAAGTTCTAATTCAAACACTTCAAGCAGTCAAAGTGGAAAAGGGGAAGAAGAAGGTATCACGAAAAAAGGAGCCATAGGTTTCTATATAAAAAATAATCAAATAAAAATAAAAACAAACCCAATAGACAAAAAGAAAGTCTCTAGTAGGTCAAGGAACCCAAGGTTCATTTGGATTGATAGCTAAATAAATTATAGTTATGAACATTCCTTTTACAAAGAGAAGAAGAATCTAGGAATTAGGTAGGTATAAGAACAAAGAAGTGAAGTTTCCCCAACAGGTATCATCAGCCCATGCAATCTAGGTAAGTTTTGCACCTATTGTTCTTTCTTCCACTACTTCATTGGAGTCAATTAAAGCCCCATCCACGGAGTAGATTCCATCTCCAACCGATTCTAACTTACATATCCTTGATGTACCCTTTACCTCAATTTCCAATGAACCTTTGA
The DNA here is from genome assembly GCA_007258455.2 of Sequoia sempervirens. Lineage (NCBI taxonomy): Eukaryota > Viridiplantae > Streptophyta > Pinopsida > Cupressales > Cupressaceae > Sequoia > Sequoia sempervirens. The sequence goes on from VDFB02271358.1 coordinate 373,416,877, forward strand.
TTGAAACCCCACCTATAGAGTGCACATCTTCCACCATAGCTATAATTGACACTTTGATTGCTTTATCTGGGGCACAAGTTACAACCATAGAACCACCCATGTTATAGGCATCACCATGTTTTCCTACTTCTATAAATATACCTCTACTTCCTCCCACTTTTTCCTTTACCCTAGTGAGAACTCCTTATTTTCTCTCAAGTCATATGTGGCATCCTAAATTTCTCAACAATAGTGCTTCCTTTTGCTTCCCTTGAAACTTAGTCAACTAGAACCACACCTAATTCTATCCTCTATGGCCTCCTCATGAATGTATCTATTGTTGAAAAAAGTGTTGAGTCCCCACAAAACCTCCAAACCCAAATGGAATTGACTAGGTATGCCTAACAAGAAAGAAAATAGAAGTAGTGTGTAAAGGCCATGACAAACCTAGCCACCTAGAAGCTAGAGACTTGTTTTGATGAAGAAAAAATTCTTTGATTAGTTATGAGTCCATTGGTATCCAAACCAGAGGGAGAGATGTAGTATGAATATTATGAGATCCAAAATGCGGGTCTAAACCTGAGCGAAACACTCATGTGAGATAAAGTAGGCCTTGCCAAAGCAATGCAAAAGGTGGTATACACTAACTATGAGAAGTTGGATAAGAGATTAAAAAAATTGAAGGCAGAGTTGATGAATGTGAAGGCCATGGTGGAAAGACTACAAGTGGAAATTAGGGAAAATGATATGGATATGGCCCACTTGAAATAGATAAAGGATCAACAAGGACAATTGGCTAAGTCACTTGAGGAGGCTCATAATGAAAGGGATTAGATTTTTACTGAAATGAAAGGATTGGAGTTTGAGGTTAAAGCTAAACACAAAACAATAGAAAGTGTAAAGGACCAAATGAAAGAAGTCATAGAAGAATATCAACAGAAGAAAAAATATTTTGCTGACTTAATGGACAGACAAAAGAATATATGTGCAGAGTTGCAAAGAGAGCTACAAGAGATGGGAAAATAAATGGATAACATGTAGGAAGAATTGGTTGATGCCCGATCTCATGCACATGAAATTATTCAAAAGGCCTAGGTAGAAACTGATAAGGAGAGATGGGAGAAATAGTACATCAAGCCTATTCTTCAGACACACACCAAGGAGATGGAGAAGTTATGCTCAGAGCTTTCAAGTACCCCCATGAGATGAATCAATTGAAGGAAGATGTAAAGGCTAAGGAGTCTAAATTATAATAGGAGTTTGTTATTGAAAAAAGGTGAAAGATACTCCCAATACTCCAATGTTTTTTGTACTCCCATTGAGAGAGAATCATGGTTATGGTAGTGACCCTAAAACTAACCTTGAGATTCTTGATATATGCACAAGAATTGAATGTGATGGTCGGTGCAATAGTCGACCAAATTCTACATATGATCACCACTCGCTCTAAAGAGTTGATTAATTTTATTTTCAAATTGTATAAGGAAACCGAGGAGGATTTAAAAGGTATTGTAATTCTATTCTAAATGACATTTGTAAGAAAAGAAAATGAATTCATCATTTACAACTAGGCTGCCTAGAAAAGCAAGGCTTGTTAGTTGGCACTAAATGAGAAGGTCAGCAAAATAAGGGAAGAATTTTAGGTTCTAATCCATTTTGGATTACCATCCCTTTGCTCACCAGATGGAGGGGTGTTTATATAAAAATAAATTGAAAAGTTTATTCTCCCTTTGGCTCAAATTTACTACCACATCAAAGCTAGTTCAACAAAATGGGGTGGAGTTTCCTTCAAAGAGGTGCTCAATCTTGATAGGGCCTATGAAACATTACATGCACTTTTTGTGCCTTCCAATGAAGACTATGAATTCTTGTGTGCTACTTTCCTCAAACTCTAAGGATTCCTTTGTATTTTTTATTCTATGTATTCTTATCTGGGTTCATTCCTTCATAAGAAAAGCCCCCTATGCATCAGTAGAAACTATGGAGCAATTTTTCTCTAATTATATTCTCTTTTGGATTTCATCCCTACAATTTTCCTCTTTTTGACTCTTGATCTTTTTGTTTGTTTTGATGGCATCTCATCTCGTAGGTTACAGTTACTCCCACAAAAAGGTGTGTAATGCACCATGTAGTGATTGCACATATTTTTCATATCTCTTTCCTTTTGGACCCAAAGTAGGATGTGTGGCTATGTCACAAATTTTTTCCAAAAGCTACTCTCAGAGACTTGAAAATCACCCAGTGCCAGGTCACTCATCTTTTGTTGGACGGGTTGTTTCACCAAATAGCGTATTGTTTCTTTAACAAAGTTTGTTGAGTAGCATAGTGTATCTTACACTTTCAGGATTAGTCCTTTTCAGGTGGGACCATTATTACTTACAACTAATATGATCAGATTTTTCCAAGTAGTAATGCCTTCAAATCCTCTTCTAATAGAAATATCTTCACAAGGATCTCACAACATCTAGTTTCATGCATAGTCATTATTGAAGCAACTCAACTTTCATTAGCAAAGATTGTCATGATTAGATTAGATCCTTGATCGGATTGTAGAGTTATCAAATGAGGACACCTATTAGGATTTTTTCTCTATCAACAATGAATACTTAGTTTCAGTGCATCTTTTTAGCCCTCTAAAAGGAAGCTTTAGTAGCTTGATGAAAAAGAGGTTTTTTTGTCTATTAGAAAAATTAGAATAGTAGAGATATAGGATGGATTTTTACAGACCTTTTCATTTTCTCTATGGCATGTTAAATATTATGAAGATAGTTGCTCGAATTGGTATCCGACCTTTGCATTTATGTTACTTTTGCAAGAACAAGTAATAAAAGGAAGAAGTATATGAAATTGTGCATCTATGGCCTCTATCATATGTTTTATTTCTCTATTTTTTGCATGTTGAATGCATTATGTCAACTCATTCAAGTATAGTCTTGGTAATTTTTTTCCATGCCACTGGCTTCTATGTTTAAATAATCTTATCTTTCCGAAATTAAATCATGTTTTTATTACTCCATTTTTCTACAAATATTATGCTAATTTTCATATTATGTTGTGAGAGTAAGGCTTTAATGGGTTCTTCTCACTAGGAGATCTAAATGAATGCTTGATGATCCTATGGGCCTTACTTGTTCATTCTCTTTCAAACAATGAAGGGTTTGTGACATTCTATGTCCATTCCATCATAAATTAGAGCCTTCTATGGTTTGAAATATTCTAGAAAAATTTGTGGCACATCACCTTAGTTTCTTTTTTGTATTTCTCCCTCCCTTTTCCCCAAAACACGAGGAAGAGATGGCTTCTATAAAAATATTAGAGGTCATTCAGTGAAGCACAAAAGGGTCCCTCATTCACTAAATTTTTGACAATGTTGTTTGGGAGAAGCACAAGCTTTCATATGACCAACAATAACATCTATATCCTCTCATTTTTCTAATGCATCTAGCTATGGGAGACTTGAAACTAGAATTATTAACCATAATTAGGAAATTAATTAACACTAAGATAAGAAGATGGGTTTAGGGGAGATACACATGATCCATCACTCAAAGTTCATGTGAGGAATTTAGCTATAAGGTGAATTAAGAAGGGGGTAAAAGGATGGCCTAAGGGGAGTCAAGAGAATGACTTTGTAGTGTTGGAAAAAGTATCCCTTTTTCACACTTAATTTGGGAATAATTGTATTAAAATGAGCCTAATGTTTCCTTAATTTTGTGTTGTAATAACATTAGGTTTAGGGACCTTTTATATAAAATGGACTTAATTGCACCTAATTTTTTTCTATTGTAAGGTGTACCCTTATACTTTCACATTAATCTAGGGCTTTATTAATTGATTGAGGTTAATTTTCCTTAATTGTCCCCATTAATTCAAATACAAGCCTAATTAAATATAATTTTTAAGGGATAAATGTGGCATTCATAAATTTCATTACACAACACTTAACATTGCAAGATATGTGTCTTAGGTAAATGATCTAGGACCCATTCGTCATACGGTGAATGGGTCCTCACTTAGATATAGGACCCTATTTTTACATAATGTTTAACATTGACTAATGTGCATTGTAGGTAAGTGGCCTAGGAACCATTTTCCCTATAGTGAATGGGTTTTCAGTTAGACATAGGACCCCCCATTGGAATATGTTTTTGGTGGTATTTTAATGATTTCACATCTATAATTCAATGTTAGCTTGTGATATTTGAATTTTAGGAATTAATTTTAAGATATGTAAAAACACAAGGCTATTTCACTTAGTTTCATATAACAATTACAATTCTTCAAGCATTCTAGATAGTTTATGAGATCAAGGGAATTCAAGAGCATTCTCAAGGAATTCAAGGGTATATTTATAGAATATTATTGTAGCAATCAAAATTCTTTTCATCACGTCAAACATGTATTGCATCATGCATTTCATTTGAGCTAATATGGTGATGTAGTGTTCAAGATCTATCCAAGCATATCAAAGGCACTGTTTTACATCAAGCTTCATGAACAAGATCTACATTCATTGAGGCCACTTAATGCTAATTTTAAGATTTTTTAACCAATGTTTTAAACAAGGTTTTATTGTTTCATGCCATTTCATTGTTTCATACATTCATTTTTCATTGTTTCATTTCAAGGTTTAATTACCAAAATAAAGTTTAACCAAGGAAAACCCCCATTCACCTAAAAAAAAATATTTTTCTCTCTTTGATGTGTGATTGTATATTTTAGGTTGAAAATAATTTGGGAGAAAAAAGTTGTAAAAGTTGTAATAAAAGATGTCAAATCATGGAAACTCCTCTACATGTTTTATTTTTTGAATATCTGATACAAAAGACGTGAAATCTAGGAATGTGGACCTGACAGAAGAGAACCTAGAAAGCAATTTCTAGAAACCCTAGCTAGGACCCATTTTCCATAGGGTGAATGAGTCCTTAGTGAGCTTCAAAAGGTGACATTTAGTGAAAGGTACACAAAATTTTTACCTTTCTAGATCTGCCTTTTGATTACTATTTTATTTGTATTTGATTACTACTCTTCATTTGTGTATTTAGCTTGCACTTCGAATGAAATTAGAAAAATAGGTTGTTGTGGTGAATACCTCTTTCATAATATTTTTCAATCCCCACAAAACCCCATTTTTCTTTGTTTCATTTTGGTTAACCTAAGTTTGATCATTGCATTTTCTAATTTTGTGAGTCTATTTTCATCCTAGATTTAGATCTTGCATTCATTTGCATCTTTTTGCATTGAATTCGGGCTCATTTAGGGTATTTAGTTTGCATTCAACTTTGAATTTCATTTGAAGGTTTTAAGATTGCACATTTCACATTCTTTAAATCTAAAAAATACAAAAAAATCAATCATCTTGCATATCATTTATATAGTATTAACTTAAATTTGAAAATTCAAAAGAAATTGCATATCAAATTGTTTGTTCTAGGTTGTCATTTTTTCACATTTTTCACTTACGTTTAACATTGAATTTATAGAAAATCAAACTAAAAATTGTTGTAACAAACTAGAATCTTGAAACTACTGAAAATCACTCAAAATTTTGTAAATTATTTTTCAAAACCCTCACCAAGGACCCATTTTAGCTAGGGTGAATGAGTCCCTAATTAGGGTAACATTCTGATTTTTAGAGCAATAAAACATTCATTTCTCCATTCCTATTTGTTCCTTTTATATTTTTGTTTTTGTTTGTAGGATTTTTGTTTCATTAATTTGATCATATCTAGTAAAGTTTGATAAAATTAGTGCATTGTGTGATTTCAAAATTTCATTTACAAGACATAATTTTCAAATATTTTTACATAATGTAATCATAAAACTACCTTAAGTATGAAAATTTGAAAATGGATAAGTATTTTAGGAATGTGTGGAAATCTTTTTTCTCCTTGATCGATGTTTCAAGTTATGTTTTTTGAAATGATCCTAATGCAATTGAATCTAACCATGCTCAATCAACTCCTAATGAGTGTCCTCATGAAGTTAACATCATTGGAGAAGATGATGTTAGCACACATAAGTTTATAAATGATTTTCTTAACAATATTGGGAATAATGCATCCTTTTATCTTCCATGAAACAACCAACACAACTTGAGATGTTTGGTCTTTTACATCCTAAAATTGAGTCACAAACTAAGCCTAAACTTTTAACAATGAGTAAACCTACTTCCTCTAGTCAAGTGCATACCCATCCATCTTATGTTAAAAAAGAGTTCAACATTCCCATCAATCTATAAGAAACTTATGGCCAAGGTTTTTAGATCTTAAGTAAAAAAGGATGTGACATAACCAATGAGAATGAAATTCATAAGCTTTTAGAGAAAATTCCTATTGAAGAAAAAAAAGGATTAGGATATCAATATCCTCCTTCCAACATAAGTTTCCTCCTTCCTAAGGAACAAAAAGTTTCTCATAAAGATGATAGGACCATCTTATGTCCTCGTCCTCAATATCTACCTCAAAAAATTGGTAAATCAAGCAAGCAACATAAGCCTTACAAAATCAAGAAACTCAATTTTCTATGTCCCATGTCTGAAAATGAAAGATTTTTACACACACTTCTAAATCAAGGACTTGTAACATTACCACACGTTAGAGAAAATATAAATCCAAATCCTAAGAAAATAAATAACTCTCACTGTCAATATCATATAACTCTTGGGCATAGTACCGATTAGTGTCATGCTCTAAAAGGAATATTTGAAAAGTTTGGTATCAAAAAATAATCCCTTAAAGCATGCCCTTTTCTCCTTACCATCTAATATTTGTAGGATCCTAACATGCTCTCTATTACATGTTTCACATTCAGTGAAAATCATTTAATTTATCATGAGGAGCTCATTCTCATCACCCATATTGTCTCATCCTTTTCCTCCATTTAGCAGGGGAAAGGGGTTAGATAGCCTTATCCTATTTTGTAACTTGGTGTTGTCCCTTTAGCTAGATTTCCTCCTTCTACATATACTAAACAAGATTGGGATGAAAACGACCTACTATCTAGGTTGACTCATATGTGCCTTACTAGTATTTTGCATTATTTTCTTTTTAATGTGATTATATGTCTGTAATATGATCCCTCATACTATTTCATTTGGTGTATCTCTCTCTCTTTCCATGCATTCCTCTATATGTATCTACATTATTGTATATGTCATAAACATTATACCTTTTTCATTTATCTTGTGTTTTCCTTTTGGGGATGACACAAGGCATTGAGAAAATTAGGTATATTTCATGTTGACCCTATAGTGTAGGAAAATGTATCCCTTTAAATTTTCACACTTTTTTGGGCCCTCCTTGCTAAAATTGGGCCTCTTTATGCCTTATTTGGTCCTATTTTGCATCCACATGCCTTATTTAATGCATCTTTTTGAGGATAATCCTGACATATCTAATATCCAATCATGATTTATTGATTTTGGATTGTATGGCCTAAATTTAGTGATCTAGGACTTATACGCTAACTTGGGCATATGGTTCCTACCTAAGTTTCGAGGCCTAAACATGAATTTGACATTGAACTTAACATTTCTTTAAATTTGTGTCCCAAGCTTAGCCTACTAGGAATCATATGTCACAACTGGTGTATGAGTCCTGCTTAGCTCAGACATATTTTGAATTCAAATCTTGGTGAGATTTTATTCTCCTAGATCTTATGTCGGCTTGTAGTGTTGTAATTTTAGGAAATTTGGCATAAGAAAGTATAAATACAAATTTATTGAACATATTTTCTCCTAAAAAATTTCATGAGCAAGTGTCATCTAAGCATTCAAGAGTTGATCATCAAATATTTTAGAGCATCATTCAATATTCAAGCAAAATTTTAAAATCATCATGCATCATGTTTTTTTTTTAGCTAACATTTGTGATATAGGTTCTTATGATTCAAGCAAGCATTCAAGTCAAGATCGATAACATACAATCAAGAGTCAAGATATACATTCATGCTAGCCATTGTATACAAGATTGTAGCCTTTATTCCAAGGGTTTGGTAATTTTCAACATAACATTTTTTTCATTCATCATTATTACATTCTATTTCATTTCATTTCAAGGTTTTATTACCAAAATGAGGTTTAACCAAGGAAAAACTATATCCACTAACAAATTTTTTTTTCCCTCTCTTCGATGTGTGATTTACAGATTTAGGTTGAAGACCCATTGAAGAGAAAGATTTAAGAAAATTTGTCAAATTTGTAAAGTTTCCAAAGTTGTCATCTATCTTGGAAGATCATCGAAAGTCACCTTTAGGCTAGAATTCAAGTTTTTAGACTCAGATCTGGTAGGAGCGAAGCTACAATAGATCATTAGAGGATACCATAGTTTCATCCCAACCCTAATACTAGGACCAAATCATCACCTTGGGTGTATGATTCATAGTTCAACACTTTTTCTAGTTTTCAGAATATTTAGATCAGTCATTGTGAAATTCCAGTTTCTACCTAGAAACCCTAGTGTAGGAATACCTTACATACCTTGGGTATATGATTCATAGTTCAAAAATTTTAGGATTGCATACCTTATTTCAAGCCTCTTAATTTTTCCAAGTGCAACTCTATTTATCTCCAATTTGATATTTTGATTTGAGTTCATTTTCTTGGTCATTTAGTTAGGTTTTGCATGTTACTTTCATTACTTGTCTTTCTAAGCCTTTTCTTAGCGGTGAACCCTTTATTGACTTTAGTCACACTCATAGGAAACCTTATTGTAGATCTATTTCCCTAATTCCATCCCTAGATAGAGATCTCTAAGGTTTCCTTGAATGAAACTTGAAGGAAATAGGAGAAATGTCATAAACCCTTTTTCTTGTGTTTCATCTCCTAAAAGGTGGAACCCCTATTTTGATAATTTCATTTTGGTGAACCTAACATGGTACTTCACCTCTCTCCTACAAAATACCTAGAGACAACAAAAAAAATCCCATCACACCTCCTAAGATAAAAAAGGTTTACAAAGCTAAAGAGAAAGTGGTTGAACAACCTCCAATGGTTCCTTCCGTTCAACCCCTTAGGGAAGAAAACAAACCTATGGTTGATAAAACCGCTCCTAAACAATTGCAACTTGAAAATAGTACTAAAAGAAACATAAATTCTAGAGAGAATAGGCATAGACATTGTGCTCTTACTTGAAGATTAAATAAAGAGAATAATAAAAAAAATCAACACCCAAACTTGACTGAAGCAATAAATGACGAGTCTTCCTCTTTGTAGCAACAAAAAGATCCTATACCAGAACATGAACTACATTTTTCTTTGGACATTATATTTTGACCTCCAATTGTGATTAACTTGGATGATGCTAATGAGGTTGCTCAAATTGATGAAGAAGTGCATAATGAATTGAATACATTATTTTCCTCTTTGATGAACTTAATTGAAAATTCTCCTAAGAAGAGTGTTCAACTTGGTGATGTCCCTAGTATTGAAATTGTTGTTGTCCATTTGGCTAGTTCCCCGTATTTTGTATACGATGAACAATATTGGGATGCAAAAAATTTGCTATAGGTTGAATCGTATGTGCGTTACTAGTCAAATGTTCGTATTATTTTCTTTTTCATGTTATGTGTGTGATTTCATGTGTGTAATGTGATCCCTAGTACTATTATGTTTGATGTAATTCTCTCTTTGTAACATTCCTCTATATGTACCTACATTCTTCTTTATGTCATAAACTTTTATATTTTCTTTCCCTTGTGTTTTGCTTTTGGGGATGACATAAGGCATCGAGACATTTAGGTCTCTTCCATGTTGACCCATAGGGATTTTCTTTGTTTTTGATCTCTTTGTGTCATTTTTCCTATTCCATAAGTATTTAGGGAGTGATGATAGTTCCAATCTCTATAAAAATATTGTAGCAAAGACATACTAACCCTGAATCCATGAATCCCTTATATGATTTTAGGATTTTATTTTGGGCGAAACCCCTTTTGATGACATCATTTTATTTCAAAACATATGACTTGGCATAGGGATTTCCAACTATGCTCTCATTTCCTCTTTATTTGTTAGCATTTATCATTTGCTACTTTAAAGTAATTTCTCACAACATGGTTTTTAGCAATTTCTTTAAAGTGGTGGCATAAATTGGAATTATTCTTTTGCATTTTACAACTTATGTTTCATTGTGTAGTCTTCTTACTTCATGCAATCTGTCTTTTGCTTTGTGGTGAGATTGGGTGTGATGTCCCTCAAGAGCATGAACTCTCTTAGCATATTATATTCCTTTTAGTGGCTTGATGAGATACATTGCATCCCCTAAGTTGTGAATCTTCTATTCGTCAATTGGTCCTCTCTTGGAGGAATTAAGCATGATGTTCCCTAAGTTAAGAGCTTACATGAACTAAGAAAAAATCCTTTGAATGTACCTTAAACTATTTTTCATTTACAATATATATTATATAGCCACCTTGCATAAAACACTTTTTTGGCCTGTGGTCCCATCTTGTTTATTCATGAGTGCAAAGCATACAAAGTTTTTGTTTGCATCATGAATCCTACTATTTGTGTTATGTGGAACCTTGTCAAAGTTATCAACAAGTATAACTTTGGTATAGTTGTACATATGGGATTCTAACCAAGGCATTAATTTCCCATAACCACTTCCTTGACTATTTCATTACATATAGGTTGAATGCATATGTGTCTTGCTGGGGGATTTCCTAGTGGATATCCTAAGGTTCCACTAGCCCTTGTGATCATGTGTTGGTTTACATAATGGACATTGTGTTCCACTTCTAAACATTCTTGGAAAAATATATTAGATTTGATCCATAGTGTGCGAGACAAATGGTCAAAGCTTGATCAACCCCTTTCATTCTTGCTTTTTCTTTCTCTTTATCTTTGGTAGTGTATGCTTGTGCCTTATTTTTGTCCATACATCATTTTCATGTGTGTTATTTTGTTTCTATGTTAGTTTTCTATATGATCTTGATCTTGGGTGCTTGATCATCCTTCTTGATTGTTGTCATCCTATCTCACTAGCATTGGTGCATTTAGAATCCTCTTGATGCAAGTTTTTCTACTTTAGTGTGAATTTGAAGCAAGTTCATCCTCTCACTAAAGTGATGGCTAAATTTAGTGTAGGAAAATGTATCCCTCTATACTTTCACAGTTGTTTGGGCCCTCCCTACAAAATTGGGCTTCTCTATGCCTTATTTGGTCCTATTTTGTATCCACAAGCCTTATTTAATGCATCTTTTTAAGGATAATCCTGACATATATCTAATACCCAATCATTATTCAATGATTTTGGATTGTATGTCCCACATTTATTGATCTAGGACTCATAGACTACCTTGGGCATATGGGTCCCACCTAACTTTTTGAGGATAAACCTAAATTTGGCATTAAACTTAACATTTATTGAAATTTGTGTCCCAAGCTTAGCCTACTGGGACTCATACACCACAACTGGAATATGAGTCCTTCTTAGATTGGAACTATTTGGAATTCAAATCTTGGTAGGATTTTATTCTCCTAGATCTAATTCCAAATTGTAGTGTTTTAATTTCTGGAAATTTGGCATAGAAAAAGTTAAAATACAAGGTTATCTCACATATTTTCTCCTAGGAGTTTTCATGAGCAAGTGTGATCGAAGAATTCAAGAATTATAGTGTTCAAGAGTTGATCATAAAATATTTTAGAGCATCATTCAAGATTCAATCATCATGTTAAAGTCATCATGCATCATGTTTTTTTTTTAACTAATATTTGTGATGTAGGTTCTTATGATTCAAGCAAGCATTCAAGTCAAGATCTATAACATACAATCAAGAGTCAAGATCGACATTCATGCTAGCCATTGCATTCAAGATTGTAGCATTTGTTTCAAGGGTTTGGTGAGTTGAAACATAGCATTTTGTTCATTCATCATTCCTCCATTCTATTTCATTTCATTTAAAGGTTTGATTACCAAAAGAAGGTTTGACCAAGGAAAACCCTTATCCACTAAAAAAAAAAATATTTCCCTCTCTTTGATGTGTTATTTGAAGATTTAGGTTGAAGAACCATTCAAGAGAAAGATTGGAGGAAATTTTTCAAAGTTGCATAGTTGTCGAAGTTTTCATCTCTATTGCAAGATCATGAAAATTCACCTATAAGCCAGAATTGAAGCTTTCAAACTCAAATTCTTGTAGAAGGGAAGCTACAGTAGAGTCCCACAAACTGTTGATCAAGCTTTGACCATTTGAAAAACTCTAATATTGGAACTAAATCACCACCTTGGGCATATGAGTCACAGTACAACACCTTTCCAGTTTTTAGAAGATTTAGATAAGTCATTGTGGAATTCTTGTTTTCTACCTAGAAACCCTAGTATGGTACTAAATCTCCCAGTCTAGCATATGAGTCCTAGTGTGCATTAGAAATTTTTTTTCTTGGATTGTAGACCTTGTTTCAAGCCTCTTCAATTTTCCAAGTGCACCTCTACTTATCTCTAGTTATTTATTCTGATTTGAGTTCATTTTCTAGGTCATTTAGATAGTTTTTACATGTTACTTTCATTACTTGTCTTTCTAAGCCATTTCTTAGTGGTGAACCCCTTATTGACTTCAATCACACCCTTGGGACACTTTATTGTAGATATCTTTCCATAATTTCATCTCTAGATAGAGATCTCTAAGGTTTCCTTGAATGAAAATTGAAGGAAATGGAAGAAAGGTCATAAACCCTTTGATGTGCTCTATCTCTTGGGTATGTGCAGGATCATTATGGAAAAAATAGGCTTTTAAGTGGCAATGAAAATTTAGAAAAATAAAAGTTAGAAAAATTGACGTAAAAATTTGAATAAGTTATCTATATTATTTCAAAAATATGTAGGAATAGAACCTATGGAAAATTGAATCTAGTTTCCAAACTACTAGGTATATTTGAAAAAAATAAAAACTATTTGGTGAAAATTTGAAATTTCAATATAGTAGTACTTAAATTTCAGGGAAAAAAAAAGTAGGTGTTTTTCTCACCACCCTAACCACAATAAAATGATAATTTTTTTATAATATTTTAGATATAAGTAGAGGACTCAAGCCCCGATGTGTTGCATTTTTTTTTTAAATTTTTTCCAAGTAAATAATTCATTATGATTTTTTTATTACAACTTTTTAAAATATAAAAACTCGTATGTCTGGACAATTTGGTCAAAACTTCATGAAATTCATTTTTTAATCCTATAGTATGTGAAGCATAGAATGTGATACTATTTGAAAGCTATAGATGTTTTTTCATCACCTATCAATCAATACTTTAGTCATAATTCTAATAGAAAATGAATGATAATTATTTATTAAATTAAAATTAAAGTATAATTTATATTGGTGGAAAGCTGAAAATCTCATTTAGAAACCCTTTTCATTTCATCAATTTTTGGTAAAAAAAGTTGTCAGCCACATGGGCGAAGTCTAGAAAAGCAAGGTAGGCTATTGAGCACATTTTTTGTGTTGAATTATTAGGATTGGCATGTCCTAGCCAAATTCCAAAGCAAGCCCAAGGCTAACCCCTAGGCTTTGGGTAATAAAAAAGCCATCAGCCACATGAGCGAAGTCTAGAAAAGCAAGGTAAGTTGTTAAACACATTTTTTGTGTTGATTTCTTAGGATTGGCATGTCCTAGAAAAATTCCAAAGAAAGCCTAAGGCTAACCCCTAGGTAGTAAGGTTTGTGTCAGAAATATCAAATATCCGATTAGATTGGATATCCAATATATTTTATATATGATTTTAAAAAATGTAATATCGCTTATAATATACAATTTAAAAGTACAATAAATAATTTATAGTTTATTTTAATATATCTAGTTTAGAATATACAATATAGTTTATAATTTAATATATAATATACAATTTGTGATAATCTCTTATGGAATTATGTAGAATATATATAATATATTATATTATTATGTATAATATTTCTATATTTTAGTTAATGTATATATATATATATATATATATATATATATACATATATTACTAATTGTGAGCACCTCTCAAATCTGCAAACATTCTAAGCTCCATAAAGAAGGTGAGTGCATACAAATTTGCTATATACTCCTATGAAATAATGCAAAATGTTTCCTACACATGATAGCAAATCAAACTAAATTGAAAGCATGAAAGATACATAATGCACACATTATCTCATATTGGATTGGTGCTATTGTAGAAAATATCCCTTTCCCAATCCTTGCTTAAGCTTGATGTTAAGATGCTATGAAGATGATGATAAGATGGTGGGAAAGATTAGCTCTCCTGAAGAGAGTAACCTTGTATGACATTGTGGATGGAATTGTGGAGGATTTGATTGAAGAATGATGCCACTATTTGTAGATTTTCAAATGCTAAGAGTGTTGAAAAGGGACCAATGTGGTCAACTAAAAATAGGACAATGAAAAAAGGCCACTTGTCAACTTGTGGGTGGTTGATGCATGTGCAAGATTTGGGAAATGTGCCCAAGAGGGGGAAATTTCAAATTTGAAATGAGAGTTAATGTTGAGTTTGACTTGTGCAAGGGACATGTAAGAGACATGTAAGACCTATTAAATGCCTTGTTGGATGTACCTTTCAACTTGCTTTTGAATTCAAATTTGAGGGAAGATGCCATGTTCAGTGAAAATGGTGATTTTAATAAATCAATAAATTGATTTATTTGTGCAAGTGGCAAAATCTAGAGAATCCAGGTGATTAGGATTAGCATTTAATCATGGTTAGAATAGCTTAATGATGATTAGGTGAGTTTGACCTCTTTGACTTAGATATTTGATTTATTTAAATCAGAAAAGGAGAAATATGAATTTTGAGACTTAATTAAATAAAGTCCTGGTTTATTTAATTAAATGGATGATGCAAGATAAAGCTTGAATGATTTATGAGAGATGAAATGTTATTATTTGATTAAACCATTGGATTGACCTGTATGCATATTTTGCATGTCTACATTTTTCCCCTCTTTGAAGCAATGTATTTGTTGCATTAGTTCAAAGAATAATCTTACCGTGATCAAAATTAAAAAAAAATTGGATTTTTCGGATGCCCCAGCGGAAAGAAGTACACTGGCACATTGTCCCCTCGAGAGATCAAGCAAAAAGATTCAATTTGAGGGTCAATCGCATGATAAAGAGGTTCAAAATGGATGGTTATGGATGATGATGCAAATGAGATGGTTTTAAGATGCTTAGAATAACAAATCTATATTATCTTAAACAACTTAAATGATGATTATGTCATGATTATGCAATGGATAATTTATGAGATGCTTAGACTAATAGATCTATATTATGATGATGATATGTTGTGATTATGGAAATGTATGATTTATGCAAATGTGATGATTTATGAGATGCTTAGACTAACAAATCTATATTATGATGATGAACATCCATGTGAAATGATCGGTGTTTCCTATTATGTATGATGTGAATGATATGTGGTATGTTGATAGTTTGTGGATGCATGATGGATGCATTGGTGATGTTATGTTAGTGCGGAAATGAGATGATCACAAGAGGATCCAACAAGTCCATGATCTAATGAGACTTTTACTAGAAATGAAGATGATGATAGATGATGATGATGATAAATGATGATGATTTTCTTATCAAGGATTGTGATTTTAAAAGGGCTACTTACCTTATGTTTGATAACACATGTAGATATGATGCATTAAGGTATAAAGAACCAAGATGGCGTTGTACCTAGTGCGATGGATTTTGAATTGACAAACAGATAGGAGTATTTTTGTTCACACTTGACATATGAAAACCTTGCTAGGACATACCTAACAAAACAAGTATTTGCCAAGTTATTTTACAAGAACTTCCAACAAGCACAACAAACAAAAGATAATGATCATTGCCCCATTCCTATCTCTCTAAATGCTTCATTCAAATATCATCGAGAGGTCTTTAGAAAGAGTGCAATAAGATAAATCAAAAGAAAAGATCAAGTACGCAAACAATCCAACGTTCTTCATACCTTCAGCCAAAGGGATGTGTTTTGATAGGATAAGAATCCAAGGCAATATCCAAAATGATGCCCATTGTCGGAACGATATATCCTAGGACATGCATTGTACAGGATGATGATGGTTTGATAAGTTGATTGATAGGCTATTGATATAAGGTTGATTGACATGTTTGCGATTGATCAAGAGTTTGATTTTACGTTTAAATGTTTGTTGTTTGCTTCTAATTTTATGATTTAAGATTGATTTTACTGATTGTTGTGATTGTTTCTCTTTGTTTTTTTCCAAAGGATGAAGGCGACGATGATTTATTATGGATGATTGATTATTGCGGGTGATAGCAAAATGGGACAGATGGATTTTTTCAAATATTTGGATGTTTTTGACGTTTTTGGAATGTTTTGATGCTGTTTTGGGTTTTGGATTTTGTGATGACGTTTTCCATTTTGTGTGTTTTGGATTTTGATGTTTTGGAATGTTTTGGATTTTGATATTTTGAATGTTTTTGTTTTTTTTTATGTTTTTTTTTTTTGGATTTTGATGTCTCGGGGGTTGATCAAAGATGAGCCTTGCCTATGTTTAAGCTTAGAGATGATGTAGTTTGGATTCCATGTTTTTGATGCTTTTTAATTTTTATGAATATTTTTAGCTTTTTTTGATATTTTGGATGTTTTTGGATTTTTGCATGTTTTGACAATTCAAATAAGGATGTGTCTGATGATATCAGTGCTCTATGTTGGGATTTTGTTGAAAACCAAGCTAATTTTGATTGATCGAATTGATGGATTGATGATGATGATAACATTGTTGAGGATACACAATAGTGCAAAGATTTGATTGATCAGAATTGATGACGATAACATTGTTGAGGATACACAACAATGCAAGGATTGATTGATCAGGATTGATGATGATAAAATTGTTGAGGATGCATAACAATACAAGGATTGATTGATCAGGATTGATGATGATAACATTGTTGAGGATACACAATAATTCAAGGATTGATTGATTAGGATTGATGAAGCTTGATTTGGAACAAAATTTGTTTGAATGATTTGATGTGACGTTTGAAGGGCATGTTAGATGCAACTGATATTTATTGTTTGGGATCGATGTTCGATGAAGGATGAAGCCTGATAAGGAACATCTGTTCATCAAAATATGCCATGGGTTAGGGATTTGGAATTTTAATCACAAGTGGTTTGACCAATTTGATTTTATGCTTGCCAATGTTTGGATCACCACAAAAGTTGGAGGATATAGATCAAGACTTATTCCAGAAACAAGATGTAAACATCTACCCCCAATGTCTAGCAATGTATGGAATGCGATGTGTGGATGCTCAGATAGGTGTACGGATGGATGGATATGGTAAGCATGCAAAGGATGCCAAGGATTATCTTGCGATAAGATAAGATGTTCAGATGAAGGAATGCTTCATTAGATAATGCCTCATGGCTCATATAATGTTACATAGGATATGATCAATGAAAATGACCCATGTCAAGATGTTTACCATAAGCAAGTGTAAAATGTGCCCCAAACTTCCATCAATATCAAGATGACTTGGACTATGGATGCAGATGGATGAAAATGGATTGGATAGATGGTTCATGGATGAATGGACTTATTATGGATAAGATGGATGGAATGTTGGCTTTATTATGGATGGGATGAGATGCTTTCAACTAAACTGGTGCACGTAGATGCTCGATTCTACACATGATTCCTATTTTCTAGGTTTTCATCATGGTCTTGCCCAAAGCGCCGCACATGCGGTTTTCACTAGAGGATGATTTTTTTTCTTTACTGTTTTCAATCCTTTTTCTAATTTTTTTTTTTGGATTTTCGTATTTTTTGATTTTTTTGTATTTTTCTGAAAGATTCATGTTGACCCACCTAGTGGTGTTGATGTGGATGCTTCTGTCATAATGTGCCATCGGTATCCTGCCTGAAGGAGTTGCTTTGCTAAGATATGTGCACTTGAATGCAACTTTTTGGATTCTTGATTTGTTTCATCGATACTAGAGTTAACTTTGTCTTTGTGCACACATCATGATAGAGTTCCTTTTGAATCCTTATGATGAAGGGTTGTTACCAATACATGGTCAATTTGAGAATTGGATATCATGCGTGGAGGCGTGGACAGAGTGTGTTTAGGGATAAAAGATGGATTGGTTGACAGTTTGGAACCTTTGACTCTCCGAACTTGGGACGATGAGCAATGATGGGTGGATACAAAAGTGTGGGTGGAATTAGGACCAACCGCTTGATACACTTTGTACATTGCTTGAAAAACTTGTTTTTTCTTTTGCAAACATCTTTGATGGATACTTTTCCCTTTTTTTATTTTTCCCCATAGTTTCTTTGACTGATGGAGTTTGATAGGGATGATCTTTCTTTGTATTCTTTGGTATCCATTTGTATTTGATTTTTCCATTATGCTTCTCAGCTTCTTTTTCTTTGATAACATTCTTTGTACTTTGATTCAAATCTTTCATTTGATGTTCGTCCCAATTTGTGGACGGGATGATAGGTGGATGAAGATTTGTGATGTGGCTAGTTCTAGTATTGACACTAGTTTCATCATAAGGACTCTTTGTGCTCCCTATGTTGACGCTTGCATTAGATAAAGTTTCCCCCAGTATGGTAGAAGTAGTACCTTCATGCTTTGATTCTGCCTATTCTAAGAGCTCCTGTTTAGAGTGCATTCACTGATAAATGACCACCGTAGGTGACGTTTCAATTTGTTGTTCTGCTAACTTTGGATGTTCTATCTAACTTGTTTCCTTGAGTAAAAAATGTTGGTCATCTGCATACTCGATGTCCTTAGTCTGAATTCAGGATATATCTTATCCTGATGTTGATAACTCAATTTGAATATAGGAGTTAAGAATCCGCTCTCTTTGTGTAACAATATATTATTCTAGATGAAGATCATCTATGTGTCCATCCATAGAAAGCATCTCATGGGTAGATGGAGGAGTATGTGCTACATGGATATGATCATATTGCATAGATAGGAGAGTGTCCATTAGATGATTGTAGTATCTTGAAGATAAAAATTCTTGATCTTGAATGATTTCAAAGTTGCTTTCGACATGCTTTGGATCAAGTTCTTGACATGGGTCAGTTTGAAAGGATGGATTTCTTACAAAGGGTTCTTGAATGTCATCATTAGACATGGCAAGTGGTTCAATATCCTCAAGTGTCAAGTTCAGGGTTCTTTCAGTATCTATAACCATGAGGTCAAAGGGGTTCAACATGTCTTAGAAAGGACCATTGCTATACCTTAGTGAAAGATGTTGATCATGCTTTGGGATAAATTCTTGAGATATGTCCCCTAATTCATAAGGAAATTTAGAGACATTTTCGACATGATCATTGGTCAACGGATCGTGCATTATGTCAATAGGATCAAATAATCCTAATACTCCTTGAAATAGATCACCAAAAAGTGGCTCTTGATGTATGGTGAGTTGATCACCAGATGGGGTGGAAACATCTTCAAGGTGCTCATCGATGGAGAGATCTTGATCATTGTTTTCAACAATTGTGATGGAGGGATTTCCAATGTCTTCAACCATAGGGTCAAATGATGTTGACATTTCTTGAATTGGATCATTGTTGGGTATTGTTGGTGGATTTTGATCATGATTGAAAAGTGACTTTTGACATATGTTGATTTGATCACGGGATGAAGTAGACATAGCTTCAAGGTGCTTAGTGATGGATAGCTCTTGATTATGTGATCATCAATTTTGATCGATACATGGAGTCATCAACATTGTGTTGAGATTTTGAACAAAAATTGCTTGTTGGGCTTCGTATTGGGATTTAGCTTGCGCTTGCACTTGAGCCTGGGCTTGTGCTGATTTTTGTGTGGCTAGATATTGTTGGATGGCCTTTTGGTAGGCCTGGTGAGCTTTTAGTACAATGTTATATTTTCTTTCTACATTTGGTTTTGGTGGTAGTGGTGGTGGATTTGGAATTAGGTTGGATGTGGTGACAAGTGGTGTAGATATGCTTGGAGCAATTGTGGTAGTGAGGGGTTGAGATGTGATGGGTGTGATAGGGGTGGTAGGAATGGTCAGACTGACCAAGGTGATAGGTCCTTGGGAGACCATATTTTGATTTTTTAGGATTGATGTTGTCATTTGATTAGATACTATCTATTGGTGCGATGTCGATGGTATATTCAAAGGATTTGATGTGATGGCTTGATTGGTGTTAGGTGGATTGATTTGGATGGAGTGATTGGTGCTAGGTAAATGGGGAAGCCCTAAACCAAGGAATGATGTTGATATGGGTAATGGTGGTGGAGATGTCTCTTGGTGTAATGAATCAACTATTTTGGTAAGTGGAACAATTTGATCTCACCAAATTTGTTCTGGATTTCGATCTTGACTCCCTTGATATAGCTGATTTGGTTTTTGTTTAAGCAGATTTGGAGTGTGTACTTGTCTTTGATTTTGGAAAATGTTCTCATTTTGGATGACACTTAGATTTGGCATGATAGGTTGAAATTGACCATTGTTCATGTTTGGAATATTCATATGATTTTCAAATGTATCCATCCCAAATTTTTTTGGATTCATGTTTCAAAAACTTGTACTTGGTACATTTTCATTTGGCATGTAGGGATTTGGTGGGATGACGTTGTTCGCTTGAAGGTTCATGCTTTGTTTGTTTGGTTGATAGACTTGTAGGTTTGGATTTAGATTTACCATCCGAAAATGTGTTCCAATCTTTGATTTGGGAATACTCACACTTGTTGTACCATTGATGTTTGTTGAAGGTAATGATCCTATGTACGGTTTGTATAGAGGTGAATGTTGATAATCAATCAACATTGTAAGGCTTTGAAAGTTCAATTGGTTTGGATTACTCATGATGTATGGATCAATTTCGTATTCCATGTTCTTCTTATGTTTTGAACTTGTTGCAAAAGTGACCTCTAAGGTACTTAGGAATAATGACGAGATGAAGGATGAAAGGTGTAAATGATATGAGTGATGACCATTTAGGAACTTTGGATCAATGCTAGACTTAGGGTTTGATTTTGATTGGTTTGATTTGGATGTGATCTTAGGATGATTTTTTTCAAATTGATTCTGAATTCAATTAAATGTATGAGAAAATATGCATTCCCATACACGTAACTAAACAAGGTGGTTTAGATTTTGTGGATGTACCCAAGTCTAGATAATGATGTTACCAAATATCTAAAGTTGTTTGGTGGGATGGATTTTGATAAGTGTTTGGATGGAAGAAATTTTTGATTTGATCCTAAATGAACCTAGGAAGGACATTTTTCCAAGACCAAGATAGTGAAGAACATACCTTTCTCTAAGAGTAATTCAAAATCAAAAGACCAATGTTTGCAAGAAAACCATATGACCAAAGGATGCCAAGCACATGTGTGGGGTCCATTTGATTTAATATTTTCTTAATGGATTCTTTTTACCACAAAAAAACTCTTGATTAGGTTTTCAATTGAATTTCCAATGTCCTAATTCTCTTTCATCCCACAAAATGCATTATGCGGAAATCGAGAAAATCAAGGCAAAGGTTACCTAAAGTTGACTTTAGTAGAAGCAAATTGAGATGAAATACAAATGTTTAGGAGCCTCTAAGGATACAAATCCCAAGGAAAAGTAATAACATGTGAATTTTTTCAAGGATATTTGCCTCTCCTAAAGGGTTTGCAATTTTGATGATTCATTGAATGTTGGTTTCCCAATGTTTTTGATTAAAGCACTATGTTTTCAAACCACAAGCAATATGACATCCTAGCTCAATTGGTATGTTTTTCTTAGTGGGCTTGTCTCATGCTCTTCATAGAAGAGATCATTTTACATGCAACCAAGGAAAGAGTATAAATTTATGTTAAGAATGGAGTCTTAACCTTTGTACTTTAACCAAGATTAGAAATTGCAAGTAACTTCTTGGAATCTAAGTTCCAATGTACCACTTCGATAAACTCAATCAATGGATTAATAGGCCACTACAAACAAGGGTTTTATTCTAGACTTTCCATTCGTGGAGATTGACCCATATGGCAAGAGTCCCCTTTCAGATCCATCTTGTCAGAATCAACAGTGTGATATTGGCGTTTCTTCCAATATCCACATTTATATCCCAATTGGAAATAATCTTAGCTTTAGAGTGTTATCGATTGAGTCGTTCCCTTAGGTGAGTACTTTTTCCCCAAAGCAATCCCTCTAGGATAAACAAAAGTGAGTAAAGAAAAAATCCATAACTCGATCAATCTTTGATGGCACAAAGAAAGATAATATATGCTACAATGCCCCCACTCACACTCGCACAAGATCTTGTTCAATTTTAAACCCAAACTAAAAATTTGGAGGTAATATTTTATGCAACTTAATGTCATAAAAAAAAATGTTGTTCTCAAGATCGCCGTGAAGCATGAGAGAAGTGCGTACACCTTTTTAGATGAGATTATTTTGCATAAAAATATTACAAAGCATAAAATAGACATGTTCATTTTAAATCCCAAAGCCATGATGAGTTCAATTTGTTGTGTTCAATTTTAGAGCTCAAAACCCAAATTCTACTGAATTTCTAACTTTCGATTTTTATCCAACTTTGAAACAAAATAAAAGTAATGATCTAGTTGGCTTAAAACAGAAAATTAATGTAGTAAATGGAGGCTCTAGGCTATTTCAATAAGAATTTAAAAAATTCTTTTGTGAATTTTGAATTTTAATGTCCGATTTTCTTCAATCTCCAATCTCGCTTGCCTTCACTTGATTCCAATGCTTACTTCAACCTGCAAAAGTAAAAAAAATTCCAAATCAAATTTTCTTAAAAATCGTACCTATATTGAAGAGAAAAAAATATGCCTCATGGAATAGTTGCGTTAACTATGAACTCCCCCAAAAATTTTGCATTAACTATGTATTTTTTTTATTTAGTAATCATCCAATCGCTACCTTCAATATCAATCCAATAAAAGATAAAAAAGAAATTCCTATCCAACGCATGAAGCACAATGGACAAAATACAAGCAACAAGGTACATGGTATAGTTATAAACTAAGGCGTATACAGCTATGAGGTTAGCGTAGATTCCAAATGATATGGAACAACAATAAATTTAAGAAAAACTTTGATGGGAGAAGCAGTCATATTAAATGCTTTCAAGTGATTTTTCTTCTCCAAGTTGATGCGCATCTACAACCACCAACAATATCCCATGTTAAATTATTAAACATACCGCTGGCTGTGTAAAGATACCAGATCCTCAACAATTAATGCCAATCATATTGGCCTACACATTATTTAATTATAGCCATATATTAATTCAATCACACTTTTTCATTGTCCACAATGTTTCCATTTTTGGCCCTCCTAAAATGCCAACACGCCTCCACCCATTGCTTTTCCTTTGAAGTGACCAGATCAAACTGTATCGAAATAATGATAGTGTGCATTTTTCTTTGACATTTATTTAAATTTCATACATCAAAATACTGACTTGTTCAAGTTATGACTAATTT
>VDFB02271358.1:373440356-373450636 GCA_007258455.2 Sequoia sempervirens
AAATAATTGTATGGGATAATTCAAGAATGCTAGAATGATTTATTGGTTATGTACATCTCATAAAGAAAGTAATATCCAACACATGTGGAGCTTTTTTTACGCTGGACATGGTAAACAAGAACATGATGGAATTGGACCATGTGTGGAAAGAGTTATTGCTAGAGAGCAACTAAAATTTCAGGATGGATCAAAATTAAACCATGTACATGCAATTGTAGATTGGTGTAGTACAAAATTATATACATAAACAAGTGAGAACTCAATAATTTGATGCTTATTTTGGTTAGTTGAAGAAGAGAATATTATTACTTAACATGATTGTAAAATAATTAATTGATAAAAAAAATGAATTCATTTAATAGTTCAAATGCAAACACGTGGAAAATATGGATAAGGGAGATTTCATGTTTTTTTTATTCTAGATGATTGTGAAGTCTGTGAAAATACAGAATGGGTTGAAGAATAGAAACAAAGAGACCTAACACCTACATCAATACATGATAAAAATGGAACAAGTAGAGAAGATAATCAAGTGTTTGGATTAGATGATTATGATCATGTTTCAGACCTTGCACAAGAAGGTATTAAATCATTCAATTTTTTTAGTTATATTACTTTGTAATATATAAAATTTTATGTGTATACATGTTTATAAATGAATTATATGTCACTCTTTATTGAATTAAATATTTTTGTAGGAAATTTGTATGGTTTTGTCACACTTGAGGGGAATGAAGAGGAAACTGACTATTAGTTGGCTAGATGTGTTAAGACAAAAAAAATTGGTACATCCTATAGTGTATGATGATATCTATGAGTATCCAAATGGTTATGTGGTTGTTGTTGCAACCTAGCTACAAAATTATATAATAAGAGAGAATGGTTTTCCTAGATTTGAAAACAATGAAAGACATAAGAAAATTATACATTATAACTCACATTTTGTAACACCTTGACACACAATACCCAAAGGACAACTACAAATTAATAACATCCACAATTTTTTTTTACAAGTAACTAAACCTATGTATAATATACATAACATATATTGCAATGATATTAATATGAAAACACATGCACTAATCCTTTGAGGTACATGACTATATTATGCGCTAACGTATCCAACAACTCTCACATCCATAATGAAGATTAACCAATTATGAGCCAACATCTATAACCATGATAAAAGATAAACCACAAGTGTGTGCATCCATAATATTACATAATACCAATGAAAGACAACATGAAATATAAGGCAATCATCCATCACATAAACATCATGAGTATAGAATATTTACATAGATACAAAACTTAATATATCCATAAATATCATCAAGTTATATATCTTCCAAACCAATTACAAGAATATACAAGTACACTGATATACATGATACCTCAGGTTTCCCATAAATACATGGGGAGAATACATCAAAATGACACAACAAGTACAATATATGGGGTACAATTGGAAGTACATGATTCAATACATTAAGGCATATCCAACTCTAAAGGAACTCTAGAAGCTCTGCAAAAGGTAGTACTCCATCCAACACAAACTTTGATTGGGAACCCAATGGGGTGAAAAGCACGTTCCACCTGACCATGTGAGACCTAAGGACCAACCCCCATGTTATGAGATGACAAGGAACCACCACCAAAATAGTCAAGTAGAAGGCTACAAAATTTACCAAGTATCTTGAACCTTACTCTAAATGACATTAAACATAACAAATGACCACTTCTAGTGGCACACAAAGACAACAAACAATAAGGATACTCTAGGAGAGTGTCATCACATGGCCCTAGTATGGGTTATGCTAGTTACCTCTCACTAGGTGTTAGCCCCTATCCATGGCTATCCCGGCTGCCTCTTACTAGGTGCCAGCCCCATAGGGTGACACTTGTGGGAGCACTAACCTATCATGAGGACTAGGTAGTGATCTTGTCAACCAGAACCTTCTCATCTGATCCTTAGCTTGTGGAAGCACTAAGCCATGAGTGAGGTAACTATTATTGAACTTTTTAATGTGTATTTACCCAATCCCCTTAACTAATTTATTAAGTTATCCCTTGTTAAGGAAACTCTTCCATGGGTTATCTTGGCTATCCCTTTATGCACTAGCCCCCATGAAGAGCTACTCTCCCTAGTAGCACTGAAACACAAAACTAATAACATTAATGGGTGTACCAAATCACAAACACTAAAATCATGAGAATCAAGTGCAAGTGCGAGGCATGAACTTTTCGTACAAAGCCATATCAAAAGGAAAGAACACCATGAAACAAGGTAACACCCACAAGAGCTCAAAAAAAAGATAAGAGCGACGAACCACAAAGATCCAAAAGATAGAAAATCCAATTATAACTCAATTTTTCCCCAACACCTCTAGAAGTCTAAAAATACCATCTATCCATAATCTCCCAAATGAGGGTAGCTCTACGACTTCCCAACCATCTCTGAACATGACTACAAGAAAGTTAACGTATAAAGTTTCCTCATTCCATAACTAACACAAGAGAAAGACTCACAACATGAGGCCATGAAGTGATGATATAAGATTTACAATCACAAAGAGACAAGAGTAGAATAAGAGTAACAACATCATAACGAGATCTTTAGACTCATCCAAAGCTAACATAATCAATTTTGATACAAAATCAATTGGCATCCAAGGGAAATCTCTATTTTCTCCTCATATGATACCCAACAAGCTTATAATCTAGCTAATAAAAAACTTAACAAATTCAACCACCACCAACAATGGTAATCAACCACATAGCTAAGACAATCATTCAAGCACTGTAACCATAAAAAAAAAATTCCTTATATTATACAACATCATTTCCTCACATAAAACTTCCTATCGAGAATCACTTAAAGAAAACATTAAGGAAAGGTTTATCTAATCCTTATAAAAGATACTAATCACTGCAATCTTTTATATTTAGGAATGTCTATTTCACTAATAAACCTTCTCTTTTAATAAACTAGATACTATGAAAACCATAATTTAGATTACAACTTTGAGACATTCTAATTCATTAATTCACAAAGAAATTTTATTAGCCAACTATCTCCTTATTCACACTAAAACTCATCATGCAAATCGTAGACTACAAAAAGTGCATAATTAGAAGCTATAATAAGATCACCATCTTTAGTTATTTCTTTTCTATAATAGTGATACATAAATTTTCATACATACCTATTTATATGTATATATACATATATATATACATGGGTAAATATATATATAAACAAACATATACATATTATATTCATAAATATATTTCGTATTACAATAATTCATATTATGATAAACAATACATTAACATATGAAACATGTTCTTATAATTTACACAAATAGATATATATACATGCATATTCTTATATGTACATATCTATGCATCTAATGTTGTTTAAAATACATTGAAGGCTTATCTTCATTGAAACTGAAATGCATTATAAATCGCAATAAAGGACATCATTTACCATTAACTATAAAAGTTGAAACCTTCAACTTAAGGGATATAACACGCATAAAAAAGAGGCGCTGGAATCGTAAGGGAAAAACAGTTGAGGATTCCAGACGCCAAGGCTGGAATAGTTAGCTCATCCTGTCTCAGATTTGGATAGAATTAAAAAAAAAATAGATATAATCAAATCATGGCTATTCCTTAACTTTAAACAGAGATGATGTTCTAGTGAAGATTATTGGTGTTGCTAGTTGAACCAATTAGAAAATTAGATCTGCACTATAAGAATGTGCATTGTATTAGATATCCAGTAATAATGAAGGGACATCCGTCAAGCATAACAACAAAGAATTTTGTCATATGAACATGTGGATCATATATGAATATAGGCAGAGTATTTCCAGCAACACTACTTTTTAGAATGTTGCACGTTATGTCCTTCTCTAAAACATCTTGTGCAGAAGCAGACAAGTAAGGTGAGATTCAAATAGTAAGGAGATTGATGAAGATAGAGGAATTAAAAAGATACCCCGGTGTAGATGGTGTGAACGCCATAAAATGGTACATGTTTTTGTATAGGAGATGGATCACATCCAAAAACATGGGAGCTCCTTACAGAGATAGAGAAATTGGCTTGGAAAATGAAGACAACAAGGTATTTATAGATTCATGACTTTTACTTAATGATGTGGAAATGAAGGAAAAGGAATCATTTATCTGCCTCCTTAGTGAAAGTTTAGCAATTGCATTTGGTTTGTTAAACATGGCCTCTGGTACAACTATTAGAGTTGATAGGAACCTCCAATTATGTTTTGATTTCCAGCTGCATCTAAATTCATCTCCAAGATTCTTGCAAGAGAAATTGTTCTGAGGGATGTCATCTCATGGACTGGAGTGATTGTAGGATATGAACAAAATGAATTTGATGATGAAGCTCTCAAAACCTTTCAAATTAATGAAGCACATTGGAGCGCAACCTATCATTGTAAGCTTTATTGTGTTCAAGTGCATGTAGAGTATCGATTACCAACAAAAGACTTACCCAGCGAATACTAACTTAAATGTATAATGGAAAATTTTGAAGCATAAACAATGTAATACAAACTTTGCATGCCAAGTAACTTCATAACAACTCAATATAGGTATATGTACAAATATAACGACACCAAGACAAAAGAAGACGACGCAAATAGGGAAGGAATTTCGCAGTCCCAACATACTCGCCAATTGAGTGTAAACCATTTGGAGCTAGGCAGTAATTAAAGTAAACCTATCAATAGCGATATACGTAAGATGCTTAATACTATTATTGGCAATGTAAGGCAATACTATAGTTTGATCAAATCAATACTACCAGATATCAGACGAGGATTATGTCAATGAGACTACTGTTAACTATATGCAATCGATCACATTGAATATTTTATAGTACCACTGTTAAGCTTTTAATGTAGTGAACACAATCTTCAGGGCAGGAAAGCCAATAAAGAAGACGGCTATCAAATTGAACCAAATTGAAATTAAGAAGCCAAGTATAAGGGAGTTTGGAGATAATTTGAATGTTATGGGTATCAATTCAAATGCTATAGAATCATGATCATTCAACAAAAAGATTGACAGGTATAGAAGGATTTCTCAAACTTTTCCAGTATTCTTTTCGCTAACACAAAATTGAGAGCTTGGTAACTGGTTATAGGCAATCTCCATAGTATAGAGGATAGAGGATTATATTGGAGAATGTAGTTGCCATTGCCCAAGCAGACATGCATGCAAAAGTAAAACACAAACAAGGCCTTGAACTGTTTGACAAAATTCATCAAAGAAATGTGAGCACATACAAGGAACAATTTGATCAATAAACCAATTGCCGAATTAATAGATAGAATTCCAATTGAAGATGCTTAAATAAATCCAAAAACAAGGGGTGAAAACTCTCTATAATTACATGCATCTTCGATACAAAACATGTAACTATTGAGCAAATGCATTTAGCACATATAATCCAATTCTAGGGCACAAAAAATCATGAAATAGTAAAAGGTTTTCTTCTAAAAATAGGGATGACCAAAATTAATCTCTATTCTCTAGAGAAAATGCACATCAGGATGAAGACAAAAGGGAGTTTTTCTTAACAAGAAAACCAGTGTGGGTAATTCTTAAATATAGAAAGTAGACCTTACTAACCTTTTCACCAACAAGCATGGGCATGAGCTCCCTCCAACAATGAAGACGATGGTTTAATAATTGATTACTTATGCATATTATATCCTCCTTAAGCTAAATGGATAGAACATCAAACTGGCCTTTAAGGATAAGATCATTGGAATAGGGAGTGTGATCTAGAATTGTTCACAAACACAAATTTGAATATGGGTCTCTGGAATGACTCTCTATAGTCTCATCAATAACCATCATCACAGATTGTAGCTTCAACTTCTAATACCTCTACATATACAACCACAACACCCTTTCCTCCCTTGATCATAACTTTATCTTTATCTATATTTATGAATTGAAATTGAGACTGAGATGAAGGTTGGGGTTGTGACCACATAGAAAATGATCTATATTCTTCTCCTCAATGTGATGTAGATTAATGTTACTCTGTATTCTTAAAAATCCCTTGTTCTCCCCCATGCTACAACCTCCTCATTGGTTACAATTTTTTTTCCAATAGTAATTAATTTCCATTCACCGTTTGTAACAACAAATTTCTAAAAAAAGAATTCCCACTTCTCCCACACTTTCACTCGCATTGTTGACAAAATAAATGCATAATTTCATGCACTCACTTGTGAAGTGAATGCTTTTTCATGAAAACGCATGCAATATAATAGCTTGAATAATCATTTTTCAATGAATCTTTATTAAGCCATTAAATTTAATTTTTTTAAATTAATCAAAACATTAATAATATTTTATTTAATAAAAATGGAAATATATATTAAAACCCTTCAAATTATCAAACCATAATCCTTATCTTAAAATAATGATTACTCAAGAATAATCAAACAATTAATTCTAATGAACATGAATCCAAATAGTGTCAGACCCCAAAGCAAAGTGAACAAAAAAACACAATGTCAAAAGAGATGGACTATATCACAATTTAGCAACTCTATTAGGAGAAACGTAGAGGGTCAATACACATTTGATTGTGGTAATCAATATAAAACTAGTTAGATATCAAGGGAGACCTACTAATAAAGGTTTTTTGAAAATTTAAATGGATGATCCTTAGATAATCATAAATATATTATAAAAAGAGAGAGCATGCAGATGGTACAATGTAATAAATAAATTTAGGTAATGATAGAGTTGTATATATTTAATTGATAGTTTATATATAGTTAAAATTTTCTCACATAACTTACAGTCAAGGCTCATGTGTATCTCCCATTAACCCATCTTCTTATGTTAGTCTTAAGTCATTTCCTAATTATAGTTAACCATTTTTGTTTCAAGTCTCACACAACTAGATGCATTCTAAAAAAGAAAGGATGTAGATGTTTCAATGAAACCTAAATAAATATAGGTAACTATATAGTTCTATACATTTAGTTTATAGTCAAAATATAAAGTTAATTAATTCATTGTAAATTTATAAAAAAATAGAATTGGTTACATATCCCCTTAAGTCATATCCTCTTAGGTCCCCTTAAATAATCCTAGATTATGTATTATTATAAGCCATCTCCTATATTTAGAACTAGTTTTCTCACATGACACATAATTTGACTCAAGGCTCTTGTACGTTCCCTTAATCCATCCTCTTAGGAGCCCTTAATTCATTTTATTAGCTACTCTAAATCAATCCTCTTGCATCCCCTTAAGTCATTCTCTTAACTCCCCTTAAGCCATCCTCTTAGGACCACCTAAGTCATCATCTTAGTTACCCTAAATCCATCATCTTGCATCCACTTAGCCCATTCTATTAATTCCTCTTAATCCATCCTCTTAGGAACCCTTAATTCATTCTTGTTAACTCCCCTTAAGTCATTCTCTTACGTTTATCTTATTCTAGCCACTTAATTACCATAAATTCATTCTCTTACATTCCCTTAAGTCATTCTCTTAACTCACCTTAATCCATCCTCTTAGGAACCTTAACTCATACACTTAGCTACCCTAAATCCATCCTCTTGCATCCCCTTAAGTGTGAAACAAAGAAAAAAATGGTTTTATGGGGATTGAAAAATGTTATGAAAGATGGGTTCACAACAACAATCTATTTGTCTAATTTCAATCAAAATGCAAACTATAATATGGAAATGAAGAGCAACAACCAAATGTAACTAAAAAATAAATCAAAATTCAGATCTAGAAAGGTAAAAATGTTGTGTACCCTTCACCAAAAGTCACCTTTTGAAGCTCACTAAGGACTCATTCACCCTATGGTGAATGGGTCTTGGCTATGGTTTTTTGAAATTACATTTCGGGTTCTCCTTTTCTAGATCTACACTCCAAGATTCTAGGTGTTTACTATCAAATAGTCATAAATAAAATATGTAAAGGAGTTTCCATGATTTGACAACTTTTCTTGCAACTTTCACAACTTTGTAACTTTCTTCATTTTTCTCCCCCGAAGGATCTTCATCCTAAAATCTACAATCACACATCAAAGAGAGAAAAATGTTGTTTGCTAAGCTAATGGGGGTTTGCCTCAGTCAAACCTTAATTTAGTTATTAAACCTTGAAATGAAACAATGAAACCTTGTTTGAAACCTTGGATAACAAATCTACAAACTAACATGAAGTGGCCTCAATGAATGTAGATCTTGATCATGAAACTTGATGTGAAATAATTCCTTTGGTATGCTTGGATAGATCTTGAACACTACATCACCATATTAGCTCAAACAACATGCTTGATGCAATATATCTTTGACATCATGAAAGAAATCTTAATTGTTCGAATAATCTTCTATAAATATTCCCTTGAATTCCATCAGAATTCTCTTGAATACTCTTGATCTCATAAACTATCTAGAATTCTTGAATACTTGAAATTGATAGGTGAAACTAAGTGAAATAGCCTTGTCTTTATACATAACATTATTTATCAATAATCAAATATCACAAGTTGACATTGAATTATACATTTGAAATCATTAAAATACCACCAAAAACATATTCCAAAGGGGGGTCCTAGGTCTAAGTGAGGACCCATTCGACATAGGAAAAAACGGTCCTAGGCCACTAACCTAGGACACACATCGGTCAATGTTAAACTTTAGGTAAAAATAGGGTCTTTGATCTAAATTAAGACACATTCACCCTATGGTGAATAGGTCCTTGGTCACTCACCTAGGACACACATCTTCCAAAGTTATGTGTTATGTAGTGACATTTATTAATGCTAGGTTTTATCCCGAGGTCAAAAATTACATTTAATTAGGCTTGGATTAAAATTAAAAGGGCCAATTAAGGAAAATTAACCTCAATCAATTAGTAAAGCCCTAGATTAATGTAAAATTGTAAAGGTACAACTTATAACTCCAAAAAAATAAGGCACAATTTAGTCCATCTTATTTAAAAGGGACACAAACTTAATGTGAATGTATGTAAAACATATTACAACACTAAACTAAGGCAACATTAGGTTCATTTTAATACTAATTATTCCCAAATTAAGTTTGAAAAAGAGTTACTTTTTCCTATGCTACAATTTCCTCCACTTTAGTGAGAGTATTACCCCATGTCAAACTCACACTAATGCAATAATGACAAAGATACACAATCATACAACATGAAAGACTAGGAAGATCAAGCCTAGACTATCCAAAGTAATGTGGATCACATCTAAAAAAAAAAATTGTGCTCGCTATGAGGTAGTGAAAGTTCAAGTTGTCCCCTAGGTGAGTCTTCCAATAAAGTGTCTTATTGAGAAAGTCATGGAAGGACTACAAGCTCTCACCATACAATGAGAAAGCCATCCCTCTATGTTGGATCTCATTACAATAACCATACGAAAGATATCCCTCTGATAACTTCAATAAGGTGGCACATAGAAAGGTTCTACAGGTAGGCAAGGTGTGTTATGCTAGGTGGACTTGAATTTAGGGTTCATGCTTCACAAGGTTAGTAAGCTACATTATGCCAAACACTTATGAACATTATAAATATATAGGTTTTTGTTCAAAGTCAATTTTCCTAGTTTTCTTAAGGTATTATTCTTAGGCAACATCATGCCTAATTTCTCCAAGAGAGGACATGTCAAGAGTAAAAAATTTGCAACTTAAGGAATGTAGTGTGTCACATCACCACTAAGAGGAAATTCATACACTAATAAATATCACACTCTTGAATGGCATCAAACCTAATGACACCACCAAGAAAAGGATGCATCACAAGACAAAAAAATCACACCATGGAACATGAAAATTATTGAAAGATATTATTAATGTATGCCCCCACTTTAAAGCGATTACTAACACCATTGATGTGAGAAAATTTCTTTAAAGTATCCAATATTCAATCCTAATACATGAAAGATTCCTTTCATGAAAAATGAGGGAGGGGTTTCCCCAAAAATATACATAAGGTATCTATGGATTTAGGGTCAGTATATTTTTTCTACAATGTTTTGATAGAGCTCATAAATGTCATCATTCCCTAAATACTCATAGAACTACAACAATGAAACATAGAGAGAAAAAACAAAGAAAAATCCTTTAAAGTCCAAATTGATAAAAATATGGGTTCCACCTTTTAGGAGGGCATGTGCAGGATCATGATGGACCAAAAAGTGGCGATGCATTTTGTGTTCAACAAAAAACATGAAAATCTTGAGTTGATTTTTT
>VDFB02271358.1:373450736-373506506 GCA_007258455.2 Sequoia sempervirens
CTTAGATCCATAAAATTTTCCTTTGATAAAGAAGGGAGCCAACACATATTTCTAGACAATCCATTAACTATGAACATTGTTTCTAGATCTAACATTAAATAGTCTATAAAAAAATAAAATATTTGATCTTTATTCTTTAATTATTCGCCTAATTGTATCACCTTCTTCATTTACATTATAAAAAATAAATATAAATTTACCAAAAACTTAATTATTAATTACGTATTTGATCACATTACTTAATTAACTTTGAACATGAAAAAAACTTTACCTTTTTTTGTAATAATGTTAAACTATAACTAGAAACACATAGGAAAAAGATAAAATATTATTATCCATTATCACTAAATATTTTTAATATATACTATGTTGATAGCGAGATAAGTGACAAACCTCTCCATATTATGGGCTAATTACATTGAGCTCATACTTAAGGATATCACATTTAACAAGTCACTATTTAACATGTGCACATTACATTACATGCATTGTGAAAAAATACATGAAAAATTTAGCCTATATTTATTAATCTCAAACTTGTCAAGAAATTTGAATAATAATAAATGTTATTTTGTATAATTTATTTTCTTATTAGCTCCCTTTTTCAATCATAAGATAAAGTGTACATGTATATTCTTGTGTTTAGTATTTCATAGATTATTAAATCTTATTTCTCTTAAATTATAGCAAAGAACTAAGTTGTTACTCATCTTGGAACCCTCTAACTACAAAACCTCTCCAAAATTTGTTCACCAAAATCTCCTCAAAAAATATAGGATCCCTCATCTCTTTGCTTGATCATTATGATAAAATATTGCATCTCATATTCTAGAGATTTTTTCTATAAATTTTGCACAATGAAATAAAATGTATAAAATTTTAGCTCCCTCTTTAGTTAATTTAGATATTTACTTAAGTGGTTGTAACTCCATGTTTTAAAGGAAATATATTAATTTTTGAGTTGAGTAAGTTCCAATAAACATAATAAGATGGCTTATCCATGTATATAGTACTAAGAAAATTGTTAGTGGAATGGACATTGCGGTAATGGTACTACAAAGGGTAAGCTACAATGGTATTCTCCATGAAGGGAAAATATTTGAGTCACTAGATAAGATGTGAATGGTCCCACATTATGTTTTATTAAGAAAGTAGGGTTAATGTGCCTGACCCATACAATAATGTGAAATAAGTCTCACAACCAATAGATCAAACCATAGCAAAATAGCAAAGATAGAATGATATTTCCATCCAATAAAATAGGCCTACATACTACCGAGTTGCAAACAAGATAGAAGCCCAACAATAGCATGTTGGTGTCAACCACCAAGCCCAAAATCACCATTTGCAAAAAAATACCTTCACAATGCATGTGAGAAGCACACTTTATTTCACCAAAAGTGAATGTAAATTGAGATGCTAAAAATACATACTATGTAGGCTTTTAAAGTCATGAAAATATCAAACATGTGAGAAAAGTACCCTACGAGAAAAAACCACCTGAAGTTATTTACCCTAAGAGAAACTTAATATACTAACACCCCCGTTAAGTGCAAACTTAGGGAGAATTATTATACAAAATGAAGATGCAATATGGGTCCAAAATACACAACCATGTTAGGTACTCATTTACAATGCAAAAAGAAATCTCACACAACTAGAGAAAAAGAGAAAAAACCTATGTGAATAAACCCCTCTCCAAAAGAGAGAAAATAAAAAGAAAAATGATGCATGGATGAAGGACTCAATCACACCCCCCAAGAACTACATACATCATGTATATACAATAAATGATCCCCCCATAGGAAGGAAAAAAGAGAGATATTGAATCCCCACCATAATAAGAAGCTCCAATGTTGATGAAATATGGCTAAAAACAAAAGATGATCTACCACCTACAAGAAAATCCTCTCCCCTTGGGAAGAAACAAGTCCACCAAATGATGAAGCCACTCTATGTCCAACTAAAAAGAGGAAGGAAGTCTCCAAATAGAAATCTCTGAAGAGTGCCAAGGAGTCTCCAAGCATGAATAATCCACCACATAATCATGATAAAAAAAAACCAAGAAATGTGATAAATCAAGTGAAGGCTCATCAATGTCAATCTCCAACATGGCAATCTAGATGTATCAACAACCATGTTGAAACTGTCGTCAAAGAGGAGAGAAATCCACTCAACTATGTCTCCCAAATCTACAAAGACTCCACAAATAAATCTAAGATTCCTACTAGATACTCATCCAATAAAGCAAGATTTGAAAAGCTATGACCAACCTGCTCAAGAGAAGAACTAAAATTTAAAGAAGAAGGAGGTGAAGGAGGAGGAATCTCAACACTATTATCAAGAACACCAAGATTCAAGTGACCAAACTTCTCCTCACAAAAATGATTCATTCTTGATGGAAGGGTATGAACATTAGCCAAAGAAACATCATCATCAAGAATAAAATGAGAGAAATAATATAAGTGAGATGCATGATCCACCACCCCTATAGAAATGATATCTTTAGTCTGTATCTCTCGAATGTATACATTATCAACAATGAACTGAACTATCTTACCTTGTGCACCATGAGTAATTTGATGAATTGAAAGAATATTAGTGGTCAAGGAGGGTACATAAAGAAAATCATTAAAAGATCTTTCACCCATATCAATAGAACCTTTTCCACAAAATTTCATTTAAGTATTGTTGCCCATTAAAATGTTAGGTGGGCTACAAGGCTCAAAAGAAGAGAACATATCCATAGAAGATAACATATAATGAGATACCACCTAAACCAAGAAGCCATTTCCCATTTTTAGGAATAGTGGAAGCAAAGAGTGCTTTACCTTTCATCCCATTAGCAAATCCTGCATTACCCATCTATGTAGGTTTGGATGATGATGCAGATGGAGATGTGAAAGAATATGAAGGTAACTCTAATGAGGGCAAGGAGATTTTGTTCTTTTGAAGAAGGTGAGTAAGCTCATCAATCTTCTTAGTATAACACCTATGCTTATCATGTCCAGATCTCTTACAATAAGCACATTTCATATTCTTCTTTCATAATGGTTCCTCTTTGGAAGAGGTTTTGGTCTTAGGAGTAGGATCCTTAACTGTCTCATTAGACTTAGAATGCTTATTCTATTTCTTGTTCTTGACACTTGAAGATTGAGTCATCAAGGCATGACTCTTAGGAAGAGAATCTATCTAAATTGACTTGGCCTACTCCCTAGTCAATCTATCACAAAACTCATCAAATGAAGGAATCTTATGGTCCTCTCCCATGGCATCCATGGTAGAATAGAAGATAGAGGAAAATACTTGAAAATGACCTCTTAGTTTTGTAAAGATAAGGAAAATACACTCCTAATCATTTTTGGCATGACCACATTCTTTCAATTGTGAAAAAATCAACTTGAACTATGCAAGGAAATCATGAATAGTGGGAAAGGAATTTGGGGAGTTAGAGGTGTGATTGGCTTGAAGGTACAAGATTTTCAACTGATTGACCTTATTATAGAACTTAGTAAGCTTGTACTACACCTCTTTGGCTATTGTACACTCTACAATATGAAACAACAAATTATCAGACACATGGAGACCTATGAGTCCTCTCACCTCATCCATTTTGTTTCTTGAAAAAATTTCTCAAATTTTTTAGTGAACTTGGGTTTTTTGGCATGCAACATTTCCCAAAGACCCTGAGATTACAAAAACTGATATTTTGAGCTTTGATGTGTGGTAGTTATGTGGGATGAGTGTTTCAATTCTTGGTTTTGACATAATGTGCAAAAGATACCAATATGCTACTTATACCTTTGAAAAATGAATAGAACCAACAATGCGCAATTCCCCAAAATAAACTTTTACCAAAAAAACAAATTGGAGCAAAATTTTAGGCTACAAATCTTTCAATTTGAGGCTATAGCAATAGATGGAAAAATTTGACAAAAAATTTCAAAAAGAAGAGTACCTCCAAAAAATAGTTCAAATTTGTGGGAAAGTTGAAGCAAGCACCAAGCAATCTTCCACCAGAAGAAATCACCCCTACCTCCACATATAAAAATGACAAGAAAGAAAGAACCCAGGTAAGTTAATAGGAAATGCAGTGCAAGCGTCTCAGGAAGAATCACCCATAGATAGGAAATTCAATTCCGCCTTCCAATTTCACACCTTATTGCATCAACAAAACATACCGGTGTGAATGGAAAAACAAATGCTCTAGGAGGTTGGAACATAGTCTAAAATAGATACAATTGTCCTATAAAATCACACCTTCCCTTTAGGTTTCAAATGTCCCCTCAAACATAGAGAAATCATGCATTCAAGGAAAAAACTAGAAAATCATCCCAAAGG
This sequence comes from Sequoia sempervirens, assembly GCA_007258455.2. Classification (NCBI taxonomy): domain Eukaryota; kingdom Viridiplantae; phylum Streptophyta; class Pinopsida; order Cupressales; family Cupressaceae; genus Sequoia; species Sequoia sempervirens. The sequence continues at coordinate 373,455,078 of VDFB02271358.1, forward strand.
TGTAGATCATGCCAAGAAAATGTAAATATCACAATCTCCAATTTGCCAAATTGCTTCTGCCAGATTGAGAAAATTCCAAGTAGAAGGAAGAAAATATCTTGGCCAATGCTCAAAAGTGTCTTCAATCATAAAAACACACCAAAAGATAGGCATCGAGCTTGTGTAAATGCACACTAGGCTCTTTGAAAATGAATCTACACTACACCAAGCCAAAATCAAGGAGTGGTTTCACATTACACCAAAGTCAAAACCAAGGGGTAATTCCACACTAGGACATCCAACTCTAAGAATGAGACATATGAGTAAGATTCCCATGAAGAATAAATCACAACCTCCACAAGGATATGGAATTTGAGTGCCTCCAACAAAACCCCAATCAACCTTTCAATAGATGAATCACCTCCAAAGAAAATGCACCTCCCAATGATGACTCCAAGATCCACAAGTTATAGCAATACCACAAACATGATTTTGCAGATTGTGTCTAGAACAACACCTTCAATCACACAATCCATGACCACAAGGAGAAAAAAAATTGCACACTTTGCAACCAGAAAAAAACACTGGCATTCACCAACAAACTTCATGCCTCTTTCAGAAAAAATAGGAAAATTTTAAATTTTAAAAATTTCAAATGCCAAAGAAATAGAAAATAAATGATCTTAAGAACTTCTGATGAAAACTCTCAAGGGAAGGAGGGCATAATGGTTGGCTCTGATACCATGTTGGTGTCAACCACCAAGCCCAAAATCACCATTTACAACAAAATACTTTCTTAATGCATGAGAGAAGCACACACTATTTCAGCAAAAGTAAAAGTAAATTGAGATGCTAAAAATACATACTATACAATCTTTTAAAGTTGTGAAATTTTCAAATGGCTGAGAAAACTATGCCACGGGAAAATACCACCTAGAGTTATTTACCCTATGATAAACTTAATACACTAGCATAGCAAAGCATCCAATAGGATAGACCAAAACCCAACCTACATGCCACCAATAGAATAGTTCAAGCACCCAAGCTCAAACCTATCAAATTTTCCCCCAAACACTTGTTAATTGAGACAAAGTTCATCTTAGGAGTATGTCTCTTCCTATGTTGCACCTCAATCCAAGAAGAAGTAAAAACAAGGTTTGAATGTTTTCAACAAGAAGGGGGGGAAGCCCCTTCATAAAAGAAAATAGATGGAGCAATAGGAAAAATAGGTGGAACATCCAAACCTGAGATAGGAGTAATTAAAACCATGGAAGAGACAACATTATCTATAATGGCAGTAGAAACAACCTTAAGGGAGGCTGTCAACTTTCTTTTTTTTATGATTTGTGGTTTGTCCTTGATGACAAAATTGGTTCTTTGATAGGATCCATTCTCAAATGATATGTGAATAAACCAATCTGCATATAATATATATTATATGCATATTGGTTTATTCACATATGGTTGGTGAATGAAATGTGGTATTTTGATTCAGGATATAGATTTTGATTCAAATCTTGATACATGTTGATGCTAACATTTTGTCATTTTGATAGGGAAATACTATGTTCTTTGCAATTGAAGCATTTTAGATTGGTTAAAAAGAAAAATATTTATATATATGTGCGGCTTGGTAAATTCACCTTTTCATTTCTTTGCTAAGGTAATTGGAATTTTCTTATAAGGAATTTGATTTATTATTCACATGAGGAACAAAGTTGGTTCTATCAGATCTCACTACAATCTATATTGTCAACGAAATTGACATATATAGGTCACTTGAGAATTATTCAAGAAAGATTTTATTATTAAAAATAATTATGATAAGTTGATTTGGTTTTGTTTGGACTCATTTTAATAAGGGTTCGATCTTTAAACAAAGTTACATTAATCATGTGATGGCTAGAGAATACATGAGATATCAAGTAGGTTTATATGGTTAGCATTTTGTTTGAAACTTTGGTATTGGGTTTGTTGATTAATAACAATCACATTTTACATGTGACTAGTTGTTATCAAAATTGAAACATTGGTTTCATCAACTACTTGTGATTGGGTATATCAAATTGAAAAGTGACATAGACAACCATCATTCGCAATGCATGCACATGCGGCCTTGATAGCTCATTGGGTTAATGATTCAATACTATTACGATGCCAGTATTTTGGTAGTTTTGGCAATGGATTCTAATGTTTTGTTTAAATGTACCAAATCTCAAGTAGTTATTTTGTTTTACAAAGTCTTCTAAAACACTTGAAGCTTGATTAGGGTAAAATACATTTTTGTTGATTCATTTTGGAACCCTAATCACCACGATTATTCTGGTGACTATAATTTCTTTTAGTTTTTCAATCAGTATGTAATGGATATGTAAGTTTAGGCCACTGTATCAGGGTATGTGCAGGATCGTGATGGGCCAAAAAGTGGCAATATTATAGGTATTTGTAGGGTATGTGGCTAACGACATTTTTTTTACCCAAAATTGATGAAATGAAAAGGGTTTTAAGAGGAGATTCTCATCTTTCCACCAATATAAATTATGCCTTAATTTGAATTTAATAAATAATTATTATTTATTTTCTATTAGAATTATGACTAAAGTCCTGATCTATAGGCTGATTGAAAAACATTTATAACTTTCAAATGGTATCATAGTTTTTGAATCCAAAACATGCGTCACATTCTATTCTTCAATACTATAGGATTAAAAAAAGAAAACATAAATTTCATGAAGTTTTGACCAAGTTAAGGTGGTCAGACATACAAGTTTTTATATATTTTAAAAGTTGTAATAAAAAATTAATAATTAATTATTTACTTGGAAAAAAACAACAAAAAAATATGAATCACATTTGGACATGAGTCCTCTACTTATATATAAAATATTATAAAAAAAATTATCATTTTATTATGGTTAGGGTGGTCAAATAGACACCTACTTATTTTTTCCCTAAAATTTAAGTACTACTGCATTGAAATTTCAAATTTTTACCAAATAGATTTTATTTATTTTTAAATAAACCTAGTAGTTTAGAAACTAAATTCTATTTTCTACAGATTATATTCTTACATATTTTTGAAATAATATAGATAACTTATTCAAATTTTTACGTCAAGTTGCCTAACACTGATTTTTTTGAATTTTTTGCTACTTAAGGGCCTATTTTTTCCATGATGATCCTACACATACCCATGAGCTAGGATGAGAATGGTAAAGAATATGGAATGAATTTTAGCTTAAGTGACTGTGGATGTTGGACAAGCAAAAGATAATGAAATCTAGTTAATATTGGTGTCTACTAGCTGGGCAATTATGAAACCATTTGATAGATTTTTGAGGTATTCTTTTAGTTAGTTTTTCACCATAAACAAGTAAGGAATTTTTGTTACTTAAGGGCTTTGAAATAATTGATTAACCAAGTTATTAAGAATGTTTTTAGTGAGTAAAATTGGTTTGAAAATGCTATTGTTAAAGGGCTTCATATTTTGTTGATTATGTTTAAACCCCTTTAGGGTTTCTAGATGACTCTTGGGTTGTAACATAATTTACTTTGAAATTAATGTACTTTTTAGGGTTTCTCACCTATAACTATAAGCTGAGTTGGTTTATAGTTATTCAAACTGCATACAAAAGTTGTTATTTGCAGTGTCTTTAAAAGATGGTTTTTAGGCATTTTATTGTGTGACTTGGAAGAAGAATATGAGGCTTCAGACATATTGTACAAACATCATATTGCATTGAAAATATTTATAGTGATTATTAGATTATTGTATTTATGGAAGATGTTGTCATTCTCATACAACATTCTTTAATGTGCTTATTGAAAATATATATGGTCTTCTATTTAGATTCTAGGACTACAAATTGCACTTCTAGGGTTTTGATAGAATACTATAACTATTTTGCATTGTAAAGGAGTTGGTGCTCCTATATATCTTATGAAGTTGGTTCTTTTGAATTTTTAATGAGTTGGTGCTCCTGAACTTTGTGGAGTTGGTGCTCTAAGTGAATAAAGAGATATTTTTCAAGTGGTTTTTATTCCCCAAAAGCGTTTTCCACTCAGGAAATATATTGTGTTATGTGATGATTCTTTGTGTGATTTTTTTCATGTCTATCTAATTTTCATAAGTTACCAGATGCATTAATTTCTACTATCAATTCTTATTTCTACAATGTTAATGTATTATGTTGTTAAAAGTACTTTCATAGTCATATGTTCCAAACGGGTTTAAAATCTCTACTTAACCAAACGTGTTTTGCATGTTGTGATGAAAAGTATTTAGTATATCACATCACATGTTCTTTCATTGATTCATGATTCAAGATTATTGTGTTTCAATATGTCATAATGTACCTAAGCTCTTTGTTGTTTCAATGCTTATCATGTGTCATTTAGTTGCACAACTATTGTGGTGTCTCATAAAGCTGTATTGAAGTCTGGTGGTCTTACAGTGACTCAATGATGTTGTTATTAATGTATACATTTTTATGAGTTGTACCTATTTTGTCATCATGCTCTAATTGTTAAACATTTTTAGTCACAACTTTTGCAAGTGCAAGATATATCACACAAGTTATATTGGCACAAGTTTTCTAAATGAACTGAGTTAATGTTGTCATATCTTTGTTTACCTCTTTTCATGAATACTCTCAAAGTGATTACTCTTCTCTATTATCAATAGAAAGGATATATGAGCTAAAAGGCTTTGTCGAAGTTTAAAAACTATTTAAATTTTTAGGTATTTCTATCAGACACTGATTCACCCCCCACTTCTCTATGTTTATCCATAGTTCAACAAGTGGTATTAGAGCTAGAACTGTGCATAAGTCTAACCAACTTAGGGTTTTTTGGTCATGGAAAACCAATATTGTCAAGATAAAATTTTATCAACCAACCCCTATCAAGTCTAGTGAAGTTTTCTCTCAAGAAATGCCCCTACCAATTGATACTAAAATTGATCCTATAGTTGGAGAAGAAGGAAATCACTTAGGATGTTACTTTGAACAAGAATTTGGTGAAAAGGAATGTGAAGGTGATGAGTCTGAGGTTTATTTGGAATGTGAATTGCTTATTGCCTTAGATTAACTTAAAAGGATTTTATGATAAAATCAAGAACCCAAGGTACAACTTCAAAAGAGCATTGACAATAATAAGGTATTAAACAAAAACTATGGAAATTTTGAAAACATTATTGAATTTCTAAACAATCAAGTGTTAGAAAGGAAAAAGGATGAAGAGGAAAAGGAAGTCAAGTTGAATATAAAGAAGAAATGTGTAATAAGTTGGAAAAGGAACTTGTTTATTTGAAAGGAGCATAGAAGAAAATTCCCAATCCAATGACACAAATAATCTAATATTAAAACTAAAAATAGAAAGTGAAGAGAGAAAAAGGATAGCCGAAGTAACTAGAATGAATTTAGAAGCCAGAGTGGCTGAGTGTCAAAAAATTGAAGGTGAGATTATCAATTTAAGGAAAAGTCTAAAAGACATCAAATTACAGAAATTTGAGAAAGGAACAAAAGCTCTTGATGATATGTTGAGTAAGCAAAATCATTCCAATGATCACTTTGGTTTAGGACTTGAGTAAGGAAAAAGTTCTAGTGTCAAAGATGAATGTAAAAAGGAAATTGTGTTTGTGACAAATGATGGGAAAAGTTTCAAGGTTAGGAAAACAACTAAGAAGAAAATAGATTTGAACTATCATGCTATAGAGATAGAAAGCAAGGTTGTTAATAGATTTGCAGGTTTCTCATCTACCAGGAAGTGTCAATCAATATGGTACAATTATTCCCAATTCCACGGTTACTTCTATTCATGTCATGTTTATGGAAAGAGGGCTAGAGATTGTGAATGTTATGTTAGAAATAATTATGGATGGAATAAGGGAAATAGTACTTATGGTTTTTCAAATTGGAATCATGGCACTATATGTTGTACCTATCACAAAATTTGTCATATAGCAATTAAATATTGGTGGAATGATAAGAATGGTAATGGAAGTTCTTATAGAATTCCTAGAAGAAGTTATCATTCTTTTGGTTCAAATGATCTAATGTCATGTGTTATAGATGTAATTGTTTTGGACATAGAGCTTAGTCTCAAGTAGAAATCATTTGTTGAAGTCATCTAGACATAAGAAAAGGATAAATACCTTGACCAAGCAATAGCAAGAAGATACCTTGGACAATAAGAAGATAGGTGTTGAAAAGGTTTGGATAAGAAAGGAAAACCATGAGAGAGATGAATTAAGTCTTACGAATATTGCACAAGTGACCTCTACTAGCACATAAAGAGAAGCATGAAGTTGGGGGGAGTTGTCCAATGTTTTATCTCTTACCCCAACAAGTTTACAAGGTGTGTTGTTTGTTGACAACATTTAATTCAAGAGTTCATATGATACTTATTATAGTGGTATCTTAGATCAAGGCTAATCCAATCCTTATATTGTTATTGTTTGGACTTTGACATTGGTATACATCTAGTTAATAGCCTTTGTGTCTATACATCAAATGTTAGTGTATAAATCTTGGATTCACATGTTCACATAGTTTGAAGGTTTGAGAATTATTAAATCAGTTCAAAACTATATTTTATTTTGGTTAACAACTGTATTTATAAGGCTAAAAGATGATAGTATATAGTACAATGCATTGTCATGTCAATGTAGTTTTGTGGTACTTCATTTTTACTTTGATAGTACACATTTAGCTCATGTTTTTTCTAAATGTTATGACTGTTGAGTCTACTAATAATGGATACTGGACAACACAATTGTTTCCATAGTGACAAACTTATACTGTTGAAGTGTGATACATGTTGAGGATCAATTAAAAGTGTAGTAATATGTGTTTGACATCACAATCCAAGGTGACTATTTGTACAAGGATTTTTTACATTAATTTAGTCCATCTTCTTGACAGTGGATTCATGACAGTATTGGTATAAAAGTAATATCTACTTTCTTTGCACCTAAATATCTTGGATAGTGTGTGGTGATAATGGTATTTTGATTCTTTCTAATCATAGAACTTACACTTTGGATTACTCTTCTAGTGACAAAATGCTTATTGGTTTACAAAGGGTTTGATTGTTGTTCTTTCATGGAGTGATAAAGAAAAGTTTTGCTGATGTTATAACCATGTACTACAAATATTGTTTGAAATTTGAAATAATCATGTTCACAAGACTTGACACAAGTTGTTTGGAAGGAAATGATAATGCAATAAGGTTGTACTAATGAAATTTTGATAGTGGGTCAACTTTAGGATATTTCTATGCAAAGAATTAGGGGGAGTTTCATGTTACAATTTTTCTTTAAATAAATGATTTGACTATTATGTTTTGGTGTCTTAAGTTATTTAGGTATGGTTATTTCATAATAAAAACACAAGTTTATAGGACCATAGTTCTATCCATGTTGTGATCAAGGAATCACTATGGTTGAGACTTTATCTTAGAATAGTGATCTTAAGAGAGTTGACCAGTACTTCACTTGATGTGTTTTCACAATCCATAGTAGTTTTTGCATGCTCAGTTAGTGGCTTATGCTAGAATCATAACTTTAGAATACTAATTTGTGATTTGGATACTTATAATTGGGTATGGGTGATTATGTTTATCTATAAATGTATCTAATGGAATCTAGTGAAGTGGTGCAAATATTTGAAGAACAATTTTCAGAAGTATATGTGAAAAAGATAAGACAATGATTCTACCAATTCTTGCTTGTGTTTATGAAGAGTGTGTGACAGGGATAGACAAGTCATTTTTTATAAAAAAAAGAGGACACAGTGATATGTAAATGTAGGGTGATAATTTAAAACATAGTGTCATTCTCATGTAACTATAACAAGTGACAACTTCATGATGTTATGAAAGTGACAGTATACTTGAAAGTTCCTTTGCTTATTTATGTTATGATTTCTTTAGTTTAGTATCTCAATCATTATTGTTAGTGCTAATGATGCTTTTTTATTGATGACAATGATTCAATGTTTTTCAAGACAAACTTAGACTAGTGACAACATTCTTTACAGTGTGCATGGCCAGAGGATCTAAATGTAAGATTGGTGTTCTTGGACAAAGATGTGACATAGCTCTATTGGTTCTTGGTGCAAAATAGTAGCAGATAACAATTTAAGTAATATTCAAGTACTAGAGTAAGAAGGAATCTATCTACACTATTTATGTAGAGTAATATCAGACAACTATAGATTGATATCATGTTTTTGAATTTATTCAATCCATTTTTCTTTGCCACATATGTTGTAGGTGTTGGTTGTTTCTCGAAATGGGGATCCTATTTCTATATATTTTCATTCTTGCATATATAGTTTGCTCCTATATTTCTCTACTTGTAGTTGGTTATTGTGTTGGATAACTGGTTGGCTTCTCAATTGTTTATCTTCATGGCATCTCACATTATCTTCTTCCATTATTTGTCATTAAGGGAAAAATGAGGAGAGAAGATATGCATTTTTCGATCAAGGAAAAAGGGGGAGTTTGTTGGCTTTTAGTTGTTTATGATTTTCCATTTGTCCTTGATGACATAACTAGTTTTTGGATAGGATGCATTCTTAGAGATTTTTGATATATGATATTCAAATTGGTGTATTCACATATGGTTGGTGAATGATATATAGTTAGAGGATTTTGATTTAGATCTTGATACAAGTTGATGTTGACATTTTATCATTTTGATAGGGTAGTACTATGTTATTTACATTTGAGTCATTTCATATTGGTTAAAAAGAAAAATGTTTCAGGCATATGTGTGGCTTGGTCAATTCACTTTTTCATGTCTTTGCTAAGGTAATTGAAATTTTCTTATAAGGCATTTGATTTATTATTAGCATGAGGAAGAATGATGGTTCTATTAGATCTCATTGCAATCTATATTGTCAAAGAAATTGATATTATACAAGTCACTGAAAAATTATTTAAGAAAGTTTTTGTTATTAAAAATCATTATGAAAAGGTGATTTAGTTTTGTTTGGACTCATGTTAATAAGGCTTTTGGATTTAAACAAAGTCACATTAATCATGTGATGGTTAGAGAATACATGGGATATCGAGTAGGTTTATATGGTTAGCATTTTTTTTGACACTATGGTAATGAGTTTGTTGATTAATAACAATCACATATTACATGTGACTAGTTGTTATCAGAATCGAAACATTGTTTTTGACAGCTACTTGTAACTAGGTATATCAAATTTAAAAGTGACAACGACAACTATCATTGATAGTACATGAACATGCGACATTGATAGCTCATTGGGTTAATGAACCAATACAATTATGATGTCATTATTTTGGTTTAAAGTCTTTGGCAGTGGATTCTAATGGATTATTATGTTTTGTTTAAATGTACCAAATCTCAAATAGTTTGTTTTTTTGAAAATTCTTCTAAAACACTTAAAGCTCGATCAGGGTAAAATGCAATTTTTTTGTTTCATTTTGGAACCCTAACCACCATGATTATTCTTGTATTTGCAATTTCTTTTAGTTTTTTAGTCTGTATGTGATGGATATGTAAGTTTAGCTCCCTGTATAAGATAGGATGATAATGGTAAGGAATATGGAATGAATTTTAGCTTAAGTGACTATGGATGGTGTGCAAGGAAACATTAGTGAAAGATGGTTAAGACTGGAGTCTACCAGTTGGATGGTTATGAAACCATTTGATAGGTCTTTTAGGTATTCCTTATGTTGGTTTTCCACCATAAACAGGTAAGGAATTTTTGTTACTTAAGGGCTTAGAAAGAATTGGTTAAGGAGGTTATTAAGAATGGTTTAAGTGAATAAAATTGGTTTGAAAATGTTATTGTTAAATTTTTGGTTAAAGGGATTAATATTTTGTTGATTATGTTTAAACCCCTTTAGGGTTTCTCAATAAATCTTGGGCTCTAACAAAATTTACTTTAAAATTAATGTACTCTTCAGGGTTTCTCACCTGTAACCCTAACCCAAGTTGTTTTATATTTATTCAAACTACATATGAAGGTTTTTATTCATAGTGTCCTAAAAATATGAATTTCAAGAATTATTTTGTGTGACCTAGAAGAAGAACACGAGGGTTCAAACATATTGTATAAAATTCATATTGCATTGAAAATATTTTTAAATAATTCTTAGATTATTCTATTTAAGGAATATTTTTTCATTCTCATACAACATTCTTCAATGTGCTTATTGAAAATATATATGGTCTTCTATTGAGATTCTAGGATTGCGAATTGTACTTCTAGGGTTCTAATAGAATACTATAACTGTTTTGCATTGTAAAGTAGTTGGTGCTCATGTATCTTATCAAGTTGGTGCTTTCAAATTTTTATTGAGTTGATGCTCTTGAACTTTGTGGAGTTGGTGCTCTTGAACTTTGGAGAGTTTGTTCTCTATGTGAATAAAGAAAAATATTTTTCAAATGGTTTTTATTCCCCAAAAGGTTTTTTGAATCAGGACATATATTGTGTTATGTGATGATTCTTTGTGTTTTTTTTCATGTCTGTCTATTTTTCATAAGTTAACAGATGCATTAATGTCTATTATTAGTTCTTATTTTTTTAATGTTAATGTATTATGTTGTTACAAGTACTTTCAGATTCATATGTTTCAAACTAGTTTGAAAGCGCTACTTAACCAAATGTGTTTTGCATGTTGTGATGAAAATTATTTAGTCTATTGCATCACATGTTCTTTCATTGATTCATAGTTCAAGATTGTTGTGTTTCAATTTGTCATAATGTACTAAATCCCTCTATTGTTTCAATGCGTATCATGTGTCATTTAGTTGCATTGAAATGTAGTGGTCTTAAAGTGATTTAGTGATGTTGGTATTCATGTGCATAGTCTTATGAGTTGCACCTATTTTTCATCATGCTCTGATTGTTAAACAATGTCAGTCACATCTTTTGTAAGTGCAAGATATATCACACAAGTTATATTGGCATAGGTTATCTAAATGAATTGAATTAATGTTGTCGAATATCTTTGTTTACCTCTTTTCATGAATGCTCTCAAAGTGAATACTCTGATATGTTATCAATAGAAAGGATGTCTGATCTAAAAGTATTTGTCAAAGTTTAAAAGTTTAAAATTTTAGGTATGTCTATCAAACACTGATTCACCCCCCTGTTAGTCTCTGCCCATACTCCAAGAACTCATATCAAAGCCATACTTGTGCATAAGTCTAACCAACTTAGGGTTTCCTAGTCGTGGAGTATTTTTTATGGCTAAGTGCAAAAGAATCAAAGGTCAAAATAAAACCACTATTGTCTAGCAAAAATTTGATTAACTAACTCCTGTCAAGTCTAGTGATGTTTTTTTCATGAAATGCCTTTTCCAGTTGATACTAAAAGTGATCTTGTATTTGGAGAAGAAGGAGATCACTTAGTAGGTGACTTTGAACAAGAATTTGGTGAAAAGGAATGTGAAGGTGATGAGTTTGAGGTTTAATTGGAAGGAGAACTACTTACTACCTTACATGAACTTAAAAGGCTTGAAACAAGAAAATCAGGAACTCAAGGTACAACTTCAAAAGAGAATTGATACTAATAAGGTTTTAAACCAAAACTATGGTAAATCTAAAAAAATTATTGAATTTATAAACAATCAAGTGTTAGAAAGAAAAAGGATAAATAGGAAAAGGGAGTCAAGTTGAAAGAGAAAGAAGAAATGTGTAATAAGTTAGAAAAAGAAATTGTTTCTCTGAAAAAGAGTACAAAAAAAAAAAAATTCTATCTAATGATACAAATCATTTGATTTTAAAACTAAAAATAGCAAGTGAAGAGAGAAAAAGGACAGTAGAAGTAACTAGAGCCAATTTAGAAGTCAAAGTATCTAACTATAAAAATCTTGAGGGTGAGATTTTCAATTTAACGAAAAGTCTAGAAGAAATCAAATTACAAAAATTTGAGAAAGGAACTAAAGCTCTTGATGATATGCTAAGTAAGAAAAAGTATTCCAATGATCACTTTGGTTTAAGGCTTGAGAAAGGACAAAACACTGGTGTCAAAGATGAATCTAAAAGGGTATGTATAGGATCATCATGGAAAGAACAAGCCCTTGAGTGGCAAAAAATTTAGAAAAATTAGAGTTAGGAAACTTGACATAAAAATTTGAATAAGATATATGTATTATTTCAAAAATATGTAAGAATAGAATCTGTAGAAAATTGAATATATTTTCTAAACTATTAGGTTTATTTAAAAATAAAAAATATCTATTCGGTGAAAATTTGAAATTTCAATACAGTAGTACTTAAATTTATGGGAAAAAATAAGAAGTAGGTGTCTGTTTGACCACCCTAACCACAATAAAATGATAAAATTTTAGATATAAGTAGAGGACTCATGTTCCAATGTGATGCATATTTTTTTTAATTTTTTTCCAAGTAAATAATTAATTATGAATTTTTTATTACAAATTTTAAAAAATATGAAACCCAGTATGTTTGACCACCTTAACTTGGTCAAAACTTCATTCATTTTTTTTTTCTTTTTTTAATCCTATAGTATACAAAACATAGAATGTGGTGCATGTTTTAGATTGAAAAAATGTGATACCGTTTGAAAGCTATAGATGGTTTTCAATCAGCTTATCAATCAGCACTTTAGTCGTAATTGAAATAGAAAATTAATAATAATTATTTATTAAATTCAAAGTTAAGAATAATTTATATTGGTGGAAAGCTAAGAATCTGTTTTAAAAACCCTTTTTGTTTCATCAATTTTGGGTAAAAAAAAGTCGTTAGCCACATACCCTACACATACCCATCATATTGCCACTTTTTGGCCCATCATGATCTTGCACATACCCAAAAAGGAAATTTTGTTTGTGACAACTGAAGAAAATAGAGTTGAACTATCATGCTCTAAAGATAGAAAGGAAGGTTGTTAATAGATTCATAGGTTTCTCATCTACTAGTAAGTATCAATCAATAAGGTACAATTAATCACAATTCCATTGTTATTGTTATTCATGTCATATTTATGGATAGAGGGCTAGAGATTGAGAAAGTTATGCCAAAAATTATTATGGGTGGAATAAGGGAAATAGTACTTATAGTTTTTCAAATCAGAACCATGGCACTATATGTTATACCTATCACAAATTTGGTCATGTAGAAATTAAATGTTGGTGGAATGATAAGAATTGTAATGGAGGTTATTATAAAATGTCTATAAGAAGTTATCATTCTTTCATTTTAGATCATAATGTCAAGTGTTATAGATGTAATTTTTTTGGACATAGAGCTTAGTCGTACATAGAAATTATTTGTTGAATTCATCTAGACATAACGAAAGGAAAAATACATTGACCAAGAAATAGTAGGAAGATACCTTGGAAAAGAAGAAGATACATGTTAAGAAGGTTTAGAGAGGATAGGAGAACTAAGAGAACGATGAACTGAGTCTTGTGCATATTGGAAAATTGACCTCTACTAGTGCATAAAGAGAAGCATGAAGTTAGGGGGAGTTTTCAAATGTTTTATCTCTTACTCTAGGAAGTTTAGAAGGTGTGTTGTTTGTTGATACTTATTAAAGTTGTATCTTGAATTAGGGCTAATCCAGTCCTTATATTGTTATAGTTTGGACTTGGACATTGGTATACATCAGGTTAATAGCCTTTTGTAAGACCCCTCCCTCCATATCATCATCACAATCCCATTCAATTATAAACATAAGAACTATCCTATTACTTAAATTAACTGTATGCCATTAAGATGATAATGACTAAGTTGAGGGTAGTTATAATATCTATTGCATGTAAAAGTTAGCAAATTCCTATTCGCATTGAGCTAATAAATATAAATGTAAAATTCAACAAGTTATTATTCTTTAATATTTATTATTTGGTTTCATATTCATTGGAATTAAAAGAGTTATTGACTCAATATCCTCCGGTAGTTGTGTATAGTTATTTCACTATGTGATTAGTCATAATTTAGACATAACTGTTATGTTGACCAGTGATATTTATTAAGATAATGATTTGATATTTCTTTATATGTATATACTTCAAAGGTATTCAATACCTTTTCAAGTTATTATCATTTTAATAATCTTACCTATTATTTGAAAGGATTTCAAGTTATTAATGTTGATAATCTTATATATATATATATCTTATGAATAGATATTGAGTTATTCTTAGTTATCATCTTAATAGCTATCAAGTTATTAATTATTGGTATTCATTTTGTAGATAATGTTATTGTAACCTTGGAGCATCAATGCTATTTTGTAAAATTATCATATTATTACTAGCTTGAAGGATCTAGTTAGCAAGTTGCATAATTAAATGGTCGTATCATTTTGGCAATTCTAGTTATTGTTGACTCCATTATAATGTGATTATTTCTCAGAGAAAACCTTTGTTTACTTTCTCAAAAATATGATTTTTATTATTGACCATTTAGGGAAGCTAATAATAATAAATAGATTATCATTGTGTTTTAAAGTTGAGTTGGTTTTATGAAGCATTATTAAATTGCATATCATAGTTATAAAATATTTTTTTATGTTTTAACATCATTACCTATCAATTTTTAAAATCGATAGGTGGTTGTCCAAGTGATATGGTATTAGTAAAGTTTAATAATAACTACTATTAGATGTAGTATTGGATAAAAATAAATAAACAAATAATTCTCATCCAAATGAGACAAGCGATAAACATAGTGTCTTAAGATTCAACTTAAAATTGGAACTGGTGCTATTGTCGGCAAATACGTTAGAACTCAAAGGCAGTAGTAGTTGGTGTGAGAGTTATGAATAAAGAGATTGGAGTTGAGTACCGTATGAAAGTGGGGGGAGCAGTGTAAAGGTTATGTCGATTAATCCAATGGGGGCCAACTTACCATTATTGCTCCACCTAAAGATGCCCCTTCGAGAGGTTGAGAGCTAGGAGAATTAATGAAAGGATGGCCTTTGGGCAAGTGATGGCTCACAAAATTTAAGGAGATTTATTGTGCATGGTTGTGGCACATCTGGGAGGTTATGCTTCCTCAGTGAAGGAGTAAAAAAAGAAAGAAAGAAAGGACAGATTGTTGCTGGTAAAAGGGGGATAGGCAATGAATGCATATCTTACCAAGTGCGAGAGCAGGAAGTTGAATCTTAGATAATGGAGGAGGTTCCAGAAACATTATCCCAACTGGGGGTTTTCGAAGCCTATAATATTGATGGGGATGGGTAAATAAAGAGCACTGTAATTGAGAGTGTCTGATGTGCAAATCTTAGTCTCAATCCATGAACATAAGTTACAGAATGTGGCTATTATACTCCATGAATCCTGAGAATATACATATAGAAAAAAGATAAGCTACAGGGGCGTTGGAAATACTTCCTTTCCTCTAGAAGCTACCATTTTATTCTCAAGGACGTGTTAGAGCAAAAAAAAAATCTTGAGGTAAGACGTTTTCCATGAGTTTAGAGATTTCATTTTCTTTTGCTTGTTGAATGAGCCCTCTATGCGGCTAGATCATAATCTTTGTTGTGTTTTATTTCATTAAAAAAAGATACTACTGATTACCTGTTAAATGGGATCATGATTCCATGTGTTCATTTTAGTTTGGGATGGTTATCATATATAGCATGTTATTTTTTTTACTTACCTATCGCATTGTTTTCCAATAGTTATCAAGCCTCGTCTGTGCCAACTCTTTTAGCATGCTTTTCCATTTGACACCGGTAAGGTTATGCCTTAACGGTTGTTCATTCCCTGCTTCACAATGCCCATTTCGGCATAGGCAGGCAGGACACTGGTAAAAATTGTGGAGATTAGCTTTACCCTTGCCGATTGCATTGTTTGAAATTTTCTTAAGCCCTTTCAATAAACCCATTTATTGTGCACATCTTGCAATTAATGTATTCCATGAAACCACAATTTCCTTGAGGCTTTCTGTCAGACCATTCACGTGCCCTGTCTCTGCTACCACACTTTGTAGACCATATTCTGTCAAACAAATTCTTGTGCCTTGACTATGCTTTTTCTTTTCGTATACATGTCTACCAGCGCATCTCGTCAAATATATGCATAGCCTGTTTCAAAAAAAAAAAAAAGGAAGAAATCTCCCAATTTGGCGCAAGTAGAGAGGACGCTAAAAATAAACAAATAAGGGGTTGCGAATTTTGGCTTTACACCTGCTGATCATTTGTTCAAAAGTTTTAAAACCTACTTCAATAAATCCATATCGTGCATATCCTGTAATCATTACACTCCAGTGACCATTTGTCTTTGAGGCATTATGTCAAACAGTTCGCGTGCCATGTCAATGTGTCCATATTCTTCATACCTGTCTGCCGCGAAAATAAAAAAATATAGCACATTTGAAATCAATGTAAGAATATGTTATGATATTTACTTATGCCTACAAATGCCTACGTGACTTATATGTACACCTACACATCTTGTGGATACATTGTGAATTTTGACTTTTAAATATATGTGAGCAACTATGTACCCCCACAAGTTTATGAATCTTCGCATTTAAGCACATTTGGTCAAACATGACAAATTACAATCCGGGGATTTGGCATGCAGCCAAACTTAGACAGCGTCTTCTTGAGCACAGGGTTTAGGAGCAGAATCCTTCCAACATATATATATATATATATTAAATTAATTCAAAGATGTATGTTATAAACTTGTTTGAATCCAAGGTAAACCCCATGACATAGATTTGACCCTACGTCTTATCTTATCACTAATTTATTTTATGTTAGTCTTGTGAGTGTGCAATAAGAGATCTAAAATGCTAATGAAATTATATAATACATTGATGCATGAGTAATTAAGTTTCTAAAATATCAGTTATCTGAAAAGAATAAATACCCTTATTCTCTAAATAGATTCACAAATAACGTAATCTACACTTGAGAGATTGTTCATGTATGACTTATAAGTATAAGATAAATTTTTTTATTCTAAGATTGGTGCCTAATCCTTGATAAATATAGTTAGCAATGGTATTTTCTTATCACATTAATGCCACTTTCTAGAGGGATGATGATTATTATTTTTTTTTTATAAAAGTACTAAAGTATTTGGTTAAATTATGTGTTTATATGATTGTGTTTCAATAGTATATGAGTGATGGATTAAAATTCTTAATTGATTCACATTAAATTAAGTAATAGTAATTAGCACGATGAGTCCATGTTGTGAATGATGACTTAATTATAAATATCCCTTAAATGGATATCTTGGATGCATTGAAATGTGTGTGTAAATGTATTGCTTCTATTGTTTCCCTTAATTGGCTTAGTGTTCATTTTAATTCACTTAAAATTTCAAAGTTTGTACAGTGACACTTACATTTAGGCTTGTGTGTTATTTAAATGTGAAGCTAGTTACTTAGGAAGGGAAAACAATCTTCACTTGAAGTTACATAGGAAAACAATGTGAGAGTGTGATAAATATTTTGAAGGTCCTTTTGAAAACTTGTGAAGATATTATGGTAAGAAAGAAAGATGGGAACTAGGGATTCATCATGTAGCCTTTGGCATGACCAAGCATAGATTACTAAAATAAACCCCCTTGTACTAGGGATTCATACCTAGGACAATACATTATGATTGGAACATATTTAATAGTGGTTAAGTGGCAACCTTTTATATTGTGCTTCTAATATAAAAATGAGTGGTAGGAAGGTTATGGAGGTGATGTTTCAAAATCATCATGGGGCCCAAGTAATGTGTGGCTTAGTCTATGGTGTCAGAGCTATCTAAGTACACCTTGAACTAGATTTCTGTGGTACAACTTTATATTTTAGTTATGATCTAATTGATGCAAACAATAGTTCGAAATAAGAATAATACTTAGAATATAAAGAGTGATGAAATGAACATTCAGTTGGTTGAGTAATCATAATTAATGAAAGTAGGATCTAGTTCATTAGGATTATTTTGTTTTAAAAAAACTTGGGTTAATTTTGTGTTGTTCTAGTTGTACTAAAGATTTAGTCACCAGTATGTTACCTTGTGACATTGTTCATACCAATAAGGGTATTTATGTCTATGCTCCATATTCCTCTAGTATATCTTTATCAAGTTCTCTGAGTCTTGGCTTCACCTAAGTGGGTGGCAGCCATTTGTGAAACTGTCTGGGGTAATGGACCCTAGAAAGGGTTGCGTACCCACTTCTTTTTGTCAGTGTTTAATTAATGGGTTAGAGGCATAATATGAAGTTGAGTAGAGAATTGTGTTTATAGTATGTTATTGTTATTGGGATGTGAGTGTGGCAGTGGTAGAGTCATCCTTGAATCTAAGGATTACCCACCCCTTTGCTATCCAACCATGTGGGAGATGGTTGAAGTCTAGTTGTCGAACTACGGTGCCTCTGCGAATTATATACGTAGGCAAGGCCATCTGACGACGAGCCCCCGAGGACTAGGTCTAGGCCCTAGGATTGTTCTCTTATTATTCTTATTATTACTATTGATGTGTGTGTGTGTGTATGTTATTGTTGGCATTTGACTTACCTAATGTTCATATTAATTTTGGGTTGGTTGAACTATTTAATTCTCCCTTGGAGATGTGGATTCCATGTCTCCCGTTGAATTGACTAAGATGGTCTAAGCAATTTAGTTATCTAACTAAAACAATTATAGTTTATGATTGGTGAAAAGTTCTATGCTTTCTTGTAGTGCCTGCTTTGGTAGCAAACTTTGAGAGTTTTGCATGTGTAAGGGAACAAAATTTGGAATTTGTGTTTTTTCCTTAACTATATTTTGGATAAAATCTTTTGGGCATTACACCTTTGTGTCTATACATCAAATGTTAGTGTATAAATCTTAGATTCACATGTTCACATAGTTTGAAGGTTTGAGAATTGTTAAAGCAGTTCAAACCTAGATTTGATTTGGGTTAACAGTTGTATTTATAAGGTTTAAAGATGATAGTATACAATACAATGCATTTTCATGTCAATATAGTTATGTGGTACTACGTTCTTGCTTTACAATACACATTTAGTTCATGTTTTCTTAAAATGATTTAACTACTGAGTCTACTAATAGTGGATAGTGGAGAACATAATTGTTTCCATAGTGACAAGCTTATACTGTTGAAGTGTGATACATGTTGAGGGATAGTGAAAATTGTATTAAATATGCATTTGACATCATAATCCAAAGGTAATTGTTTCTACAAGAATTTTTTAGATTAATTTGTTTCATCTTCTTGATAGTGGATTCATGACAATATTGGTATAAAAGTATTATCTACTTGTTTGGCACCTAAATATCTTGGACAATGTGTGGTGACAATGGTATTTTGATGCTTTTTGATCATAGAACTTACACTTTGGATTACTCTTCTAGTGCAAAATGCTCTTATTGGTTTACAAAGGGTTTGATTGTTGTTCTTTCATGGAGTGATAAAGGAAAGTATGTTGATGCTCTAACTATGTAGTACAAATGTTGTTTGAAATTTGAAATAATCACGTTTATAGGACTTGAAACAAGTTGTATGTAAGATAGTGGTAATGCAATAAGGGAGTACTAATGAAATTTTGATAGTGGGTCAACTTTATTATATTTCTATACAAACAATCAGGGGGAGCTTCATGTTACAATTTGTCTTAAAATATATGAGTTGACTATTTTTTTATGTCTTAAGTTATTTTGGTATGGTTTTTTCACAATAAAAACAAAAATTTGCAGGACCATAGTTCTATCCATGTTGTGATGAGGGAATGACTATGGTTGAGAATTTATCTGAGAATAGTGATCTTAAGACTATTGTCTAGTACCTGATTTGACAACTGGTTTTGATCATACACTGTAGTTTTTGCATGCTCAATTAGTGACTTATGCTGGTATCATAACTTTAGAACAATAATGGGTGATTTGGATACTTATAAATATGTATGGGTGATTATGTTTATGTATAAATGTATCTAATGCACTCTAGTGAAGTGCATATTTTTGAAGAACAACTTGTAGAAGTATATCTGAAAAAGATGGGACAGTGATTCTTCCAAGTGTTGCTTGTGTTTATGAAGAGTGTGTCACAGGGATAGATAAGTCATTTTTATATACAAAAGAGTACATAGGGCTATGGAAATGCAAGGTGATAGTTTACATAGTGTCATTCGCATGTGACTGTAACAAGTGACAACTTGATGATGTTATGTAAGTGACAATTTACTTTATAGTTCCTTTTCTTATTTATGTTATTATTTCCTTAACTCAATATCTCACTCATTATTGTCATTTCTATTGATGTTTGTTTCATGTTTATAGTGATTCAATATTTTTCAAGACAAACTTGGACTAGTGACAATATTCTTCATAGTGGTCATGGCCAGAGGCTCTAAATGTGAGATTGGTGTTCTTGGACTAAGATGTGATAGAGCTCTATTTGTTCTTGGCATTAAACAATAGCAAATGACAAAAGTAATCTTCAAGTATTTTAGTAAGAAGAAATCTATCTACTCTATTTATGTAGATTAATACTAGACAAAGATTGATTGATATCATGTTTTTGAGTTTGTTCAATCCATTTGTCTTTACCACATATGCTTTTAGTGTTGATTGTTTCTTGAAAGGGGGAGCTTGTTTGTATATATTTTCATTCACGTCTCTCTTGCATATTTAGTTTGATGCTATATTGCTTTACTTGCAGCCAGTTATTGTGTTGGATAATTGGTTAGATTCTTAGTTGTTTATCTTGATGGCATCTCACATTCTCTTCTTTCATTCTTTGTCATTGAGGAAAAAAATGGGAGAGATGATATTTGTTTTTCCATTAAGGAAAAAGGGGGAGTTTTTTGGCTTTCATTTGTTTATTAATTTTGGTTTGTCCTTAATGACAAAATTGGTTCGTTGATAGGATGCATTCTCAGATTATTTGATATATGATATGCAGATTGGTTTATTCACATATGGTTGGTGAATAATATGTAATTAAAGGATTTCAAATTTTTATTTAGGATCTATATTTTGATTCAAATCTTGATACATGATGATGCTAACATTCTATCATTTTGATAGGGCAGTACTATGGTCTTTTCATTTGAAGCATTTCATATTAGTTTAAAAGAAAAATGTTTCTGGTCTATGTGTGGCTTGGTCAATTCACTTTTTCATGTCTTTTCTAAGGTAATTGACATTTTTTGATGAGGAAATTTATTTATTATTAGTATAAGCACCAAAGGTGGTTCTATCGGATCTCATTGCAATCTATATTGTCAAAGAGATTGACATTATACAAGTCACTTGGAAATTATTCAAGAAAATTTTTGTTATTAAAATTAATTATGACAAGGTGATTTTCTTTTGTTTGGACTAATTTTAATAAGGTTTTGGGATTTAAACAAAGTCACATTAGTCATGTGATGGTTGTAGAATACATGAGATATTGAGCAATTTTATATGGTTAGAATTTTGTTTGACACAGTGGCATTAGGTTTGTTGATTAATAACAATCACATTTTACATGTGATTAGTTGTTATTAGAATTGAAACATTGGTTTCAACAGCTACTTGTGACTAGGTATATCAAATTGAAAAGTTACACCGACAACCATCATTGGCAGTGCATGAACATGCAGCATTGACAACTCATTAGGTTGATGATTCAATACTATTATGATGTCAATATTTTGGTAAAGTCTTTGGCAAAAAATTCTAAGGGATTATGATGTTTGGCTTAAATGTATTGGATATCAAATATTATTTTTTTCGCAAAGTCTTCTAAAGAACTTGAATATCAATTAGGGTAAAATTCATTTTTGTTGTTTCATTTTGGAACCCTAGTTGCCATGATTATTTTGGTGTTTGTAATTTCTTTTAATTTTTTAGTTGGTATGCTATGGATATCTAAGTTTAGCTCACTATATGAGCTAGGATGAGAATGGTCAGGAATATGGAATGACTTTAAGCTTTAGTGACTATGGATGCTAGACAAGGAAACAACAGTGAAAATTGGTTAAGACTAGCGTCTACTAGCTAGATGGTTATGACACCATTTGACAGGTTTTTGAGGTATTCTTTTAGTTGGTTTCTCACTGTAAATAGGTAAGGAATTTTTGTTACTTATGGGATTTGAAACAATTGATTAAGCAGGTTATTAAGAATTTTTTTAGTGAATAAAATTTGTTTGAAAATACTATTGTTAATGTTTTTGTTAAAGGGCTTAATATTTTGTTGATTATGGTTAAACCCCTTTATGGTTTTTTGATGAATCTTGGGCTATAACATAATTTACTTTGAAATTAATGCACTCTTTAGGGTTTCTCACCTATAACCCTAAGCCAATTTTGTTTACAGTTATTCAAAAGTTGTATTGCATTGAAAATATTTTATAGTGATTCTTGGATTAGTGTATTTAAGGAAGATGTTGTCATTATTATACAACATTATTTAATCTGCTTATTGAAAATATATATGGTCTTCTTTTGAGATTCTAGGAATGGAAATTGTACTTCTAGGGTTATGATAGAGTACTATAACTATTTTGAATTGTAAAGGAATTGGTGCTCCTATATCTTATGAAGTTGGTACTTCTAAATTTTTGTGGAGTTGGTGCTCCTAAACCTTGTGGAGTTGGTGCTCCTAAAGTTTGAAGAGTTGGTGCTCTAAGTGAATAAAGAGGTTTTTTGAGTGGTTTTTATTCCCTAAGATGGTTTTCCACTCAAGACATATATTGTGTTATGTGATGAGTCTTTGCATGATTTCTTCTCATGTCTATCTAATTTTCATAAGTTAACAAATGCATTAGTGTCTATTATCATTTCTTATTTCTATAACATTAATGTATTATGTTGTTACAAGTACTTTCATAGTCATATACTGCAAGCTAGTTTAAAAGATCTACTTAACCAAATGTGTTCTACATGTTGTGATGAAAATTATTTAGTCTATCACATCACATGTTCTATCATTGACTCATAGTTCAAGATTTTTGTGTTTCAATCTATCATAATGTACTAAAGCTCTCTATTGTTTCAATGCTTATCAGGTATCATTCAGTTGCAAGGTTGTTGTAGTGTCTCATTAAGCTACATTCAAATTTGGTAGTCTTAAAGTGATTAAATGATGTTGGTCTTCATGTACACAGTCTTATGAGTTACACCTATTCTGTCATCATGCTCTAATTGTTAAACAATGCCAGTCACATATTTTGCAAGTACAAGATATATCACATAAGTTATATTGGTATAAGTTTTCTAAATGAATTGAGTTAATGTTGTCATATCTTTGTTTACCTCTTTTCATGAGTTCTCTCAAAATGATTACTCTTCTTTGTTATCAATAGAAAGGATATCTAAACTAAAAGTATTTGCTAATTTTTAAAAGGTTTAAATTTTAGGTCTTTCTATCAGACACTGATTCACCCCCCACCTCTCAATGTGTATCCATACTCCAATAAGTGGTATCCAAGCCATACCCATACATAAGTCTAAGCAACTTTGGGTTTCCTGGTCATGGAGTATTCATTATGGATAAGTGTAAAAGAAGCAAAGGTTGAAAGAAAACCACTATTTTCAAGCAAAAAGTTGATCAACTAACCCCTGCCAAGTATAGTGATTTTTTTTTCAAGAAATACCTTTGCCAGTTGATACTAAAAGTGATCATGTAGTTGGAGAAGAAGGAGATCACTTAGTAAGTTACTTTGAACAATAATTTTGTGAAAATGAATGTGAAGGTGATGAGTTTGAGGTTGATTTGGAAGGACAACTACTTACTCCCTTAAATAAACTTAGAAGGATTAAATGAGAATATCATGAACTCAAGGTACAACTTCAAAAGAGCATTGATACTAATAACGTATTAAACCAAAATTATGGTAAATCTAAAAAAATGATTGAATTTATAAACAATCAAGTGTTAGAAAGGAAAAAGGATAAAGAGGAAAAGGGAGTCAAGCTGAAAGAGAAAGAAGAAATGTGTAATAAGTTAGAAGAAAGAACTTGTTACAACTTATTTTTCAACTTTGTTCAACTTCTCTTAATAAATTTTTGTAATAAGTTAGAAAAAGAACTTGTTACAACTTTGTTCAACTTCTCTCAAAAGAGCATAACAAAAAATTATTTTTTTAATGATACAAATAATCTGATTTTAAAACTTAAAATAGAAGGTGAAGGGAGAAAAATGATAGCACAAGTAACTTAAACCAATTTAGAAGTCAGAGTAGGTGAGTGTCAAAAACTTCAAGGTGATATTGTCAATTTAAAGAAAAGCCTAGAAGACATCAAATTATAGAAATTTGAGAAAAGAACTAAAAATATTTATCATATGTTGAGTAAACAAAAACATTCCAATGATCACTTTGGTTTAGGGCTTGAGAAATGACAAATTTATGGTGTCAAAGATGAATCTAAAAGGAAATTTTGTTTGCAATAACTGATGGGAAAATTTTTAAGGTTAGGTAGACTCCTAAGAAGAAAAGAGACTTGAAATATCATGCTCTAGAGATAGAAAGAAAGGTTGTTAAAAAATTCATAGGTTTCTCATCTACCAGGAAGTATCAATCAATAAGGTACAATTACTCCCAATTCCATGGTTACTACTATTCATGTCATGTTTATGGACATAGGGCTAGAGATAGTGAAAGTTCTGCTAGAAATAATTATGGATGGAATAAGGGAAGTAGTACTTATAGTTTGTCAAATAAATATCATGGCACTATATGTTATACCTATCACAAAGTTGGTCATGTAGCAATTAACTATTGGTGGAATGATAAGAAAGGTAATGGAAGTTCTTATAGAATTTCTAGAAGAAGTTATCATTTGTTTGGTTTAGATCATAATGTCATATGTTATAGATGTAACTGTTTTGGACATAGAGCTCATTCTTACATAGAAATCAGTTTTTAAAATCATCTAGACATAACAAAATGATAAATACCTTGACCAAGAAAGAACAAGAAAATACCTTGGACAAGAAGGAGATAGGTGTTAAGAAGGTTTGGAGAAGAAAGGAAAACCAGGAGAATGATGTATTAAGTCTTTTGCATATTGCACAAGTGACCTCTACTAGTGCATAAATAGAAGCATGAAGTTAGAGGGAGTTGTCCAATGTTTTATCTCTTACCCCAATAAGTTTAGGTGTGTTGTTTGTTGACAACATTTAATTGAAGAGTTCATATGATACTTCTTATAGTGGCAACTTAGATTAGGGCTAATCAATTCATTATATTATTATAGTTTGGACTTTGACAATGGTATATATCAAGTTAATAGCCTTTGTGTGTATACATCAAATGTTAGTGTATAAATCTTGGATTCACATGTTCATACAGTTTGAAGGTTTGAGAATTGTTAAAGCAATTCAAACCCAGATTTAATCTACGTTAACATATGCATTTATAAAGTTAAAAGATGATAGTATGTAGTACAATGCATTGTTATTTCAATGTAGTTCTTTGGTACTATGTTCTTTCTTTGAGAGTACATATTTAGTTCATGTTTTCTTAAAATGTTTTGACTATTGAATCTACTAACAATGGATAGTGTTCATAATTGTTTCCACAAAGACAAGCTTATACTATTGAAGTGTCATACATGTTGAGGGTCAATGAAAAGTATACTAAGTATGCGTTGGATAACACAATCCAAGGTGATTGTTTCTACAAGAATTTTTTATATTAATTTGGTCCATCTTCTTGATAGTGGATTCATGATACTATTTGTAAAAAAGTAATATCTACTTGTTTGGCACCTAAATATCTTGGACAATAGTATTTTGATTATTGTTTTTTCATGGAGTGATAAAGAATAGTTTGTTGATGCTATACCTATTTAGTACAAATGTTGTATGAAATTTGAAATAATCATGTTTATAGGACTTGACACAAGTATGTAATATACTACTAATGAAATAAGGTAGTACTAATGAAAATTTGATAGTGGGTCAACATTATGATATTTCTATGAAAAGACTCAGGATGAGCTTCATGTTACAATTTGTCTTTAAATATGTGACTTGACTATTATTTTTTTATGTCTTCAGTTATTTTGTCATGGCTCTTTCACAGTAAAAACATAAGCTTGCATGACCATAGTTCTATCCATTGTGATGAGGGAATGATTGTGGTTGAGACTTTATCTTAGAATAGTGATCTTAAGATAGTTGGCTAGTACCTGATTTGACAACTTGTTTTGACAATGCACAATAGTTTTTGTGTGCTCAGTTAGTGGATTATACTGGTATCATAACTTTAGAACACTAATGGGTGATTTTGATACTTACAACTATGTATGGGTGATTATGATTATGTATAAATGTATTTAATACAGTCTAGTGAAGTGGTGCATATTTCTGAAGAATAGTTTGTAGAAGTATATGTGAAAAATACAAGACAATGGTTCTTCCAAGTGTTTCTTGTGTGTATGAAGAGTCTGTGAAAAGGATAGAAAAGTAATTTTTATATAGAAAATAGGACACAAGGCCATTAAAATGAAGGGTTATAGTTTACATAGTGTCATTCACATGTGTTTGTAACAAGTTATAGCTTCATGATGTTATGCAAGTGACAATGTACTTGAAAATGGTTTTGCTTATTTATGTTATGATTTCTTTAACTCGGTATCTTAGTCATTATTGTTAGTGTTGATGTTGTTTGTTTCATGCTAACAATGATTAATTTTTTTTCAAGAAAAACTTGGACTAGTGAAAACATTCTTCATAGTGTGCATGGCCAAAGGATTTGAATGTGAGATTGGTGTTCTTGGATAGAGATATGATAGATATCTATTTTTTCTTGGTGCAAAACAATAGCAGATGACAAAAGTAATCTTCAAGTACTTGAGTAAGAAGGATTTTTTCTACTCTATTTATGTAGAGTAATATCAGACATAGATAGATTGATATCATGTTTTTAAATTTGTTCAATCCATTGTTCTTTGCCACATATGCTTTCAATGTTGATTGTTTCTTGAAAGGGGTAGCTTGTTTCTAGATCTTTTCGTTCACAGCTCTCTTGCATATTTAGTTTGTTGCTATATTTCTCTACTTGCAGCTAGTTATTGTGTCGGATAATTGGTTGGCTTCTTAGTTGTTTATCTTCATGGAATCTCACTTTTTCTTCTTTCATTCATTATCATTGAGGAAAAAATGGGTAGAGATGATATGCATTTTTCCATTAAGGACAAAGGGGGAGTTTGTTTTCATTCAGTTTTTTATGATTTTTAGTTTTCCCTTGATGACAAAATTGGTTCTTTGATAGGATGCATTCTCATATTTTTTGATATAGGACATTCAGATTGGTTTATTCACATATGGTTGGTGAATGATATCTAGTTACAGGATTTTGGATTTTCATAAAGGATCTAGATTTTGATTCAGATCTTGATACATGTTGATGCTAATAGTTTTATCATTTTGACAAGGTAGTACTATGGTCTTTACATTTGAAGCATTTTAGATTGGTTAAAAAGAAAAATGTTTCGAGTATATGTGTGGCTTCGTCAATTCACTTTTTCATGTCTTTTCTAAGGTAATTGGAATTTTCTTATAATGAATTTGATTTATTATTAGAATGAGGAACAAATGTGCTTCTATCGGACCTCATTGCAATCTATATTGTCAAAGAAATTAACATTATACAAGTCACTTGAAAATAATTCAGGAAAGTTTTTGTTATTAAAAATCATTATGACAAGGTGATTTGGTTTTGTTTGGACTTATTTTAATAATGTTTTTATCTTTAAACAAAGTCACATTAATCATGTTACATATGGTTGGAGAATACATGAGATATCGAGCAGTTTTATATGGTTAGCATTTTGTTTGACACTATTGTATTAAGTTTGTTGATTAATAATAATCACTTTTTACATGTGACTAGTTGTTATTAGAATTGAAACATTGATTTCAACAACTACTTGTGACTAGGTATATCAAATTGAAAAGTAACACCAATAGCCATCATTGATAGTGCAATCACATGTGGCATTGACAACTTATTAGGTTAATGATTCAATACTATTATGATGTCAATATTTTGGTAATCTCTTTGGCAACACATTCTAAGGGATTATGATGTTTTGCTTATATGTACTAGATCTCAAATAGTTATTTTCTTTTGCAAATTCTTCTAAAACACTTGAAGCTTGATTAGGGTGCAATGTATTTTTTTGTTTCATTTTAGAACCCTAGCTGCCATGATTATTCTGGTGTCTAAAAATTCTTTTAGTTTTTCGGTGTGCTATTGATATGTAAGATTAGCTCACTGTATGAGCTAGGACGAGAATGGTCAAGCATATGGAATTAATTTGAGCTTAAGTGAGTGTGGATGTTGGATGAGGAAATGATAGCGAAGTGGTTAAGACTAGAGTCTACTAGTTTGACAATTATGAAACCATTTCATAGGTTTTTGAGGTATTCTTTCAATTGGTTTTGTACCATAAATAGGTAAGTCATTTTTTACTTACAGGCTTTGAAACAATTGATTAATTAGGTTATTAATTATTTTTTTTAGTGAATAAAATTTGTTTGAAAATGCTATTGTTAAGGTTTTTGTTAAAGGTCTTAATATTTTGTTGATTATGTTTAAACCCCTTTAGGGTTCTAGATGAATCTCAAGCTATAATAAAATTTACTTAAAAATTAATGTACTCGTTAGATTTTCTCACCTATAACCCTAACCTAAGTTGGTTTGCAGTTATTCAAATTGCATACAAAGGTTTTTATTCATAGTGTCTTTAAAAGATGCCTTTTAGGAATTTTTTTGTGTGACCTAGAAGAAGAATATGAGGCTTCAGACATATTCTACAAAATTCATATTACATTGAAAATATTTTATAGTGATTCTTAGATTATTGTATTTTAGGAACAAGTTTTCATTCCCATACAACATTCTTCAATATGCTTATTGAAAATATATATGGTCTTCTATTGAGATTCTAGGATTGTAAATTGCACTTCTAAGGTTTTGATAAAATACTATAACTATTTTGCATTGTAAAGGAGTTGGTACTTTTGTATCTTATGAATTTGGTGCTTCTAAATTTTTGTGGAGTTGGTGCTCCTAAAAATTGTGGATTTGGTGCTATTGAACTTTGAAGAGTTCACTCTCTAAGTGAATAAAGAGAAATATTTTTTGAGTGTTTTTTAATTCCCCAAGAGGGTTTTCCACTCATGACATATATCATGTTATGTGATGAGTCTTTGTGTGATTTTTTTCCATTTCTATCTTATTTTCATAAGTTACTAGATGCATTAATGTCTATTATCAGTTCTTATTTCTGCAATGTTAATGTATTCTATTGTTAAAAGTACTTTCACAATCATATGTTGCAAACTAGTCTAAAAGCACTGCTTAATCAAATGTGTTTTGCATGTTGTGATGAAAAGTATTTAGTTTATCACATCACATGTTCTTTCATTGATTCATAGTTCAAGATTGTTGTGTTTCAATATGTCATAATGAACTAAATCTATTTGTTGTTTCAATACTTATCATGTGTCATTTAGTTGCACAGTTATTGTAGTGTCTTATAAAGTTGCATTTAAATTTGGTGGCCTTAAAGTGATTCAATGATATTTGTCTTCACGTACACAGTCTTATGAGTTGCACCTATTTTGTCATCATACTTTTATTGTGAAACAATACATGAGTAGCATCTTTTGCAAGTGCAAGATATATCACACAAGTTATATTAGAATAAGTTGTCTAAATGAGCTTAGTTAATGTTTTCATATCTTTGCTTACCTCTTTGCATGAATTCTCTCAAAGTGATTACTCTACTCTATTATCAATAGAAAGTATGTATGAACTAAAAGTATTTTTCAAAGTTTAGAAGGTTTAAATTTTAGGTCTTTCTATCAAACACTTATTCACCCCCCCTCTCATTGTTTGTCCATAATCTAATAGAGGAAACATGCATAGTAGTAGGAATATATTTATCTAATAACTAAGTAGCACTACCCACAAGAGTGGTAACATTATCAATAATAGAAAATTTCTTATGAGTGGGAGGAGAAGGAGGCTTAGAATCCTCACTATCAAAAGAAGAGAAAACATTTGAATACATGATTAGATGGTACTCGATGGAAATCTTCCACCAAGTAGAAGAAGCAGGATGAGTGCTACGAGAGAAATCACAAGCCATGTGTCCAATAGAAAAACAAAATCTTCAATGAAACATGATACCTTCATAATCCACAAGTTGAGACCAAGACCAGTCTTTCACTTGGAGCACAACCTCTTAGGGTAGTGCCTGAGATAGATCAATCTCCACAAAAATTTAAGCATAGGAAGTGTGTGCAAAATTCAAGAAATCCTCATCCACTTTCAAGAATCTACCAAGAGCATTACCTATGCCTTGAAGAGTAGAGAATCCCAAAAAATGAAATGGGAGATAAGTCAATCTCACCCAAATAGGAATAGTGTCAATAGGTTCCTTCAGGGGATTAAAGGAGAGAACCCATGGCCTCTAAGATAGGGATGAGAATCCAAAAACCACAAACCTTGATCTACAATATCTTTCCTATCCTTAGAATAAGAAAATTCAACAACCAAAAATCCTCTCATGGAAGTATAAATCTTTCAAATCCTACCTCCCACCAATGGTTTTCAATGCTATGTTATCTAGATATTTAGATTCTAGAGAGAAGAAAACATAATGGATAATTTGTAGATTAATCCCATTTTGGAGAGATGATCAATGCTCTCAAAAACCTCCTACCCAAAGGAGACAACAAGAGAAATAGAGGCACACTTCAGCAACCACATAGAGCTCACCCTCATAATATTTGACCTCACAACATAAACAAAAATCTTAACACCCCTACAGGGAACCATAGGAAATCCATAACTAAACTTGTAGTTGGAGGTACATTTGAATCCACAACTATAGAGTGAGACAAATTTACAAGTTTTAAATCTATTGAGATAGGCTATAATGCAAGAGAATGGGATGTAGGGGAGATTAAAGAGAGCCATTTGGAAT
Organism: Sequoia sempervirens; assembly: GCA_007258455.2. Taxonomy (NCBI): domain Eukaryota; kingdom Viridiplantae; phylum Streptophyta; class Pinopsida; order Cupressales; family Cupressaceae; genus Sequoia; species Sequoia sempervirens. The sequence continues at coordinate 373,485,966 of VDFB02271358.1, forward strand.
TGGCATTCAAAAAATAACTTGATGGAAGAGTGGGGAATCAATGAGATATTTAATTGTCTCTTATTGTTAGAGCTTTAAGGAATTCATTATTTAAGAATTTGAGGTTCAAACTTTGGAGGAGTGTTACATAAGGGATGAGGTCAAGTCATACACAAGGAAATTTTAATAGGATGGATTCCCCCTAGTCCTTGGCTCTAAATAAAGAGATATTTGCATAGGCTCATGCTCCATATCAAATAAAAAAATAAATTTGTGAATGATATAAAAATATTTTAAAAAAAAAAAAGTGTGTCCCATTAATATTGGCAAGTACAAGAAATTAGGTCCACTTTTAGTGGAAGTATTGATCTTGAAATAAATTCCAATAGACATGCATACTCATTTCATAAAAATAGGTAACCATTTAGGATAGGATTCTCAAACCTAAATTTATACCCATATCAAATGCTCATACCAATTTCATTTTAAACTAGGTAGTTAGTTTATAATGGGTACTTATTTCATTTTAAAATGGGTATTTGGTTTAGAATGGGTACCTATTGTTAGTGTGAATAATTGATCTATTCACTATACTTAAGTTTACTTTGGTTGATGAGGTTAGATAGCTTCTTTTCTAACCAAATGTGCAACATTTAAACCTCTAATGTTACCAAGCTATTTTGTTAACCTCATGCACACATATTTTTGAGGTTGGAATAATTTCTATTTCACCTCAAAGGTCATTTTACACTTGGCACACAAGGTTCATGACTTGGTCATAGAGGTTTTTGGTTTGCACACTCCAAGTATTCCTTTAAGGTTGGAATCTATATGATGCTTGTCTACTCATTTGTGCCACATTATGGAGCACTTGTCAATCCACCTCATAGGTGGATTTCCTCATCCTTTCCTATATTATAAGAAAGGCCCTATAGTCATTGTTATTTGGGTCAACTAAATACAATATTGCATATTGTTCATTGTTCTTGTCACTTTCATCTCCTAGATCCTCCTAGTTTATAATATGGTATCGAAACTTTAGGTGGAGATTTTTACAAGCCAAGGTGTGGAAGTGGTAATTCTTAGGAGCAACACCAAACTTCTTTTAGCACTGCCTTACTATAAGCTGTTGTGCAACTGTATTTTACACCACTTGAATCATTCTAGATTATCTGCAAACTGGGATCCTTATCCAATAAATAGTATTTAATGTTTGACTTTCCTTGCACTGCAAGTCTTGTAACTGACCTTCTTAGTTATAAAACAAGCTAATGTAAGAATTTGAATGTTGTGATCAAAACAGATAGAACTCAACAGAGCCCTATATCTGATTTGTTTATGTAATTTTCATACATATCAATAATAATATTTTGTTGTAGTAACAAGTTTTCATTTTCCTCTATTTTTTAAAATCTATTTCATCTACTTTTTTTTGGTTTTTTTTTGTACACCTATATTTCTTGAAGATCCAACAATTGGTATGAGAGCTTGGTTTGGTTGCAAGCATTTATTTTGGTGTGAAATCACAATAGTTTTAAGGAGAAGATATAATAGAGTGAAAGAGACTTCTCACAATTTTGAAAGCAAAGATAGTAGAAAGTTCGATTCCTTGAAAGAGTAGTTGCTTGAAGGAGAAAATTTAGGAATTTTAAAGGAAAGATATGTACAATATTTGTTTGTTCTATTGTTTCTAAAACATGGCAACTATTAGCAATAGTCTAAATGTCACAACCTCATATTCCTTTGTTCAAAGGAGAGAATTATGGTGTCTAGAGCATCAAAATGAGAACATTATTTATTTCTCAAGGTTTATGGGATTTAATTGAGAATGGTTGTTCAAAACTTGTAGATGCTTAGGAACTTACCTCTTAGATAGAAGCACAATGAGATTAGCTTCATGAAAAAATAAAGAAGGATGTCAAAGCTCTCTTCATCATTCAACAAGAAACACATTAGACAAGATTTCCAAAAATTTATGCTACAAAAAATTCAAACCAACCTTGGGATCTTCTAAAAAATGTATTTGAAGGAACAAATAAGGTAATAGAAGAGATTTAAACAAATATTTTTTATGGAAGATTATGAAAATATGCAATACTTCTTTACTTGAGTCATGGGTTTAGTAAATCAAATTAGATCTTATGGAGATACCCTAACAAATTAGAAAATAGTCAAAAAAATGTCGATAAGTTTTCCTTTAAAATTTGATCCCATTGTAATAGCTATTGAAGAGTCAAAAGATCTAACATTGTTATTAGTTAATGAACTTATGGGGTCTCTTCAAGCACATGAACAAAGGATGAATTGAACCACTAAAAATTCTATTGAATAGGAATTTTCCTCAAAATTAAATATTTCAAAAAATAAAGAGAAGCATTTTGGTGAACTATCAAGAAAATTTAGAAGAGACATTGAAAGTAAAGAGAGTAATAGTGGATGAGGCATAAGCTATAATAGGAGAAGATACTGCAGCAATAATGAAAGAGGTAACCAAAGTTATTACAAATCAAAAGTGTAGTGTAATTATTGCAAAATGTTTGCTCATTATGAATGAGATTGTTGGAAAAGGAATAAGCCACATGTATGCTAAATTTTCTGGAGAAAAATAAGGAATTTTTTTTTTTTTATGAATGTGATGTTAGCAAAGAAACTTCTAAAATTTTTTGGATTCTAGATAGCGGCTACAGTAACCATATGATAGGGAATAATAATTTATTTGTACGGATGGAAGAGTCTCCTAAAACAAATGTGCAATTGGGAGATGACAAAGAAGTTGAAGCTACAGGTAAAGGAACAATTGCATAGTCAAAACTAAACAAGTTATGCAAAAATATATACATTATGTGTTATATGTTCCAAGCATAGCACAAAATTTATTGAGTGTTGGAAAGCTTATTGAGAAAGGGTATTCTATTATTTTTTAAAACAACGAATGTGTTGTCTATGATAAAACTAATAGCAATCATATTGTAGAAAAATTTGGTATTCTGCAAAGTAGAATTTTTCCTCTTGGACTTGCATATTGGGAAACACAAGCTTTGAATGTAGTCGTAGATAATGAGGGTATGTGCAAGATCACAATGGTCCAAAAAGTGGTGATCTGATGGGTATGTGTAGGGTATGTGGTTAATGACTTTTTTTTACCCAAAATTGATGAAATTAAAAAGGTTTTTAAAGAAGATTCTCAACTTTCCACCAATATAAATTATTCTTTATTTTTAATTTAATAAATAATTATCATTCATTTTCTATTTGAATTGCGACTAAAGTCCTGATTGATAGGTTGATCAAAAAAACCATCTATAGTTTTCAATCAACATTACATTTTTTGAATCTGAAACATGTGTCACACTCTATTCTTTTCATACTATAGGATTAAAAAAAAATGAATTTCATGAACTTTTGACCAAGTTAAGGTGGTCAGACATACAAGTTTTTATATTTTTTAAAAGTTGTAATAAAAAATTCATAATTAATTATTTACTTGGAAAATAATTACAAAAATATGCATCACATTTGTACATGAGTCCTCTACTTATATCTAAAATCTTATAAAAAAATATTATCATTTTATTATGGTTAGGGTGGTTAGACAAATACCTACTTCTTATTTTTCCCCTAAAATTTAAGTACTGCTACATTGAAATTTCAAAATTTCATCAAAAATATTTTTCTTTTTAAATAAAACCTAGTAGTTTTGAAACTACATTCAATTTGCTATAGATTATATTCTTACATATTTTTGAAATAATATAGATAACTTATTCAAATTTTTATGTCATGTTGCCTAACTCTGACTTTTCTAAATTTTATGCCACTTAAGGGATTATTTTTTCCATGATGATCCTGCACATACCCATTTGTCATGGCTATGGCATATGAGGTATGGAAACCTCCATTTTCAAGGGTTAAAACTACTTTACCAAAAGAAAATAGTAAAAGGGTTACCCCTTATTGAATGAGATGATCAAGTTTGTGAAGGTTGCACTATAGGTAAGCAACATCGAGACTCATTTCCCATTATAAAAGCTTGGAGAGCAAGAGCACCTCTTGAATTGGCACATTTTGATATTTGTGGTCCAATGTAGACTTGATCTCTCAACAAAAATAGGTACTTTCTTATTTTTGTTAATGAATATAGTAGAAAAGTTTGGGTATACTTTATTAAAGAAAATTCAGAAACATTTTCTATATTTCACTGTTTTAAATCTTATGTGGAAAAACAAAGAGGTTGTTTTGTAAAGACTCTACATATAGATATAGGGGAGGAATTTACTTCAAATATATTTCAAGAATTTTGCAAAAGAAATGGTATTCATAGGAAAATTACTGCAAGTTATACTCCCCAATAAAATGGAGTAGCTAAATGGAATAATTATAAAATAGTAGATATGGCTAGAAACATGCTCAAGGCTAAGGATCTTTTGGATATTTTCTGGGTTGAAGTTGTAGCTACATCCATTTATTGCTAAATAGATGTCCAAAAAAAGTGTGAAGAATATAACTCCTTATAAAGCATGGAGTGGATGAAATCCTAGTGTAGCTCATCTTAAGTGTTTTGGATGTATTGCCTATGCTCATATTGCAAAAAAAAAAGAGACAAAAATTTGATAGTAAAAAAGAAAATGCATTTTTATTTGGTATTGTGAGGAAAATAAGGGTTGTATGTTATATAAACTAGAAAAAAAGGATTGATAGTTAGTTAAGATGTATTTTTGGCTAAAAATAATGCATGGAAATGGATTGAAGAAGAAGAAACACCAAGAATTGTGGAAACAAAACAAGATCTTCCATCTCAGCCTCTTAGCACAAGTGGTGGATCAAGTCCCACTCAAGCATCTCCATCATCAGAATCTCCTCAAAGTTTGAGTCCTCTTTCGAGGAAGGTAAAAAATCTTAAAGAAATTTGTGAAAGAACTAGTAGTATTGATTCAGTTTCAAATTTTTCTTTATCTCATATTCAAGTAGAACCATGATAATTTGAAGACGTAGTAAAACATGAAGTTTGAATTAAATCCATGAATGAGGAGATAGATTCAATTAAAGGGAATGGAACATAGGAGTTATCAAAACTTCCACTATTAAAGGATGTTATTGGACTAAAATGTGTCTATAAAATAAAGTATAAGGTTGATGGATCCATTGAAAGACACAAAACAAGATTGGTTCCCAAAGGCTTTGCACAACAGCTAGGTATAGACTACAATGAAACTTATGCTCTTGTAGCAAGGTTGTATACTATAAGAATATTTTTGGAATTTGCAATTTAACAATCTAAGTGGTTAGTATATCAGTTTGGTGTTAAATCATTTTTTCTAAATGGTTTCTTAAATGAAGAAGTGTTTGTAGAGAAGCCACCAAAATATGTGGTTTTAGGACAAGAACACAAAGTTTACAAATTGAACAAGGCTCTTTATGGTCTTAAGAAAGCACCAAGAGCTTCGTACAGTAGGATTGATGACTATGTTTAGAATAATGGATTCAAAAGGAGTGAAAGTGAACCTACACTTTATATCAAATCCAAATGTACCAATGATTTACTTATAACTTTTTTATATGTTGATGATCTCATTTACATAGGCAATAGTGAAGTATTGATAGAAGAATTTAGGAAAGTCATGAAGATTGAATTTGAAATGACTGATTTGGGTTTGATGCATTACTTTCTTGGAATAGAAGATAGATAATTTAATGGTGGAATTTTTATTTCACAAGAAAATTATACAATTGATCTACTTGATAAATTTAGAATGAAGAATTGTAAACCTATGGATACACCTTGGGATGTAAATTCTAATTTGGCCAAATATGATGATACTAAAAATATAGATACAAAACTATATAGAAGTTTAGTTGATATTCTTATGTATATTACTACAACTATATCTAACATCATGTATGCAGTTAGTCTAGTATCAAGACTTATGCAAAAGACAATTAAGATTCACTTATGTGCTATAAAAAGGATACTCAGGTATGTTCATGGTACAAGCAGCTTTAGCATTTTGTATACACCAACAAACAACTTTAGATTGGTTTGATATACACACAGTGATTGGGCATGATATATTGATGATAGGAAAAGTACATCATGATATGTATTTATCTTGGGATCAGGTGCAATTTCTTGGTGTTCAAAGAAACAAGAAACTATATCACTATCATCAACAAAAGAAAAGTACATCGCAACAACATCTACAACTTGTTAAGCAATTTTCTTGAGGAGAATACTCGTAGATTTGAGATAAGAATAAAAATAAATCTACAACTATTTATTGCAAAAATAATTCTACTATTGCTATAGGGTAAGTGCACAAAGTTGAGTCCATGAAACGTGGAAGTTTCTGCCTTAGGCAAAAAAAAATCGGTATTGCAAAAATGAGATCTCAATTTTTCTAAACAGGTTCTCAATTTTTAAAGCTTCAAGATCTTGAACCTAAATGCAATATGAGATACTAGTTTTTAAAAATCGGGATCCTATTTGCTAAAGGGTCCTAAACCAACGGACAGGGAACAAGATAGCGATTAGTACAAAATGGGATCCCGATTTATAAAAATTAGGATCCCATTTTTTACAAATTGGGATCCCATTTTTAATGATATTTATTTAAAAAAAAACAAACTACATTTTATCTGCGCATGGGATCCCGAATTTGAGCAACAACAACCTCCATAAACAGCCTCCAAGTACTCGTCCACCCCCATTTTTTTGTATTTTTTCATTTTTTATTGAAACTGTCAATAAAATAACTATTTTTAGCATGTCTTTTTAAATTTATTTCATGTTTTAAGAATTTTATTTCCTGTTATAGTAGAAATGAGGAATTGTAGAAATAGATGAAAAAATGTAATGAAACCAGAAGATTTCTCGATGGAAATGAAAAAGTGAACCTTGAATTGTATTTTAGAAACATAATTTAGCTTTTGAAAGCTAAATTGTTTGATCAAACCAAAAAAAATTGTATTTGAAAACCCTAATTGAAAAAAACAAAAAATATTGTATTTCAAAACCCTAGAAATTGAAATGAAATAAAAAAATGGATATAGAAACCCTGATCAAGTTTTTTGAAACCCTCAATTCAAATCAAACAAAAAAATGAATTTGAAAACCCTAGTTTGAAATGAAACGAAAAAATAACATTTAAAACCCTAATTACTTAGAAATTGAAACCCTAAATTAAATTGAAACAAAAAATTACTAAAACCCTAAATTGAAATCGAAAAAATCATTTTGATTTTGAAAACCCTAATTTTGAGCTCAAGAAAATACATTTGCATTGCTTAAATATCTTAAATTTAATTTTCATTGTATGGAGAAAACAATATGTTGAACTTTAGTTTCAATGTTAAATTATAATTAGATTGGAAAATAATATGTTAAAGAATAGTTACAATTCATAAATTTTATAAATGTTTGTTTGCAAATTTAGTTAGCAAATTCGTAAATCCAAGTTTAAAATCAATTTCCAATTGTCACTTAATTAGATAGTATTCAACATTCATTTCTATTTTATGTTTTGATCTCTCTTAGTCATGCATTTTTTTCATTTCTTGTTGTCAATTACTTGTTAATTAAGCTTCTAGTTTAGTCTAAAATATCAATTTTTGCACTAGTTACCTAGACACTAAAAGAATCTAAATATTTTACTTTTCTTTCTTTTAGGTTCTTTCAATTCCAAATGATCAAAAATAAAATACTTGATTCGACATTAACTAATTTTATACTATAATTCATTTATGTGGGAAATTTTAATGAAAAAATGTTAAATAAATTAATTTTAGAATATATTCAATTTAAAAATATCTAGTTAAAATATATATCAAACTCAATCTTAATAATACATAACTATGTGTTTCAATTATGCAAATAGTCAATCTATTCATAAACTAGGCACTAACTTGCAAGTCCATTATTCCAAGTACCACCCAAACTTCACCCTAAGTTCACTAAACCCTAAACCATTAACTCTAAAATCTAAATCCTTAACACTAAAGAATTTATTTTATCCTAGGACATTAAAATGAAATTTGGTGCACCTTAGGAAACTCCACCAAATTATATTCCCTTAATCCATGTCATTTTTTCATAGGACCTTACTACAAAGATCCCCTTAATCCATCCTCAATTACCCTACACCATATACCCTAAACTCTAAAATCTAAACCCTAAACCCTAAAGACATTATTTTTTTCTAGGCCCTCAATTAAATTTGGTTTTCTTGGGAAATTTCACCAAATTTTATTCACTTGAGGCATGTCATTTTTTCCAAGGACCTGACTAGACACAAATCCCCTTACTTTCCATCCTAACACCTTAAACATAAATCGATGTCTTAAGGGGTCCTAATATGACATTTCTTAAGGGGATCAAAGAAGTTCTCAAAATTTGGTGAAGTTTCCCAAGGCAACCAAATTTAACAATAATAAGATTGTGCAAGATTATAATATGAATGATATTTCAGGATCTAGGTTGGTCAATTGAAACAAGAGCTATCTCAATCAACCATTCCACAAGGAAATTTTATTCAATAAATTTCAAGTTCATTATATTCCAAGGGCCATCCAAAATTCACCCTAAGTTTCGTAAACCCTAAATCTTGAACTCTAAAATCTAGACCCTAAACACTAAAGCATTCATTTTTTCCTAGGACCTTAAAATGAAATTTGGTTGCCTTAGGTAACTCCACCAAATTTTATTTTCTTAAGCCATTTCTTTTTTTCATAGCATATTACAACATATATCCCCCTAAGCTATCCTATTACCCTAAACCCTAGATTCTAAACTCTAAACTATAAACCCTAAAGCCATAATTTTTTCTTAGGATCTTAATGAAATTTGGTTGCCTTGGGCAACTTCACCAAATTTTATTCAGTTGAGCCATGTCATTTTGTCCTAGTACCTCACTAGACATATAGCCCCTTAAGATATCATATCACCCTAAATCATAAATTAATATCTAAGGGCTCATAATATGACATTTCTTAAGGGGATAAAATAAGTTCTCAAAATTTGGCAAACTTTCCCAAGGAAACCAAATTTAACAATAATAAGATCGTGCAAGATTATAATATGAATGATATTTCATGATCTAGTTTGGTCAGTTGAAATAAGAGCTATGTCAATCAAATATACCATGAGAAATTTTTCTTCACTAACTTTAAAGTTCATTATATTCCAAGGGCCACTGAAACTTCACCTTAAGTTCCCTAAAACATAAACCCTTAACTCTAAAATCTAAACCCTAAAGACTAAAGTATTCATTTTGTCCTAGGACCTTAAAATGAAATTTGGTTGCCTTAGGAAACTCCACCAAATTTTATTCCCTTAAGTCATTTCATTTTGTCATAGCATCTTACTGCATAGATCCCATTAAGCTATCCTATTACCCTAAACCCTAAATTCTAAACTCCAAACCATAAACCCTAAAGCCATCACTTTTTCTTAGGTTCTTAATGAAATTTGGTTTCCTTGAGAAACTTCACCAAATTTTATTTAGTTGAGCCATGTCATTTTTTCCTAGGACCTCACTAGACATACATCCCCTTAAGCCATCCTATAACCCTAAACCATAAATTGATTTCTTAAGGGGATCAAATAAGCACTCAAAATTTGGTGAATTTTCCCAAGGAAACCAAATTTCACAATAATAAGATCATGCAAGATTATAATATTAATTAGATAAATCATGATCTAGTTTGATCGATTTATAGTTTAGGGTGATGAGATGGCTTAAGGGGATCTATTCTACTAACTTCTTAGGAAAAAATGACATGGATCAAGTGAATATAATTTGGTGAAGTTGCCTCAAACCTTAATGGAATTTGGTTTCCTTGGGCATCTTAACCAAATTTTATTCACTTAAAAGCCATTTCATTTTGTACTAGGACCTTACTACATAGATCCCCTGAAGGCATCCTATTACTCTAAAACCTAAATTCTAAACTCTAAATTGCAAACCTTATAACATTCATAAATTGTCCTATATTAATAGTTAATTGTATATTCATTCAAGTAACATGCATTTGACATAAATGAGTCTTGCATATTTTATCATTTGTATTCAATTAGGTCATTTATATTGAATAGTTTTAGGGTATTTCCTAAACATGTATCTTACATTTTGAAATTACAAATCTAATGCAGGTTCACTGATATCTTAGAGATCACATGGATCAACTCAATAATAATTGCAATCCACCTCCATGCCATCCATCTCCACCACCTTCACCTCCACCTCCACTCACTCCACCTCATAACCCCCCACCTCCACCATCTAAAGTTGATGGTGCTCATTTGCAAGTAGGAGTCAATTCCAATGTTAGAACCATGCAAGATCAAATCAACATTATTCAAAATGAAGAATGTGTCACACCACCTGTGAGGATGATTGCATCGAGGATGCAAACGATTGTTGATGTTGTCAGGGCTATAGATGGGATCTTCAATGAGCATAAAAAATGGATAGAGGAGAGCAGAAATTTCGATTCTGGAAAGGAAAATGCAAAGAAATGAGGAGATGCAGTAGAGATCCACAATAGTTTATAAATTAAGAAAATCATCTTAAATAGTTATGAATTTATGAATTTGGCAAACGATGGACATTTTGTGTGATGAATTTATAAAATTGGTTGGATGGATATTTTTAGTAATGTGAATTTATGATTTTGGTTCTACATGGATATTTTTAGTGATGTGAATTTATGATTTTGGTTCTACATGGATATTTTTAGTGACATGAATTTATGAATTTGGTGGAATTTATGATCTTATAAGGATGAATTTATAATAGTATATATTTTATGACTATCTACTAGATTGAATGATTTCTCATGTTGGAAAATTGTAATAGATATATATGTGTTAGACATAAAATGATCTTTTCATGAATGCTTCAAGTTTATTGTTTCTATTTGCACATACACATGTATTAAAATTGCATATAGTTCTAAATTTTGAAATTTGTATGTATGTACATAGTTTAGTTTAATGATGTATGCATGCAAATTATGCATCATATTTTTTATTTGAAATATATGCACATGTTAAATTTTGAATTATGTATGCAAATGCTCAAGTTCAATCAATGTACATGTGTGTTTCAATTTTATATGATCTTAATATATGTATGCACATCCTATTGAAACAAAATTTCACATGCATTTCAAATTTAACTATTTAAATTTTCATTTTTAAAGTTTGTACATTAATTTTGTATAATGTAATGTATAGGTGCACTATTATATCTCATATCATGGATGATTTTAACATTGATGAAATCATCAATCCACCACCTTAGCCACCTCCCCTTCCACCTAACATGCCACCTCTAGCACCTGTTGCATTTGATGAGGTTCGTTTGCAAGCGCACATAAACGATCAAGTTGTAGCCATCCAAAATAAAATTAATGCTATGTATATCCAAGCATTGATTCCACCCCATGTGAGATATTTTGCATCTGCAATCTAAAAGGTTGTGGATTCCATCAAGACCATTGATTCTGATCTAGATAGGCATCAACGAGATGGAGATTAGATGAGACAATTTCATGTTGACAGTCTCTCTTGCAAACAAAATTTTGACCTTAAAATAATAAAATCCCACCTAGCCCCCTACTTTCTTGGCCCTATTACTCAATAACCCATTCCTCTGAACAAATCTAGAATATCCATGGTGGTGCATACATCCACAAATGAGTGCACATTTTTTGGATCAATGGTATATGGTTTTTGATAGTCCCCCACACTCTAATTGGGAGCACACATTTTTTTTTTTAGGAAACTATATGTAGAGTTTTTTGAGGGAAAAATCCCAATTATTTTGATTTTAAATCATTTAAGGGTCTTGGTGGTAGCATGCCACAATAGAGGTTAGGGGAACAGGTTGATCCCCAATGCCCTATGCATGCACAACGCCTTCTTGTTGCTCTTGGCCCTCCCATTCCCACGCCTATGCATCAAAAAGCTATGGTCTCAACATTAGGCTCTCTTAGTACACTAGTAGGATACCTTGATCAACATACTTTTGTGATAGAAAGTGGGGAGCATAGAGTCGATGATTTTGGAAGAGTGTTTTATGGAGCTAGTTTGAGTACCACTCTAGGAGTGTTGAGGCCCATCCCACATGTATGTACTAGTTGTCATCAAGTATGCTATGGATTTGATTAGGGCACACCTAGTTCAAGTGGACGTGGAGCTTTTGGTGGTTTATTTGGTTGCATTAATTCATTTTGTAGAGTTTCTTACAATAGACCATCACCTTGAGGACACTGCGACACAGGTAAAAATTTGCATCTACACATTCATTTTATAAGAATTTGGATGAGTGTATATATTAAAGAAAAGTTTTCTATACATTTTAACAATCAAATTGTTTGGTGTACAAATGACACTAATGATGGGGCAATCATTCGTTCCATGAGTATATACATCGACACCACTCCTACTCGGAAACCCTTTATGAGGTATTTTGATTTCAATTTGTTAAATTATATATGCAATAATTTTTAAATTGACTTTTAAATTTATAATTGAATCACATATATGATTGAAATATTTATGTTGTTTTAGGTCATCAATTGGCTTCCATTTTGATTCCACCCAAGGGGTTGTCCAACACTCCTCCACTATCAGTTGTTGTAGATCAAGGGTTGGTACATTTATATTGTAAACTATTTAAAATACATTAGTATAGTTACAATTATGAAGTTTGAATTCACTATATATGAAATGTGCATGTAGAATTGTAAATTTATTATAATCATTAAATGTCTACATGTATGTCTAGGTTGATACCACAATGAGAATGGGCATCAGGAAAACATTAGATGTTGCAGCTACTCATTAGGCATCTAATTTTTAGGTTGGTTAAAATATTTTCTACACAAAATGTGCAACCTTGAATATATATAAACCTAATTCAAGTATACATGTTTTAATTTTTATCTTGTAGGACTTTGTTAGTGCAACTTTCAGCCTTGACCTAGACATAGTTACACCTCTAGGAGGATGAAATATACCAAGCCAAGTTTTTTCCTTTTTCACAATTTGCAAACAAAATGCACCCGTTAGGGTTAGCACTTAACTGAAACAATGCAGAATTCAAATCTAACCAAGAATGTACACTAGGATCCCAGAATGGGGAAGGCATGAGCATATGGTCAAAGGATTGCAATGCAATGCATGAACTGAATTAACTCTAACCAAGAATGTGCCAGATGATGGCGAGCATATGGTCAAAGGATCCCTATCATCTAATTATGCTGAAAGAAAACTTGATGCCAAGAATGTGCTTTCCAACCCAAGGTGGGAATTGGAGCTATCATATGCTAGAGATGTTACAAACTACTATGCAATTTAGATAGCCAATAAGCAAAAAGCCAGCCTCTTCCACTTATTCAGTGGGAAATACAATAAGTGAAGAGCATAAGTGAGAATGCTGATGGTACTACTGTACAACTGACAATTTGATAGAGAATGCCTGCAAGGTATGAAGATTAGAAGCTTTCCAATGTTGTAACTATGAATATGATCTCCATAAAGCTTAATATGACTTACTAACACCCTCCTTTCATCAACAAGCAAGTTACTCAAATCTGATATGATAGACCAACAACTTAATATGCAAAACCAACACCCCTTAGACTCACTAAAATGCACTTTTCTCACTCATTACTAACTCTATTGACTTGAAATCAAATTAATAGCACTCTTTAGAAGATGGCAACCAAGATTGGAGAACAAAACCCCACCAAATAAACTTTAATATTTTTGAAACAAATCCCAAGGAGCTCATATGGTACGACCCTCTAAGAAGGGAGATTTTCCTTTATAAAATCCAACTCTCAATCAAAAAATCTAAAACTTTCCAAGAGGGGTCTCCCCTATCAAAGAAACACAATGGTTAAATACCCAGAATGAGAATAATTTTATTTTCTTGTATATGAGCAAAAACAACTTCCAGCTACACAGAAACAACTCTAGAATTTGATATAAAAGCAAGAACTGAACTCCGAAAGGAAAAAAAAAGCTACAATGCAAAGCTCACTACAAAATTCACTCAAAAGAAAACCTAATTCTCCACTAGATTCTATCACTCAAGCATGAAGTCGAGCCAAGGCTAGGAGGCATTCATTCCTCGAAGCAATTCCAACACCATTTTAGCACCTATGTTGAGAACGACAAGACCAAGACCAACTGAGTCAATTGAAGAGGAAAGCCAATTGTGCTGAGAATGACAAGACCACTGCCAGAATAGAATTTACTAAAAAATAGTAAATTCCTGAAGGTGCCCAGAATGCCAAGAAAAATACACAACTGCGAAGCTCTCTAAAAACCTAGAAATAATCCACCATTCAATCATCAATTCACGAGCAACAACAACCTCCAAAACATGAAACCCTAATTTCAGCTTTTGAGTAGCCTATGAGTCTCTAGAATAGGCCAATGGTCAACAGAAAAGATCATGCTCAAGAAGGGGACATTACAGAGGATATGCAGAGCAGGCTCTAGATCAAATGGTAAATTAAAACTTTTATTATATTTAAAGTCAATTATAAGTTATATATTTTGAATATTACTTTAATTTCAAATTTCAAATTGAACGTATATATATTTAATATGAGCTAATACAAGTTTTAATTTTTTTCTTTTATAGCCTGAGACACAATCTTGTAGTTGAGCATGTACAAATAGGGCCTAGAGAAGAGGGTGTGCAACCTCAAAATATAGTACAATTAAAATATGATCAATTATAAATTAAATTGAATTAAATCATTTTTAATTGTATACTTGTACATCTAATTTCAACTTTCTTTGTCTTGTTTATGTAGATTGATTTAGAGAATTTAGAGGTTGCTTCAGTTGCACCTGAGCATCTAGACTCAGATATGATGGTAATTTAATTTTATGATAAATTATAAATTAAATTGTCATTAAATCATTTTTCATTGTCTTACATTAGATTTTATCTTTCTCTTCTACAAAGTGTTTCAGGTCATCTGCATAGTCCACATGGTGTGGAGAGGTCTCTTGATTATAGAGACAATACATGACCTAGAAACATGATTTTATGGGTTATATTTGTTTATTTCCTAGACTATATTTCTGGTTTCTCATGTACTCTGTTGGCCTTTATATTTCATGGCTCAAATACTTAGTTGGAATTTAGTTCATGGGATGTACTTTGATAGAATTTATTTCATGCACTTAATATATTTACATAAATTATGGACTTTATTACTTTTTGTAAATTTTAATTTACACATGTAAATTTATGTATTTTGTGTTCATAGTCAAGACATTAATATAGGACATTAATGTGAAATTAAATAATTAGTCAATAAATCAAAATTTATAAACAAAAGAAATTTGTTTCTATACCAAAAAGGATAAAAATTTAAGAAATAAACAATACCATACATGATTAGAGAACAAAAGCATTAATAAATTCTATAAATAATGACATCCAATACTAATTTATAAGTTGTCAAAACAATTAATGGCATCCAATAGTATTTATAAGTTCTTAAAACAAATAATGGCATCCAATAATATTTATAAGTTTTCAAAACAAATAATGGCATCCAATACTAATTTATAAGCTATCAAAAAAATAATAGCATCCAACACTAATTATAGCTTGTCTTAAGGGGATGTCTTAAGGGGTCATAATAAACTATCTTAAGGGGATGTCTTAAGGGCTCCTAATATGATGTCATAAGGGAATGTCTTAAGGGGTCCTAACACGACATCTTAAGAGTATTTCTTAAGGGG
The DNA here is from genome assembly GCA_007258455.2 of Sequoia sempervirens. Lineage (NCBI taxonomy): Eukaryota > Viridiplantae > Streptophyta > Pinopsida > Cupressales > Cupressaceae > Sequoia > Sequoia sempervirens. The sequence goes on from VDFB02271358.1 coordinate 373,501,717, forward strand.
TCCTAATAAACTATCTTAAAGGGATGTCTTAAGGGGTCCTAATACGACATCTTAAGGGGATGTCTTAAGGCGTCATAATACAATGTCTTAAGGGGTCTTAAGGGGATGTCTTTAGGGGTTTATGGTTTATGGTTTAAGGTTTAGGGTTTAGGGGGTTTAACAATAATGTATGCATGATATTTAGTGATTATACAATCAAATATAAATTTTCAAAGTAGGAAAATATGCACTTTTAACAAAAAATATCTGGAATATTGATTTTGATACATAGAAGTACACATAGTGCATAATTGTGTATGTACATGTATTTTTATTTTTTTAAAAAAAATTAATTATGTAAGTATGTATGTACACATATGTCATCTCAAAATAATGTTTGCAAAATTTGGATATGCCATCTCAAGAACATCTCAAACTCATGCCTAGAATGTAGTAGGTCTTCACACCACCTGATAACAAAAAGGTACAAGCAATATCAATGAAATCATCAAAACATACATATTTTAATTTATATAAAACTATCTATATGTACACAACTCAAGTACCTATATTTAAAAGTATTCCACATGTGTGTAGGTTGAATCCAGGCATTCTCTCCTTTTTGTTTCAAAGTATGAGATCAATGCAATGATGGCTTAAGGATACCAAAAGGGACAATAAATTAATTTTAACTATTAGTGTACAAGAAATATCAATTTTTAATCAAAACATGTATTTAAATATAATTTAACTAAAAATTGATATTTTTACCAAGTATTCCATGTCTAGGTTGAATCTTCATGGACTAGATCCTTTTTGTGATTATGCCTTCAGGATCTATAAAAGGACAATTTAAATAAATTTCAACTAATAACACACTTGACCAATATTGAAACATGTATCTAATATATTTAAAAGGACAAGATAGAACTAAAACTATATTTACCTGTATTTACTTATTCCATTGTAGCATCTACATCCTCTCTTTTTTGCAATGCATCTATGATTGCCTCATGCTCTTCCATAGAAAATGACTATAGCACTTATTTTGAAGGTCTTCCACAATACCGCTCTAGTTTTATATTTGTTGACACCACCAAATTTGAATAATGTATACTATTTTTTATGTGTTTCATAGTCTTCGAATGCAGGTAGACCATTCTTCCTTGTCAATTATTTTTGTAGCCAAGTGCCAACAACCACCACCAATCCTATTGGAAAACATGAAAACCATCATCAAATAAGTTCTAAAAAATTTCTTAAGGGGATCAAATACTTGTTCTATAAAATTTCTTAAGGGGATCAAAAGCTTGTTATCAAAATTTGCTTAAGGGGATGTCTTAAGGGGATCATTGTACCTATTGGATAATGAAATCCATCATCATCTTCTTGAGGTTCTATTAACTTATGTTTAGTTTCCACTCAATGATCCAACAAATATTTTATTTTCTCATCATTCCCCTCAGGTGTAACAATAGCATACACATGTCCTACAAACAAAATTTGATTTAATAACTCACGCATATCCATTTATAAATAATTTAGTATTACAAAAAAACTTAATAAAGTGAAATAAATTGAATTAAAATTACCTTCTTGAACAAGGTATAAAACATGGTCATAATCTTTAGATTCAAACACTTGATCATTTTCTTCAATAGCTCTTTCATATTGATCATGTGCTTGTGCAAGTTTCAACGATCTTTTCTCCCACTATTCAACCTATTATCAATAGTTTGGCACCCTGTCGAATGCAGTATTCAACAAACTACTGAAACATGGAAACCTTCTTCAGATATGGGTGATCTGAATGAAGAAGGAATCTCCAGAGCAAGGTGGTTCTCCGAATGATGAATTCTATTCTAAGTGGCTTTCCAGGAAAAAGGATAGAAGCATAAACTGGATTTAAAATCTAAAACTGAAATTCTATCATCCTAAAAATATTGATCAACTATAAGAAGACCCTAATAATAACTCACCCTCACCAACTCTTTAAAATTAAAATCTCACAATCTCACAACACATGCAGTTCAATAGTGATTTATGCAAAGGTTAAATTAACACAAGACATAACCTGAACTAGCATGCAACTCCTGCAAATCACTTGACAATAGTAAGAAAAGAAAAGGATCCAATAGATTTGAATCACAAAACAAATCAAATTACTATTCCAATTCATGAAAAGGTAATGTGAAAGGAAAACTCTTCTATTTTATCGAATGATAGAGTGGAACTTCTCAAAATATGAGCACACATAAGTTTACAAGCTCCCCAAAATGTGTAAGGGAAGGAATGTCTAATATGAACTACTGAGAATAATGAAAACTAAGTTTTTATCAAAACATAGCCCTCAAGAAACCCTAATCCGAGCTCAAAAAAATCTCAAGGAAAAAAGGCTTCAAGTTATCTCAAAACTGCTTTAAAAGCATAAAAAAGCATAATGCTTTCATGATGAATCTGTCAAGCCTCTAAAAATAGACTAAATCTACTTTAAAAGCTCAAAAACACCTTATCTCTCCAAACTAAGTCTCAAATCTGACCAAGAGGAAAATTCAATCAAAGATCTACTAAAAATAGCAAGAAAACATAAAGCAATTTATAGAATATCACTTTTATGATTCTCCTTTACAAGATGCATATTTTTTACAATTTGCCTATTTTTGCAATTTAAATATTGGAAATATTTTGCGAAAAGAAAACTCCTTATTTCTCCATTACAACATTCTGATTTTCTCAAAAATCATGAAATAAAATATTACAATTATTCTCCTTGATGTCTTCAATATTCATTGATTTCTCTAAAATCAATTAAAAATACAACCCTAAAATAGATATTTTGACAAAAATATTATAAGTCATCAATTATTTTTCATCCCTATTGTTTTCTCACAAAACAATAAAATAATGTAACCAAACTCCATATTTAACTAAGGCACAAAATAAGTTTCAAAGACTTATCATGTTGACCATCCTACGCATTTGGATTTCGGCCTCTCATAAGTATTAAATTCAGACTGTGACAAAGTCATAAGGCATAGTTTATGATTTTGACCCCCATTTGATCTTCTCTACATGCCTTTAATGAACATTTTGAATGATGATGTTCGAATTAGGGTTCGGTCAAAACATAATCGAACCCTAATTATCACTCATTTTCACACTCTCTAGTTGCAAGGAAGAGCTCTGCCACCTTTTGCCACTGCCATGACTCTATCAAGTTTGAGCTAAAAAATGCATAAGGAACTTTTCCATGTACTCTAGTGGTCTAAAAACTTCAGTGGGTTAGACTTGTGCTATTTGTATTCGAGTTCTTTCACTTTCTATTGAATACCAAAAGGAGATAAGGTTGTGGCCTGCATGAGTTTGGTTTCTGATTCTTTTCTTTCCTTTGCTCCTCCATGCCATCATGAGCTCGAGCTTCATTGAAGGCTCTGTGAGAGAGCTCTCAGGTTATGCTTTTTCTTTCTTCTCACTGTGTGAAGGTGAGCTGTGTGTTGTTAGACTCTATAGCTTCATATTCTTGCTCATTTCGGCCTCAAAGTCATGGCTAACACACTCTAATACTTTTGTTTTTTAATCTTTCTGTAACTCACCTACTATTGTGTGAGCTTGACCTTCCTGTGAGAGCTTGAATCTCAGCTTCAAGATACTTACCCTCAACACAGAACTGGTAACTCTACTTTGCTAGAAATTGTTCTCTACAAACTTAAAAAAATTGTTCTTTGCTCATGAATTACTGGCTATATTCAGGCCGTGCCAAATATGCATTGTAGGAAGCATTTTTGTGGATTTTGGGCTCGACCCAAAATAGAAAAACTACCATTATGTCAATTTAAAAACATTTCTGATTGTGGGTATCACAGAAAGTTTAATAAATCTACATTTTCTTCCCTCTGTATTTCAAACCAATCCTGGGAGCTCACATTTGCTTTATACTACTGCTATTTTATTCCATATTTCACATGGGTTATCTTTGTAATTGATTTTTCTGCACTTTGAAACTAACCCTAAAAATGGGTACTCGAAATCTTTAAGGGAAACTCCATTTTTCTATATTTTGATGCTAAACTGAAAATGGGTCTTTGGAATTATTAAAGAAAATTGCATTTTCTTCTCTTTTGAAGCTTGACCTAGCACAAAAATCTTCACATTTTGTAGTTTACTATTGTTTTGGGTAAACCCTCACATGGGTTGTCAAGATTAATGCATTTCCTATATTTTGAAAGCAATTGAAAATATGAAGAAACTGTTGTTCATCATTGTTTACGCTTAGAACTAAAAGTACCTGTAGGAGTTAACAAAATTTGTGTATTTACATCATTAGATATAATAGAAAACTCCATATTGGCATTTGATATTTGGAGGAAAGATTCTCATTTATGTATCTTTCATTACTCTGTTTGTCATCTCCACATGGACTCGAGCTAAAATAACAGTGACTTATTTTCAACTTTTGGAATATACAATATCGTGAATATTGAAAATTTTCAAAGCTAAAAGCATGCACTCTTTCTTTTTGACAGAACTCGACCTCCCATATTTGCTTGAAAATGGTGATAAAACTATATATTTGCTTGCATTTGTTCCTAAGGCTTTGACTCAAATAACCAATGATGTTTTACTTTCACTTTTGTAACAAAAAGATGCCTTGAATATTTGTCTTTACTTTAAACCTCCTTAGCATTCTGTTCATCCTAAGAAAAACAACTAATTGCATCACTATTGCTTGCTTTAATATACCTTCAGAAAAATGAAAGAAGATGATGGGAATAACAAGAATCTGTGTGCTTGTCTATATTAATTTGCTCATA
>VDFB02271358.1:373506606-373554093 GCA_007258455.2 Sequoia sempervirens
TATTTAAAAGTCAAAATTCACAATGTATCCACAAGATGTGTAGGTGTACATATAAGTCACGTAGGCATTTGTAGGCATAAGTAAATATCATAACATATTCTTACATTGATTTCAAATGTGCTATATTTTTTTATTTTCGCGGCAGACAGGTATGAAGAATATGGACACATTGACATGGCACGCGAACTGTTTGACATAATGCCTCAAAGACAAATGGTCACTGGAGTGTAATGATTACAGGATATGCACGATATGGATTTATTGAAGTAGGTTTTAAAACTTTTGAACAAATGATCAGCAGGTGTAAAGCCAAAATTCGCAACCCCTTATTTGTTTATTTTTAGCGTCCTCTCTACTTGCGCCAAATTGGGAGATTTCTTCCTTTTTTTTTTTTTTGAAACAGGCTATGCATATATTTGACGAGATGCGCTGGTAGACATGTATACGAAAAGAAAAAGCATAGTCAAGGCACAAGAATTTGTTTGACAGAATATGGTCTACAAAGTGTGGTAGCAGAGACAGGGCACGTGAATGGTCTGACAGAAAGCCTCAAGGAAATTGTGGTTTCATGGAATACATTAATTGCAAGATGTGCACAATAAATGGGTTTATTGAAAGGGCTTAAGAAAATTTCAAACAATGCAATCGGCAAGGGTAAAGCTAATCTCCACAATTTTTACCAGTGTCCTGCCTGCCTATGCCGAAATGGGCATTGTGAAGCAGGGAATGAACAACCGTTAAGGCATAACCTTACCGGTGTCAAATGGAAAAGCATGCTAAAAGAGTTGGCACAGACGAGGCTTGATAACTATTGGAAAACAATGCGATAGGTAAGTAAAAAAAATAACATGCTATATATGATAACCATCCCAAACTAAAATGAACACATGGAATCATGATCCCATTTAACAGGTAATCAGTAGTATCTTTTTTTAATGAAATAAAACACAACAAAGATTATGATCTAGCCGCATAGAGGGCTCATTCAACAAGCAAAAGAAAATGAAATCTCTAAACTCATGGAAAACGTCTTACCTCAAGATTTTTTTTTTGCTCTAACACGTCCTTGAGAATAAAATGGTAGCTTCTAGAGGAAAGGAAGTATTTCCAACGCCCCTGTAGCTTATCTTTTTTCTATATGTATATTCTCAGGATTCATGGAGTATAATAGCCACATTCTGTAACTTATGTTCATGGATTGAGACTAAGATTTGCACATCAGACACTCTCAATTACAGTGCTCTTTATTTACCCATCCCCATCAATATTATAGGCTTCGAAAACCCCCAGTTGGGATAATGTTTCTGGAACCTCCTCCATTATCTAAGATTCAACTTCCTGCTCTCGCACTTGGTAAGATATGCATTCATTGCCTATCCCCCTTTTACCAGCAACAATCTGTCCTTTCTTTCTTTCTTTTTTTACTCCTTCACTGAGGAAGCATAACCTCCCAGATGTGCCACAACCATGCACAATAAATCTCCTTAAATTTTGTGAGCCATCACTTGCCCAAAGGCCATCCTTTCATTAATTCTCCTAGCTCTCAACCTCTCGAAGGGGCATCTTTAGGTGGAGCAATAATGGTAAGTTGGCCCCCATTGGATTAATCGACATAACCTTTACACTGCTCCCCCCACTTTCATACGGTACTCAACTCCAATCTCTTTATTCATAACTCTCACACCAACTACTACTGCCTTTGAGTTCTAACGTATTTGCCGACAATAGCACCAGTTCCAATTTTAAGTTGAATCTTAAGACACTATGTTTATCGCTTGTCTCATTTGGATGAGAATTATTTGTTTATTTATTTTTATCCAATACTACATCTAATAGTAGTTATTATTAAACTTTACTAATACCATATCACTTGGACAACCACCTATCGATTTTAAAAATTGATAGGTAATGATGTTAAAACATAAAAAAATATTTTATAACTATGATATGCAATTTAATAATGCTTCATAAAACCAACTCAACTTTAAAACACAATGATAATCTATTTATTATTATTAGCTTCCCTAAATGGTCAATAATAAAAATCATATTTTTGAGAAAGTAAACAAAGGTTTTCTCTGAGAAATAATCACATTATAATGGAGTCAACAATAACTAGAATTGCCAAAATGATACGACCATTTAATTATGCAACTTGCTAACTAGATCCTTCAAGCTAGTAATAATATGATAATTTTACAAAATAGCATTGATGCTCCAAGGTTACAATAACATTATCTACAAAATGAATACCAATAATTAATAACTTGATAGCTATTAAGATGATAACTAAGAATAACTCAATATCTATTCATAAGATATATATATATATAAGATTATCAACATTAATAACTTGAAATCCTTTCAAATAATAGGTAAGATTATTAAAATGATAATAACTTGAAAAGGTATTGAATACCTTTGAAGTATATACATATAAAGAAATATCAAATCATTATCTTAATAAATATCACTGGTCAACATAACAGTTATGTCTAAATTATGACTAATCACATAGTGAAATAACTATACACAACTACCGGAGGATATTGAGTCAATAACTCTTTTAATTCCAATGAATATGAAACCAAATAATAAATATTAAAGAATAATAACTTGTTGAATTTTACATTTATATTTATTAGCTCAATGCGAATAGGAATTTGCTAACTTTTACATGCAATAGATATTATAACTACCCTCAACTTAGTCATTATCATCTTAATGGCATACAGTTAATTTAAGTAATAGGATAGTTCTTATGTTTATAATTGAATGGGATTGTGATGATGATATGGAGGGAGGGGTCTTACAAAAGGCTATTAACCTGATGTATACCAATGTCCAAGTCCAAACTATAACAATATAAGGACTGGATTAGCCCTAATTCAAGATACAACTTTAATAAGTATCAACAAACAACACACCTTCTAAACTTCCTAGAGTAAGAGATAAAACATTTGAAAACTCCCCCTAACTTCATGCTTCTCTTTATGCACTAGTAGAGGTCAATTTTCCAATATGCACAAGACTCAGTTCATCGTTCTCTTAGTTCTCCTATCCTCTCTAAACCTTCTTAACATGTATCTTCTTCTTTTCCAAGGTATCTTCCTACTATTTCTTGGTCAATGTATTTTTCCTTTCGTTATGTCTAGATGAATTCAACAAATAATTTCTATGTACGACTAAGCTCTATGTCCAAAAAAATTACATCTATAACACTTGACATTATGATCTAAAATGAAAGAATGATAACTTCTTATAGACATTTTATAATAACCTCCATTACAATTCTTATCATTCCACCAACATTTAATTTCTACATGACCAAATTTGTGATAGGTATAACATATAGTGCCATGGTTCTGATTTGAAAAACTATAAGTACTATTTCCCTTATTCCACCCATAATAATTTTTGGCATAACTTTCTCAATCTCTAGCCCTCTATCCATAAATATGACATGAATAACAATAACAATGGAATTGTGATTAATTGTACCTTATTGATTGATACTTACTAGTAGATGAGAAACCTATGAATCTATTAACAACCTTCCTTTCTATCTTTAGAGCATGATAGTTCAACTCTATTTTCTTCAGTTGTCACAAACAAAATTTCCTTTTTGGGTATGTGCAAGATCATGATGGGCCAAAAAGTGGCAATATGATGGGTATGTGTAGGGTATGTGGCTAACGACTTTTTTTTACCCAAAATTGATGAAACAAAAAGGGTTTTTAAAACAGATTCTTAGCTTTCCACCAATATAAATTATTCTTAACTTTGAATTTAATAAATAATTATTATTAATTTTCTATTTCAATTACGACTAAAGTGCTGATTGATAAGCTGATTGAAAACCATCTATAGCTTTCAAACGGTATCACATTTTTTCAATCTAAAACATGCACCACATTCTATGTTTTGTATACTATAGGATTAAAAAAAGAAAAAAAAAATGAATGAAGTTTTGACCAAGTTAAGGTGGTCAAACATACTGGGTTTCATATTTTTTAAAATTTGTAATAAAAAATTCATAATTAATTATTTACTTGGAAAAAAATTAAAAAAAATATGCATCACATTGGAACATGAGTCCTCTACTTATATCTAAAATTTTATCATTTTATTGTGGTTAGGGTGGTCAAACAGACACCTACTTCTTATTTTTTCCCATAAATTTAAGTACTACTGTATTGAAATTTCAAATTTTCACCGAATAGATATTTTTTATTTTTAAATAAACCTAATAGTTTAGAAAATATATTCAATTTTCTACAGATTCTATTCTTACATATTTTTGAAATAATACATATATCTTATTCAAATTTTTATGTCAAGTTTCCTAACTCTAATTTTTCTAAATTTTTTGCCACTCAAGGGCTTGTTCTTTCCATGATGATCCTATACATACCCTTTTAGATTCATCTTTGACACCAGTGTTTTGTCCTTTCTCAAGCCTTAAACCAAAGTGATCATTGGAATACTTTTTCTTACTTAGCATATCATCAAGAGCTTTAGTTCCTTTCTCAAATTTTTGTAATTTGATTTCTTCTAGACTTTTCGTTAAATTGAAAATCTCACCCTCAAGATTTTTATAGTTAGATACTTTGACTTCTAAATTGGCTCTAGTTACTTCTACTGTCCTTTTTCTCTCTTCACTTGCTATTTTTAGTTTTAAAATCAAATGATTTGTATCATTAGATAGAATTTTTTTTTTTTTGTACTCTTTTTCAGAGAAACAATTTCTTTTTCTAACTTATTACACATTTCTTCTTTCTCTTTCAACTTGACTCCCTTTTCCTATTTATCCTTTTTCTTTCTAACACTTGATTGTTTATAAATTCAATAATTTTTTTAGATTTACCATAGTTTTGGTTTAAAACCTTATTAGTATCAATTCTCTTTTGAAGTTGTACCTTGAGTTCCTGATTTTCTTGTTTCAAGCCTTTTAAGTTCATGTAAGGTAGTAAGTAGTTCTCCTTCCAATTAAACCTCAAACTCATCACCTTCACATTCCTTTTCACCAAATTCTTGTTCAAAGTCACCTACTAAGTGATCTCCTTCTTCTCCAAATACAAGATCACTTTTAGTATCAACTGGAAAAGGCATTTCATGAAAAAAACATCACTAGACTTGACAGGAGTTAGTTAATCAAATTTTTGCTAGACAATAGTGGTTTTATTTTGACCTTTGATTCTTTTGCACTTAGCCATAAAAAATACTCCACGACTAGGAAACCCTAAGTTGGTTAGACTTATGCACAAGTATGGCTTTGATATGAGTTCTTGGAGTATGGGCAGAGACTAACAGGGGGGTGAATCAGTGTTTGATAGACATACCTAAAATTTTAAACTTTTAAACTTTGACAAATACTTTTAGATCAGACATCCTTTCTATTGATAACATATCAGAGTATTCACTTTGAGAGCATTCATGAAAAGAGGTAAACAAAGATATTCGACAACATTAATTCAATTCATTTAGATAACCTATGCCAATATAACTTGTGTGATATATCTTGCACTTACAAAAGATGTGACTGACATTGTTTAACAATCAGAGCATGATGAAAAATAGGTGCAACTCATAAGACTATGCACATGAATACCAACATCACTAAATCACTTTAAGACCACTACATTTCAATGCAACTAAATGACACATGATACGCATTGAAACAATAGAGGGATTTAGTACATTATGACAAATTGAAACACAACAATCTTGAACTATGAATCAATGAAAGAACATGTGATGCAATAGACTAAATAATTTTCATCACAACATGCAAAACACATTTGGTTAAGTAGCGCTTTCAAACTAGTTTGAAACATATGAATCTGAAAGTACTTGTAACAACATAATACATTAACATTAAAAAAATAAGAACTAATAATAGACATTAATGCATCTGTTAACTTATGAAAAATAGACAGACATGAAAAAAAACACAAAGAATCATCACATAACACAATATATGTCCTGATTCAAAAAACCTTTTGGGGAATAAAAACCATTTGAAAAATATTTTTCTTTATTCACATAGAGAACAAACTCTCCAAAGTTCAAGAGCACCAACTCCACAAAGTTCAAGAGCATCAACTCAATAAAAATTTGAAAGCACCAACTTGATAAGATACATGAGCACCAACTACTTTACAATGCAAAACAGTTATAGTATTCTATTAGAACCCTAGAAGTACAATTCGCAATCCTAGAATCTCAATAGAAGACCATATATATTTTCAATAAGCACATTGAAGAATGTTGTATGAGAATGAAAAAATATTCCTTAAATAGAATAATCTAAGAATTATTTAAAAATATTTTCAATGCAATATGAATTTTATACAATATGTTTGAACCCTCGTGTTCTTCTTCTAGGTCACACAAAATAATTCTTGAAATTCATATTTTTAGGACACTATGAATAAAAACCTTCATATGTAGTTTGAATAAATATAAAACAACTTGGGTTAGGGTTACAGGTGAGAAACCCTGAAGAGTACATTAATTTTAAAGTAAATTTTGTTAGAGCCCAAGATTTATTGAGAAACCCTAAAGGGGTTTAAACATAATCAACAAAATATTAATCCCTTTAACCAAAAATTTAACAATAACATTTTCAAACCAATTTTATTCACTTAAACCATTCTTAATAACCTCCTTAACCAATTCTTTCTAAGCCCTTAAGTAACAAAAATTCCTTACCTGTTTATGGTGGAAAACCAACATAAGGAATACCTAAAAGACCTATCAAATGGTTTCATAACCATCCAACTGGTAGACTCCAGTCTTAACCATCTTTCACTAATGTTTCCTTGCACACCATCCATAGTCACTTAAGCTAAAATTCATTCCATATTCCTTACCATTATCATCCTATCTTATACAGGGAGCTAAACTTACATATCCATCACATACAGACTAAAAAACTAAAAGAAATTGCAAATACAAGAATAATCATGGTGGTTAGGGTTCCAAAATGAAACAAAAAAATTGCATTTTACCCTGATCGAGCTTTAAGTGTTTTAGAAGAATTTTCAAAAAAACAAACTATTTGAGATTTGGTACATTTAAACAAAACATAATAATCCATTAGAATCCACTGCCAAAGACTTTAAACCAAAATAATGACATCATAATTGTATTGGTTCATTAACCCAATGAGCTATCAATGTCGCATGTTCATGTACTATCAATGATAGTTGTCGTTGTCACTTTTAAATTTGATATACCTAGTTACAAGTAGCTGTCAAAAACAATGTTTCGATTCTGATAACAACTAGTCACATGTAATATGTGATTGTTATTAATCAACAAACTCATTACCATAGTGTCAAAAAAAATGCTAACCATATAAACCTACTCGATATCCCATGTATTCTCTAACCATCACATGATTAATGTGACTTTGTTTAAATCCAAAAGCCTTATTAACATGAGTCCAAACAAAACTAAATCACCTTTTCATAATGATTTTTAATAACAAAAACTTTCTTAAATAATTTTTCAGTGACTTGTATAATATCAATTTCTTTGACAATATAGATTGCAATGAGATCTAATAGAACCATCATTCTTCCTCATGCTAATAATAAATCAAATGCCTTATAAGAAAATTTCAATTACCTTAGCAAAGACATGAAAAAGTGAATTGACCAAGCCACACATATGCCTGAAACATTTTTCTTTTTAACCAATATGAAATGACTCAAATGTAAATAACATAGTACTACCCTATCAAAATGATAAAATGTCAACATCAACTTGTATCAAGATCTAAATCAAAATCCTCTAACTATATATCATTCACCAACCATATGTGAATACACCAATTTGAATATCATATATCAAAAATCTCTAAGAATGCATCCTATCCAAAAACTAGTTATGTCATCAAGGACAAATGGAAAATCATAAACAACTAAAAGCCAACAAACTCCCCCTTTTTCCTTGATCGAAAAATGCATATCTTCTCTCCTCATTTTTCCCTTAATGACAAATAATGGAAGAAGATAATGTGAGATGCCATGAAGATAAACAATTGAGAAGCCAACCAGTTATCCAACACAATAACCAACTACAAGTAGAGAAATATAGGAGCAAACTATATATGCAAGAATGAAAATATATAGAAATAGGATCCCCATTTCGAGAAACAACCAACACCTACAACATATGTGGCAAAGAAAAATGGATTGAATAAATTCAAAAACATGATATCAATCTATAGTTGTCTGATATTACTCTACATAAATAGTGTAGATAGATTCCTTCTTACTCTAGTACTTGAATATTACTTAAATTGTTATCTGCTACTATTTTGCACCAAGAACCAATAGAGCTATGTCACATCTTTGTCCAAGAACACCAATCTTACATTTAGATCCTCTGGCCATGCACACTGTAAAGAATGTTGTCACTAGTCTAAGTTTGTCTTGAAAAACATTGAATCATTGTCATCAATAAAAAAGCATCATTAGCACTAACAATAATGATTGAGATACTAAACTAAAGAAATCATAACATAAATAAGCAAAGGAACTTTCAAGTATACTGTCACTTTCATAACATCATGAAGTTGTCACTTGTTATAGTTACATGAGAATGACACTATGTTTTAAATTATCACCCTACATTTACATATCACTGTGTCCTCTTTTTTTTATAAAAAATGACTTGTCTATCCCTGTCACACACTCTTCATAAACACAAGCAAGAATTGGTAGAATCATTGTCTTATCTTTTTCACATATACTTCTGAAAATTGTTCTTCAAATATTTGCACCACTTCACTAGATTCCATTAGATACATTTATAGATAAACATAATCACCCATACCCAATTATAAGTATCCAAATCACAAATTAGTATTCTAAAGTTATGATTCTAGCATAAGCCACTAACTGAGCATGCAAAAACTACTATGGATTGTGAAAACACATCAAGTGAAGTACTGGTCAACTCTCTTAAGATCACTATTCTAAGATAAAGTCTCAACCATAGTGATTCCTTGATCACAACATGGATAGAACTATGGTCCTATAAACTTGTGTTTTTATTATGAAATAACCATACCTAAATAACTTAAGACACCAAAACATAATAGTCAAATCATTTATTTAAAGAAAAATTGTAACATGAAACTCCCCCTAATTCTTTGCATAGAAATATCCTAAAGTTGACCCACTATCAAAATTTCATTAGTACAACCTTATTGCATTATCATTTCCTTCCAAACAACTTGTGTCAAGTCTTGTGAACATGATTATTTCAAATTTCAAACAATATTTGTAGTACATGGTTATAACATCAGCAAAACTTTTCTTTATCACTCCATGAAAGAACAACAATCAAACCCTTTGTAAACCAATAAGCATTTTGTCACTAGAAGAGTAATCCAAAGTGTAAGTTCTATGATTAGAAAGAATCAAAATACCATTATCACCACACACTATCCAAGATATTTAGGTGCAAAGAAAGTAGATATTACTTTTATACCAATACTGTCATGAATCCACTGTCAAGAAGATGGACTAAATTAATGTAAAAAATCCTTGTACAAATAGTCACCTTGGATTGTGATGTCAAACACATATTACTACACTTTTAATTGATCCTCAACATGTATCACACTTCAACAGTATAAGTTTGTCACTATGGAAACAATTGTGTTGTCCAGTATCCATTATTAGTAGACTCAACAGTCATAACATTTAGAAAAAACATGAGCTAAATGTGTACTATCAAAGTAAAAATGAAGTACCACAAAACTACATTGACATGACAATGCATTGTACTATATACTATCATCTTTTAGCCTTATAAATACAGTTGTTAACCAAAATAAAATATAGTTTTGAACTGATTTAATAATTCTCAAACCTTCAAACTATGTGAACATGTGAATCCAAGATTTATACACTAACATTTGATGTATAGACACAAAGGCTATTAACTAGATGTATACCAATGTCAAAGTCCAAACAATAACAATATAAGGATTGGATTAGCCTTGATCTAAGATACCACTATAATAAGTATCATATGAACTCTTGAATTAAATGTTGTCAACAAACAACACACCTTGTAAACTTGTTGGGGTAAGAGATAAAACATTGGACAACTCCCCCCAACTTCATGCTTCTCTTTATGTGCTAGTAGAGGTCACTTGTGCAATATTCGTAAGACTTAATTCATCTCTCTCATGGTTTTCCTTTCTTATCCAAACCTTTTCAACACCTATCTTCTTATTGTCCAAGGTATCTTCTTGCTATTGCTTGGTCAAGGTATTTATCCTTTTCTTATGTCTAGATGACTTCAACAAATGATTTCTACTTGAGACTAAGCTCTATGTCCAAAACAATTACATCTATAACACATGACATTAGATCATTTGAACCAAAAGAATGATAACTTCTTCTAGGAATTCTATAAGAACTTCCATTACCATTCTTATCATTCCACCAATATTTAATTGCTATATGACAAATTTTGTGATAGGTACAACATATAGTGCCATGATTCCAATTTGAAAAACCATAAGTACTATTTCCCTTATTCCATCCATAATTATTTCTAACATAACATTCACAATCTCTAGCCCTCTTTCCATAAACATGACATGAATAGAAGTAACCGTGGAATTGGGAATAATTGTACCATATTGATTGACACTTCCTGGTAGATGAGAAACCTGCAAATCTATTAACAACCTTGCTTTCTATCTCTATAGCATGATAGTTCAAATCTATTTTCTTCTTAGTTGTTTTCCTAACCTTGAAACTTTTCCCATCATTTGTCACAAACACAATTTCCTTTTTACATTCATCTTTGACACTAGAACTTTTTCCTTACTCAAGTCCTAAACCAAAGTGATCATTGGAATGATTTTGCTTACTCAACATATCATCAAGAGCTTTTGTTCCTTTCTCAAATTTCTGTAATTTGATGTCTTTTAGACTTTTCCTTAAATTGATAATCTCACCTTCAATTTTTTGACACTCAGCCACTCTGGCTTCTAAATTCATTCTAGTTACTTCGGCTATCCTTTTTCTCTCTTCACTTTCTATTTTTAGTTTTAATATTAGATTATTTGTGTCATTGGATTGGGAATTTTCTTCTATGCTCCTTTCAAATAAACAAGTTCCTTTTCCAACTTATTACACATTTCTTCTTTATATTCAACTTGACTTCCTTTTCCTCTTCATCCTTTTTCCTTTCTAACACTTGATTGTTTAGAAATTCAATAATGTTTTCAAAATTTCCATAGTTTTTGTTTAATACCTTATTATTGTCAATGCTCTTTTGAAGTTGTACCTTGGGTTCTTGATTTTATCATAAAATCCTTTTAAGTTAATCTAAGGCAATAAGCAATTCACATTCCAAATAAACCTCAGACTCATCACCTTCACATTCCTTTTCACCAAATTCTTGTTCAAAGTAACATCCTAAGTGATTTCCTTCTTCTCCAACTATAGGATCAATTTTAGTATCAATTGGTAGGGGCATTTCTTGAGAGAAAACTTCACTAGACTTGATAGGGGTTGGTTGATAAAATTTTATCTTGACAATATTGGTTTTCCATGACCAAAAAACCCTAAGTTGGTTAGACTTATGCACAGTTCTAGCTCTAATACCACTTGTTGAACTATGGATAAACATAGAGAAGTGGGGGGTGAATCAGTGTCTGATAGAAATACCTAAAAATTTAAATAGTTTTTAAACTTCGACAAAGCCTTTTAGCTCATATATCCTTTCTATTGATAATAGAGAAGAGTAATCACTTTGAGAGTATTCATGAAAAGAGGTAAACAAAGATATGACAACATTAACTCAGTTCATTTAGAAAACTTGTGCCAATATAACTTGTGTGATATATCTTGCACTTGCAAAAGTTGTGACTAAAAATGTTTAACAATTAGAGCATGATGACAAAATAGGTACAACTCATAAAAATGTATACATTAATAACAACATCATTGAGTCACTGTAAGACCACCAGACTTCAATACAGCTTTATGAGACACCACAATAGTTGTGCAACTAAATGACACATGATAAGCATTGAAACAACAAAGAGCTTAGGTACATTATGACATATTGAAACACAATAATCTTGAATCATGAATCAATGAAAGAACATGTGATGTGATATACTAAATACTTTTCATCACAACATGCAAAACACGTTTGGTTAAGTAGAGATTTTAAACCCGTTTGGAACATATGACTATGAAAGTACTTTTAACAACATAATACATTAACATTGTAGAAATAAGAATTGATAGTAGAAATTAATGCATCTGGTAACTTATGAAAATTAGATAGACATGAAAAAAATCACACAAAGAATCATCACATAACACAATATATTTCCTGAGTGGAAAACGCTTTTGGGGAATAAAAACCACTTGAAAAATATCTCTTTATTCACTTAGAGCACCAACTCCACAAAGTTCAGGAGCACCAACTCATTAAAAATTCAAAAGAACCAACTTCATAAGATATATAGGAGCACCAACTCCTTTACAATGCAAAATAGTTATAGTATTCTATCAAAACCCTAGAAGTGCAATTTGTAGTCCTAGAATCTAAATAGAAGACCATATATATTTTCAATAAGCACATTAAAGAATGTTGTATGAGAATGACAACATCTTCCATAAATACAATAATCTAATAATCACTATAAATATTTTCAATGCAATATGATGTTTGTACAATATGTCTGAAGCCTCATATTCTTCTTCCAAGTCACACAATAAAATGCCTAAAAACCATCTTTTAAAGACACTGCAAATAACAACTTTTGTATGCAGTTTGAATAACTATAAACCAACTCAGCTTATAGTTATAGGTGAGAAACCCTAAAAAGTACATTAATTTCAAAGTAAATTATGTTACAACCCAAGAGTCATCTAGAAACCCTAAAGGGGTTTAAACATAATCAACAAAATATGAAGCCCTTTAACAATAGCATTTTCAAACCAATTTTACTCACTAAAAACATTCTTAATAACTTGGTTAATCAATTATTTCAAAGCCCTTAAGTAACAAAAATTCCTTACTTGTTTATGGTGAAAAACTAACTAAAAGAATACCTCAAAAATCTATCAAATGGTTTCATAATTGCCCAGCTAGTAGACACCAATATTAACTAGATTTCATTATCTTTTGCTTGTCCAACATCCACAGTCACTTAAGCTAAAATTCATTCCATATTCTTTACCATTCTCATCCTAGCTCATGGGTATGTGTAGGATCATCATGGAAAAAATAGGCCCTTAAGTAGCAAAAAATTCAAAAAAATCAGTGTTAGGCAACTTGACGTAAAAATTTGAATAAGTTATCTATATTATTTCAAAAATATGTAAGAATATAATCTGTAGAAAATAGAATTTAGTTTCTAAACTACTAGGTTTATTTAAAAATAAATAAAATCTATTTGGTAAAAATTTGAAATTTCAATGCAGTAGTACTTAAATTTTAGGGAAAAAATAAGTAGGTGTCTATTTGACCACCCTAACCATAATAAAATGATAATTTTTTTTATAATATTTTATATATAAGTAGAGGACTCATGTCCAAATGTGATTCATATTTTTTTGTTGTTTTTTTCCAAGTAAATAATTAATTATTAATTTTTTATTACAACTTTTAAAATATATAAAAACTTGTATGTCTGACCACCTTAACTTGGTCAAAACTTCATGAAATTTATGTTTTCTTTTTTTAATCCTATAGTATTGAAGAATAGAATGTGACGCATGTTTTGGATTCAAAAACTATGATACCATTTGAAAGTTATAAATGTTTTTCAATCAGCCTATAGATCAGGACTTTAGTCATAATTCTAATAGAAAATAAATAATAATTATTTATTAAATTCAAATTAAGGCATAATTTATATTGGTGGAAAGATGAGAATCTCCTCTTAAAACCCTTTTCATTTCATCAATTTTGGGTAAAAAAAATGTCGTTAGCCACATACCCTACAAATACCTATAATATTGCCACTTTTTGGCCCATCACGATCCTGCACATACCCTGATACAGTGGCCTAAACTTACATATCCATTACATACTGATTGAAAAACTAAAAGAAATTATAGTCACCAGAATAATCGTGGTGATTAGGGTTCCAAAATGAATCAACAAAAATGTATTTTACCCTAATCAAGCTTCAAGTGTTTTAGAAGACTTTGTAAAACAAAATAACTACTTGAGATTTGGTACATTTAAACAAAACATTAGAATCCATTGCCAAAACTACCAAAATACTGGCATCGTAATAGTATTGAATCATTAACCCAATGAGCTATCAAGGCCGCATGTGCATGCATTGCGAATGATGGTTGTCTATGTCACTTTTCAATTTGATATACCCAATCACAAGTAGTTGATGAAACCAATGTTTCAATTTTGATAACAACTAGTCACATGTAAAATGTGATTGTTATTAATCAACAAACCCAATACCAAAGTTTCAAACAAAATGCTAACCATATAAACCTACTTGATATCTCATGTATTCTCTAGCCATCACATGATTAATGTAACTTTGTTTAAAGATCGAACCCTTATTAAAATGAGTCCAAACAAAACCAAATCAACTTATCATAATTATTTTTAATAATAAAATCTTTCTTGAATAATTCTCAAGTGACCTATATATGTCAATTTCGTTGACAATATAGATTGTAGTGAGATCTGATAGAACCAACTTTGTTCCTCATGTGAATAATAAATCAAATTCCTTATAAGAAAATTCCAATTACCTTAGCAAAGAAATGAAAAGGTGAATTTACCAAGCCGCACATATATATAAATATTTTTCTTTTTAACCAATCTAAAATGCTTCAATTGCAAAGAACATAGTATTTCCCTATCAAAATGACAAAATGTTAGCATCAACATGTATCAAGATTTGAATCAAAATCTATATCCTGAATCAAAATACCACATTTCATTCACCAACCATATGTGAATAAACCAATATGCATATAATATATATTATATGCAGATTGGTTTATTCACATATCATTTGAGAATGGATCCTATCAAAGAACCAATTTTGTCATCAAGGACAAACCACAAATCATAAAAAAAAGAAAGTTGACAGCCTCCCTTAAGGTTGTTTCTACTGCCATTATAGATAATGTTGTCTCTTCCATGGTTTTAATTACTCCTATCTCAGGTTTGGATGTTCCACCTATTTTTCCTATTGCTCCATCTATTTTCTTTTATGAAGGGGCTTCCCCCCCTTCTTGTTGAAAACATTCAAACCTTGTTTTTACTTCTTCTTGGATTGAGGTGCAACATAGGAAGAGACATACTCCTAAGATGAACTTTGTCTCAATTAACAAGTGTTTGGGGGAAAATTTGATAGGTTTGAGCTTGGGTGCTTGAACTATTCTATTGGTGGCATGTAGGTTGGGTTTTGGTCTATCCTATTGGATGCTTTGCTATGCTAGTGTATTAAGTTTATCATAGGGTAAATAACTCTAGGTGGTATTTTCCCGTGGCATAGTTTTCTCAGCCATTTGAAAATTTCACAACTTTAAAAGATTGTATAGTATGTATTTTTAGCATCTCAATTTACTTTTACTTTTGCTGAAATAGTGTGTGCTTCTCTCATGCATTAAGAAAGTATTTTGTTGTAAATGGTGATTTTGGGCTTGGTGGTTGACACCAACATGGTATCAGAGCCAACCATTATGCCCTCCTTCCCTTGAGAGTTTTCATCAGAAGTTCTTAAGATCATTTATTTTCTATTTCTTTGGCATTTGAAATTTTTAAAATTTAAAATTTTCCTATTTTTTCTGAAAGAGGCATGAAGTTTGTTGGTGAATGCCAGTGTTTTTTTCTGGTTGCAAAGTGTGCAATTTTTTTTCTCCTTGTGGTCATGGATTGTGTGATTGAAGGTGTTGTTCTAGACACAATCTGCAAAATCATGTTTGTGGTATTGCTATAACTTGTGGATCTTGGAGTCATCATTGGGAGGTGCATTTTCTTTGGAGGTGATTCATCTATTGAAAGGTTGATTGGGGTTTTGTTGGAGGCACTCAAATTCCATATCCTTGTGGAGGTTGTGATTTATTCTTCATGGGAATCTTACTCATATGTCTCATTCTTAGAGTTGGATGTCCTAGTGTGGAATTACCCCTTGGTTTTGACTTTGGTGTAATGTGAAACCACTCCTTGATTTTGGCTTGGTGTAGTGTAGATTCATTTTCAAAGAGCCTAGTGTGCATTTACACAAGCTCGATGCCTATCTTTTGGTGTGTTTTTATGATTGAAGACACTTTTGAGCATTGGCCAAGATATTTTCTTCCTTCTACTTGGAATTTTCTCAATCTGGCAGAAGCAATTTGGCAAATTGGAGATTGTGATATTTACATTTTCTTGGCATGATCTACACCTTTGGGATGATTTTCTAGTTTTTTCCTTGAATGCATGATTTCTCTATGTTTGAGGGGACATTTGAAACCTAAAGGGAAGGTGTGATTTTATAGGACAATTGTATCTATTTGTGACCGAGTTCCAACTCCTACAACATTTGATTTTGAAAAGGAAAAAACAAGTTTTATAGGGACCTAAAACCGCAGAGTTTAAACAACAAAATATAACAAAATAAGTCCAAACAAGCAGACAGTTGTCCCAAAAAGGAAACAATAGCATAAAGAGACAACAGGGTCCAAAAAAGGACTTCCAAAAAAGCCATAAACAAACACCACCGCACTACTCCAAGGTGTTCAACAACTCCTCAGCCTCCTTTTCAACATCCTTCATATCCTGTAACCCCTACTTGAGGATTTGAGCCATATGTGATGAAGTTGGGATCTTCCTCTTAGTGTTAGCCTGGGTACGAGTTGAAATTCCTTCACCAATAGATCTACAGCATCCTCTTTCTTCATCCAAATCCATGACCAGCGAACCCTTTTGATTTTTTTTTTAGCTTTTCCACCATTGCATTGATGATAATGGTGTTATGCCTGGCAATTTTGTGATTGTTCGCCACAGTGGCCCTAATATTTTGGTCTATCTTGGACATATCGTACTCGATACTAGTCAATCTTTCCTCCTGCGAATGTTGTCTTTCCCTTGGTAAGGGGGTTTCCTGTCCTTCATTCTCTTTACAACTCTAGCTAATCTTCTACTCCAAATCCATGACCCTGTTGCTTAGATCTATATTACGGCCTTTCAAATCATAGACTTCCTTCTAGGTCCACTTGAGAATAGTGAAAAGGCCATCCATACTATTTTCCCCCACACTCACAATGTCCTCAAGCTTGAGCTTATTCAGGGCTGAATTAATTTCATCTTGATTAGGGGAATCATTAGGGGGCATTCCCAAATCTTCCATACGCAAGGGCACTAGGGGCCGAATCCTTACTAACCATAGGTTTATCAGAAAGAATTTCCATGGAATTCCTAGAATATGAGACAAGTTTCGTAATAGAGGTACCTTTAAAACCAGAGACCAAACCCGGAGTAGGGTAGCCGGGAGATGGCTGGGGATTAAGATAGGGCAGCGAGGAAAAACTCGGGCTAGGGCACTCATGTAGAGGTCACAACTTAGGACATGACGATGGAGTAGAATCCTTAAGGGCATTCCAACAAGACAGGGACTAGGGAGCATTGGTATTAGGACCAATAGGGGCACAAGCAGGGGGGCCCGGGGGTCGTTCTCCCTACTACTTTCTATATCCTCATCATCCAATTCTCCAATATCAACAATTTTAGGCAAAGCAGGTAAATTTTGATAATGCTCAAATATGAGCTTGACAAGACCAGGGTGAATAATAGTAGTCCTCCTAGGGTTTCTTTCAACTTCATCAAGGCAATTCTTCAAATAAGAGAATAAGTAAGAAGGTAGAGAGATACGAACCTTGTGACAGAAGTGGTTCAGAATGGCAAAGTGGTAACCATACAATCTGGTGAAGCGCCTGTCAACCTTGATATACTCCATAATAACTCTTAAAACTTTCCTCCAGATAGATTTGATGGACTCCACATCAAACTAGCTATTGGAAACCTTAACCAACTTAGCCTTCTCCTTGTCTTTTTTAGGAAATTTAATGACCTCTTCATCAGAGAACCGACAATCCTGATAAAATTTCACACCCTCTTTTGAAAGACCAATTATCTCACCGATTAAATCCTCATTCAACTTAATATTCCTGCCAAACAACACAATCTCACCATTTTTCCAATTTTTTACAAAATAGTCCAGCATCCCCTTGTCAGTACCATGGAGCTTTTCTAAATACGAGACTAAGCCTCCCTTTCCAATTCTTTCCTAGGCTTTGGAATTCTTTCTATGCTCCTAAAAACTGCTCGTCTCCACACGTTTTCTTTCTCCCCCCATTTTCAAAGCTTTGTTAAACAACACCCTATAGTTGCTTGGGTCCCGTTTAGGCATATTTTATCAAACACCCAGAAAGCGTGCTGGAGACTCTTCTTGAAAAAGAAAATGACATCGGTCCCATCAAACCTAATCTTTATCCGCTTCATCATGATGAAGACAAACTTCTCTTCCATGCACTGAATCATAATAAATTAGCGCTTTCACTTCAGGATGGAGGTAGTCATTCTTCCTCGTGTTTTCCCTGCCCTTCTTAACCCCTTCATTGGCGAAATAATCAGCCACCTTATTGGCTTCTCTATTGGCATGGGACACTTTCACTTTATCAAATTTACTTAATAAGACTTTTGTATCTTCGATCCACTTTTGATGGTCCACGAGGGAGGGGTAAGCCCAAGAATGCAATTTATTATATTCATTGAATCACCCTCCAACCAAAGACATTTCATGTTCATCTTGAAAGTTAAGCTAACTGCATGATAAGCCCCTATAGCTTCTGAAATATGATTAGTTTGGGTGCCAATGTCCACAGCAAAAAGTGGATGCACTTGTGTTCATTAACTCCTAGAGCATTTGTTTCCATTCATTACCCAAGCAAGTTTTTGTTGGATGCACAAGGTGTGCAATTGAAGCAGCATTGAATTTCCCATTGAAGGGTGATTCTTCCCTTGGAGGTGTTACAATTCACTTGATTAAATTCTCACTTGGGTTCTTTCTTTCTTGTCATTTTGCTATGTGGAGGTAGGCATGATTTCTTCTACTAGAAGATTGCTTGGTGCTTGCTTCAACTTGACCACCAATTTGAGCTATTTTTTGGAGGTACTCTTCTTTTTGAAAACTTCTATCAAATTTTTCCATCTATTGCTATAGGCTCAAATTACAAGATTTTTAGCCTAAAATTTTGCTCCTATTTGTCTTTTTTTGGTAAAAGTTTATTTTGGGGAATTGCAAATTTTTGTTTCTATTAATGTTTTGGAGGTATAAGTAGCATATTGGTCTCTTTTGTAAATTATGTGAGAACAAGAAATTGAACTAGTCACCCCACACAACTACCACACATGTATCACAGTTGTTGCAATCTCAGAGTCTTTGGGAAATGTTGGATGCCAAACAACCCAAGTTCACTAAGAAATTTGAGAAGTTTGTTCAAGAAACAAAATGGATGAGGCAAGAGGACTCATAGGTCTCCATGTGTCTAATAATTTTTTGTTTCATATTATAGAGTGTACAATAGCTAGAGAGGTGTGGGATAAGCTTGTTAAGTTGTATGGTAAGGTCAATCAGTTCAAAATATTGTACCTTGAACCCAATCACACCTCTCTCTCCCCAAATTCCTTTCCCACTATTTAGGATTTCCTTGCATAGTTCAAGTTGATTTTTTCACAATTGAAAGGATGCGGTCATGCCAAAAATGATTAGGAGTGTATTTTATTGATCTTTCCAAAACTAAGAGATCCCTTTCAAGAGTTTTCTTCTACCTTCTATTGTACTATGGATGCCATGGGAGAATACCATAAAATTCCTTCATTTGAGGAGTTTTGTGATAGATTTACTATGAAGCAGGCCAAGTCGATTTAGAGAGATACTCTTCCTAAGAGTCATGCCTTGATGGCTCAATATTCAACTAGCAATAGCAAGAAACATAGTAGGGATTATAAGTCTAATGAGAAAGCTAAGGATCCTACTCCTAAGACCAAAATATCTTCCAAAGAGGAACCTTAGCTTTCTCATGAAGGATACTTAATTTCACATTATTGTATTGGTCAGGCCTATTAACCTTACTTTCTTAATAAAAAATAATGTGTGACAATTCACATTTTACGTAGTGACTCAAATATTTTCCCTTCATGGAGAATACCATTGTAGCTTGCCCTTTGTGGGACCATTACCATAATCTCCATGCCACTAACAATTTTTTTAGCACCATCTACATGGATAAGCCATCTTATTATGTTTATTGGAACTTACTCAACTCAAAAACTAATATATTTCCCTTAAAACATGGAGTTACAACCACTTAAGTAAATATCTAAATTAACTAAAGAGGGAGCTAAAATTTTATACATCTTATTTCATTGTGCAAAATTTATACAAAAAAAATCTCTAGAATATAAGATGCAATATATTATCATAATGATCAAGCAATTAGATGAGGGATCCTATATATTTTTAGGAGATTTTGGTGAGCAAATTTTGGAGGGGTTTTGTAGTTAGAGGGTTTTAAGATGAGTAACAATTTAGTTCTCTACTATAATTTAAAAGAAATAAGGTTTAATAAACTATGAAATATTAAACACAAGAATATACATGTACACTTCTATCTTATGATTGAAAAAGGGAGCTAACAAGAAAATAAAATATACTATATAATATTTATTATTATTAAAATTTCTTCATAATTTTGAGATTAATAAATATAGGCTAAATTTTTCATGTATTTTTTTCACAATGCATGTAATGTAATGTGCACATATTAAATAGTAGCTTGTTAAATGTGATATCATTAAGTATAAGCTCAATGTAATTAGCCCATAATGTGGAGAGGTTTGTCACTTATCTCGCTATCAACATAGTATACATTAAAAATATTTAGTGATAATGGATAATAATATTTCATCATGTCCCTATGTGTTTCTAGTTATAGTTTAACATTATTGCTAAAAAAGGATAAAGTTTCTTTCATGTTGAAAGTTAATTAAGTAATGTGATCAAAGCTCCATAGGTCTACGATAGGGAGATCCTATTTCTCCTATTTTATTTACTATTATGGTTGAAAGTATTGGAAGAAATTTGAAAAGGCTGATAGATCAAAGATCCCTTGTTGGTCTTAAACTGTCTGCTAGCAATTTGATCTATTCTCATCAATAGTTTATTGATGATACCATCCTCTTGGGAAAATCTACTGTTTCAAAGGGAAAGAATTTGAAAAACCTGGTGGATGCATATGGGAGGGTGTCTGGTCAGCTGAATAACAAATAGAAAACCTCTCTCTTCTTCTTTAATACTCCTAAACACAGACAAAATAAAATTTCAAGAATGCTAGGTTGCAGGGTGGAGTTATTACCTACCACCTATCTAGATTTACCTTAAGCCTTAAACCCTTAGATTCCTTTTGGATTTCATTGGTTAAGAGGTTTAGCAAGAAGCTTTCTAGATGGAAAGGAGCTCTACTAAGTCAAGCCGATAAATTACAGCTCCTCAAAGCTACTCTTCAAAATCTATTGATTTATGCATTAAGCCTTTTTAAAATCCCTACCAAGGTTACGGATGCTATTGAAAACATTCAAAAAATATTTCTTTGGTCGGGTGTTGAAGAAAGAAAAAGTTTTCCTTTAATAGGATGGGATTTGGTGTGAAGACCTAAAAAGGTAGGTGGTTTAGGTCTTAGAAAAATCAAGATGGTTAACAAGAATCTTCTTGTTAAACAAATTTTGAGACTATTTTTGTCCTCAAGGGAATGGACTGAAATTCTGACAAGCAAATATTTGGAGAATAACAAATCTCTTATAAGGATATGTGTAAGATCATGATGCGCCAAAAAGTGGCACTATGATGGGTATATATAGGGTATGTAGCTAAGGACTTTTTTTAACCCAAAATTGATGAAACGAAAATAGTTTTTAAAGGAGATTCTTAGCTTTCCACCAATATAAATTATGTTTTAGTTTTAATTTAATAAATAATTATTATTTATTTTCTATTTGAATTATGACTAAAGTCCAGATTGATAGGTTGATTGAAAAAAATCTATAGCTTTCAAACGGTATCACATTTTTTGAATCCAAAACATGTGTCACATTCTATGCTTTGCATAATATAGGATTAAAAAAAGAAAAAATGAATTTCATGAAGTTTTGACCAAGTTAAGGTGCTTAAACATACGAGTTTTTATATTTTTTAAAATTTGTAATAAAAAATTCATAATTAATTATTTACTGTGAAAAAAACTACAAAAACATATGCATCGTATAAGGACATGAGTCCTCTAACTATATATAAAATCTTATAAAAAATATTATTATTTTATTGTGGTTAGGGTGGTCAGAAAAACACCTACTTCTTATTTTTTCCCTAAAATTTAAGTACTACTGCATTGAAATTTCAAATTTTCACCAAATAGATTTTCTTTTCCT
The DNA here is from genome assembly GCA_007258455.2 of Sequoia sempervirens. Lineage (NCBI taxonomy): Eukaryota > Viridiplantae > Streptophyta > Pinopsida > Cupressales > Cupressaceae > Sequoia > Sequoia sempervirens. Next base: position 373,529,116 of record VDFB02271358.1, read on the forward strand.
AAAAATAAACCTAGTAGTTTAGAAACTACATTCAATTTTCTATAGATTCTATTCTTACACATTTTTGAAATAATATAGATAACTTATTCAAGTTTTTATGTCAAGTTTCCTAACTCTAATTTTTCTAAGTTTTTGCCACTTAAGGGCCTATTTTTTCCATGATGATCCTGCACATGCCCATAATCGTGATGGAATCCCATCTTCTACCCAGAGGCTCAACATGTTGGAATAACTTGATTGCTAGTAGAAAAGTGGTTGAAATAGGAGTGGGTTGGCAAGTGAGGAGTGGAAACCAAACAAGATTTTGGGATGATGGTTGTTCAAGGAGCCCATTGCCAAAATTGAAACTTTTCACGAGTGGGCTGAGATTTGTAAAGTTCTCTTTGCATCGTATGTTAAAGATTATTGGAAGAATGGAAAATGGGTGGATATGTGTCTTGTTAGTTAGGCTCTTGCTTCTGTCCAATCCTCCCTATTAGCTGTCAGACTTTGCCATTATTAGAATGAAGACTATCTTGTTTAGAAAGATGACCCCTCAAGCAACTACTTTGTTTCATTGGCTTTTTCCAGGCTATCTTTGTCTAGGCTCCTCCCTTTCTAGTCGAATGCTTGGATCAAACACCTTGCACCTAAAGTCAACATCTTCTTCTAGATTCTACTTCAAAACAAAGTGCTCATGATTGATAATCTCTGCAAGCAAGGTTTTCAAATACCCAACAGATGTTATCTCTATAAGATGGAGGCAAAGTCAATTTGTCATTTGTTTCTTCATTTCCCATTTGTTTCTTCAATTTGGGAAAAAATTCTCTATTACTAGAAATTATCTTGGGTGTTCCCCTCATCAATTGAAGACGTTTTCATCCAATGGAAAGCCCCTACTCACAATCCAACACTATAGAAGCTGTGGGATTTTTTCTTCCCTCATGTTGCTTGGGGTCTATGGAAAGAATGAAATAGTAGAATTTAAAGAGATAAAGAATCTTCAGAGGTCATAGTGTTTGATAAAATAATCAAATTAATGAAAGAAAATTTCAATACAATCCCCTAGAAGGATTGTAATCTTGAGAGAGTGGCTTGTTCTTCCTATGATCTAACGATTGGTAAGGAATGGAAAATTAGTTATGATATTTCCTATGCTCCTAAACATGCTAAGAAGGATAGGGAGGGTGTCTGCTAAACTTTTCTTCGTAATGGTTGGATCAAAGCCAACTTTGATGGGGTGGCTAAAGGAAATCTTGGTGTGGCTGGATGTGGCAGAGTTATAAGGGATTCTTTTGGAAATTTTCTAGGTGTGATTGCTACCTCCCTTGGCTCACAAAACAATTAATTGGTTGAGGCTATCAGAGCTTTTCATGTAATAAATTTGGCTCATTGTCTGAATTTTAAAAACCTTTGGCTTGTAGGGGATTCAAAAAATATTATTGAATGTCTTCTAGGTAGGTCCCTCCCCTCGTGGACCATAAAGTATTACATTGATGATGTTATTTTGACCTTAGCTAAGTTTGATAATATAAAGATATCCCATGCCTATAGAGAAGCCAATGTTGTGGCATACATTTTTATGAATGAAGGGGTTAAAAGTAAAGGACAACACACATGGATGAATATAATGATTTAAGTGTTGATGTCCGAGCCTTATTGAACTATGATGTGTCACATGGGAAAGATGTGTGTCACTTCAATCATGATGATAGAATGGGGTAACTACATCACTATCATTAGATTGCATGGGGTCGAGCTAATTAGCTTGTCTTGTAAGCTTGCTCGGCATGCTTTGTGGGCTCACAGGTGTGGCAGGACCATTTCAAACCAAGATTTCATCTTTGTCTATATTACTATGCTTGCTAAAATGGGAGGATAAAGAAAAAGAGTTGGTTAGATAGCTTCAAGATGCACACAAGAAACACTAAATCATGGAACAAAGTTAAAAGTGGGGATTTACTCCCCTTTTTGGAGAAACTCCATAGGTCTAATTAGGAAGCAACAGAGCTTTTTGAGAAGAATTGGGACAATGGGGAAATAACCCTTTTTGGAAAGAAAGTTAAGATTGACGAAAATCTCATTGCTAAAGTGACTAGTATGTCCACTGAAGGAACAAATTTTTTTAGGATAGGAATTTCTTTTATGAAGCAGTGATCAGATTTTTGAAGAAAGACAAGGAAAAATTGAAACTTGTGAAAGTTTCCAATAGTTACTTCGAGGCCAACACCATTAAATCTCTCTGGAGAAAATTTCTTCATGTCATTATGGAGTATATCACCCTAGATGGATGGTTCACTAGGGTCTATGGCTATAATTTTTCATTGCTAGATCATTTTCACTATAAGATCAAGGTTTCTCTCCCCTGCTATTTACTTTTTTTCTTAAGAAAGAGTATAGAATATCATAAGAAAAACCATAAAAGATATCCTATATTACATAATGGTCTGATAAGATTAGTTTTTGAACAGTTCCAAAATTTTCCAACCCCTGCTAACCTGGATACCTCTTTGGTGTCTAAGGAGGATGATACTGAACCTAGTTGTTCAGGGAATAATCCAAATTTGAGTTCGGTTAGGATAGTCTTAGATCTGCCCTCTATCTAGACTTGCAAGAAAATCCAAATCCATAATCCCCCACCTATTAAATTATGCCCTGCTTTTGAGCTTGGAAGTTCTACTCCCAAAGCCAAAGGCATTGGAAAGAATTTCCCTGTTAAAAACCTTGTCTCATATTCTAAAGATTCTCCCAATTATGAGGATTCTAACGCGAATAATAATTCTTCCTCTACTATCCCGTCGATGGATAGACATGTTAGAACTGGGTCCCCTGGAGCCTCTGACCCAGCTAAAATTTGTCTCAATCTTGATAGGGAACCTACTGTTGATTTTCTAGGCATAGCTAGGAATAATGTTGTGGACCATTTCAGAATTTCAATATGGGTTTTTCATGAAATTAATGACCTAAAAATAAAAAACTGGGCCCTCTAGAGTAAATTGGAAGAAGTGGGAGCTAAGGTTTCCACGTTATGCAAGAAGGATGAAGAGCGTAATGAGAACATTGCTAGTAAAGAGATATAAGACAATGCGAGTAAGGACAAAAGGATAGAAATTGACTTGAAAAAAATAAAGAATGTTGTAAAGATAATTACTAAATAGAATAACAGAATGGCAAGACACAATGCTATCATTATCAATGCAATGACTGAAAAATTGGATAAAGCTCAACAGGGGTCCTTGATTATTGATTTGGAAGAGGTGAATATAAAAAATAGGAAGAAGACATAGGGATTTCGAAGAGAACCAGGGCTAATCTAAAAGGAAAGGCACCCCCCACGAAAAAGATGATTCAAAATTTCAAGAAAGGTGTCTAGGATATGTAGGATCTAGAGGCCGAGACTGAGATTGTTCTAAAGACTCTAGGTTAGTTGCTGCCAGTTTCTTGGTCTACACTTCGGCTGGCTCTTTGGTAGTCCTTCCTAGCTTTTTTTTGTTGGTTGCTATTTTTTTCAGGATTTTCCTTTTATTGCAGTTGTTTAATTCGTTGGCTTTTTTTCCCTTTCCTTTTTTATGTTGTAAACTTTGTGGTTTTAGGTCCCTGTAAAACCCATTTTTTCCTTTATCAAAAACAATTAAGTTTCTGGTAAATTTATATTATTTTTTATAATGTAAATGAAGAAGGTGATACAATTAGGTTAATAACTATGGAATAAAGATCAAATATTTGATATTTTTATAGACTATTTAATGCTAGATCTAGAAACAATGTTCATAGTTAATGGATTGTCTAGAAATATGTGTTGGATCCCTTCTTTATCAAAGGAAATTTTTATGGATCTAAGATGAATTTTTCATTGTCAAACTCTAATTTATGTTTATATTCATCCATGCACATAGAAAATATTTTTCTCTATGTTTTTTCTTGATATATAACTATCTATTATAGTTTTCTTGAATAATTACTATTGATAGTATTTATAAATATCTTAATAGCTATTTCTCTAGTATGAAATAGATCACACGTGTTTTCTTAATGATGATAATGAGAGAATTGAATATATTTTAGTACTACCATATAGCACTATATTATACCATAATATGTGTCTAGTTTTGTCAAAATAGAATGGTTAAGAAAGTAAATATGCTAAATTTTGAATTTTAATTTTATGTTGGAATGGGGCGAGTTCAAAATTACGTGATTATCAACTCAACCATAGACCTAGTTCAGAATTAGATAATGGTTAGATCGAGGTAACAAATGAAAACATTGAAGGTGTATATCTACGTGCAATAAATAGGAGAGAGGTAAGTTTATAAGAGCAGATATGTAAATACATGATGTAGAGCTAGTTATATAAAAATGTACATGTTTAGAAAGATACAAAAATTCATAATAAATCTTTGTACAAATTTGTTTCACTTAGCACTAATACTTATATACATGTATTAAGATATTTATTATTTATTCAAAATAATAAGAAAATTATATATAAATTTTTATAAATAAACATATTATATCATTATACTTTCTAAATCAAAGATTATATATATAAATATATATTTATTATTTAAAATGTTTTCTTTTATAAATTTAAATAATATCGATGTTCATTGAACTAAATTATTATTTTTAGACATAATTAAAAACTAAAAAATGATTTCTTATAGATGCTTGTACATAACATTCAATACTCTATGATGACAAATGCCGCAATCACTCACTCTTCTCTCTATCTCCCCATTCAAATGTGTGTCAATATTTTTATAGCATAGGTGTGTGAGGAAAAAGATACAGATATTTAAATATATATGTGAAACACACATTTTCATCACTCTAATGAGTGGTGATATTACTATTTTACCACGACCTTCTTTTGGGAAGCCGCACATTTTTGTAAAGTGTTGAATTCTATTCAATAATTTCAACTGCAGGGGTATCTTTAATGCTTTGAATAACTTCATCTGGAGGGATATATTCAATACTATTGATATGAAGATCCTTAAGTCACCATTGACGAATAGTATGATGGTTGTGAAACAAATGTCTGGTCGACACAACCACCCTAGCGGAAGGAACTATATGCCAAGGGCTTCGCCTTTTCATCAGATCAAAAGAAAATAGATGCTTCAGACTGTCATAAAGCAAATGACTTTTATATCTATATATACCCATTAACACCTCAAAATAGTGAAGGTAAGTTTGACAAATGGGATCCTTCTGATTCACAGAAATAATGGGTATCCAATCACTAACGTCAATAATACTCCAATTTGTTGTCGTCTCTCAACGGCATGTTCAACCCTGGAAGAATTCCACTTTTTCAATTACTTTCAACTGTGGAAATGTAGGACAAATAAACGGAGGATTGAAAAGATGTGCTTCAAGTTTTTGACGTTCTTCCCTCTACAGGTTCATTGCACTTCCCAATGCAATAGAAGCCCCCAGTGAGTGCCCTGCAAGCCAAATATTATCGTATCCATTCTTATAAAGGTTCGTTCTTAGGTATTATAACCCCCTTTCGACCCTGTGCATGGAGTCATAGCGTCCAATGGCTACCTTCAAATCTTCGACCAGCGTGTAAGATGTTCTTTGGTCGAAGAAGAGTACCTCTCAACGCAATTACTTGAGAGGGAGACCCACCCGTAACTGCTTTCGTTCTTCCACGCCACTGAAAAACAGACCGAAATATAGATTCGTTTTCTTCATCTACAACAGTTTCCTCTATATCAAATTGAAGCAAGCAACACAATTCCTCAGCTTAGTTTCTGTTGGTTTCAAGCAGGTATACAGCATTCACTAGGCTTGCAGCGATGCATGTCCTGTGCACCGGGTCTTCCCTGCCATCACCCATTACATCATATCAATGTATATAACAGCAGTTGCATCCCAAAGCCTTGTGGGAATTATATAAATTTCTAAAATATAAATAATCAGGTGCTGATAGTAGAAGAGTATAATTACATAAGTTAAGATTAATAACAGCTTGATCTATGATGGATTATTGAGTGTGATCTAAAAATGTTCAAAAGAAAAATATATACAGTTTAATCAAAAAGTTTATTTACTCATACCAACTAGAATAAAATCAATCCAAAAATATACAAAAAGAAAAATGTATACAGTTTAATCAAAAAGTGCATTTACTCATACCAACTAGAATAAAATCAATCCAATAATATAAATACTTCATTTAACATTGATAAGTGATATTACTTTCAAGATTCAACCACATAGTTTTACGAATCAAACTTATTGACCCATGTTTCATGAGTAGTGGTTCACAAGAACCATCTCTCATGATAATGAAACTTCACTTAACAATCATTGCATCTAGGTGATGCTCACTAAGGTGAAGCACTGGGCCTTCCCAGGAGGTCACCCATCCTGGTACTACTCTAGCTCAAGTGCGCTTAACCACAAAGTTTTCCCAAGGTTAAGCACACGTAGCTTGCAACCTCATTTGTAAAACCTTCAGCAAGTGTTGTGCCTTATGAGCCATTCATTATAGAACCCCTTTAACTCATCAATTGATAAACAAATAGATTATGAATAATTGTAGAAATCATAATAGACGACTCAATAGTACAATTGAGAAAACAGACAAACATCATACAAAACATAGAGCAAAATCAAATTGCAGAGAAGCTGAATTTGAACAAGATAAAACATCTTAATAGTCGGGATTTGCAATATGAGCGAACTCTGTTACATCTATGCCATTCTTGTTAGCCATTGCACTTCTGATACACAAAATGCTGAGACCAATTGCATTATCTACTTACTTTCGACTTGTAACTTAAATAGACAGGAAAATTGTTCATCTTCAATGGATGTGCTTACAAAACATAGATTCCTCACGTCTATTATGAAATCTTATCTCACCAGAGAAATAAAGGCTAACTGGAACATTCCCTAGTCAAACCTGAGATAGCATATGACGTGTTCCCTGCTAATCATAGCAAAAAGAAGAAGATTCTCAATTGTTTCTCTTGAAGATAAGAGGCCCTGGGCGGCTCCAGTTTTACCAATAGTTTTTTATTGTTTTTAGAAATATGTTTTACAAAAAATTGAAAGTAGCAGAAATAGCTTGTCTACTTAATATTGACAGAGTAGATTATTCAGACTATTTGAAGTGAATCAGAACCGTCGGCGTCCACTGGTTATTTAAGGCCTTAGAATAACAGTTATCCCTTTTAGGCATTTTCGCGAGGCTGTTGAAAAAAATTCAGCGTAAGTTTTAAGCACCTACATACCCATTACGTTATTGGAATTACGTCACCCTGTATTCTATTCTTTAAAAGAATATCTATAATGGAATAAGATCTCTTCTTTTTTCTATAATGAATCGTATCTCCTTATTTCTTTATGGAAAAAATGTCCTTTATGTTTTTGGCCCCACCATTTTTATTCTTTGGTAACCTTTAAACTTTTCATAGATGACGAACTCGGCTTGAACAAGTGACGCAAGCATGGAGTTCCTGTCGGAGAGCGAAAAGCATTTAGATTCAAATGAAACAACAGGGAAAAATGTAATGAATAAACTTCTCTATGTTCCATGTCATGTTTGGGCATTTGTATGTTCATTGTGATATTTTGTTTGAAATCAAAATTCAGTCGTAGGGTTTGAGCAGAAAACTAAATTGGAAAAGTCTAGAAATATAAATAAAAATCTAGGGATAAAACAAAAAAAATTGGGCAGACCCCATTAGGGATATTGCACAAACAAAATGTAGAATATTTTCCATTTTAAATGAAAATAATGCATTTTCATGTTGCATTTATTAAATTAGCATGTTTAAGTGTTTTACTTTCAAAAAATATATTATTGTTATATCCTAAAAATGCCACTAAGGGAGGTACCACAAGATTTTGGTGTGTCATAGGTATAGATATTAGGGAAGTCAAATTAGATCCTAATGCTAAGAAATCCTGAAATAATCCAATTGCATGTTATTGATTGAATTTAATTAAGATTATCAACTAACTAAAAATAAATGATTATGGTATTAAGATATTCAATTAATGCTAGAAATTTAATTAATCTTATTTTAAACATTTTCATATAATTCTTAGAAAAAGAGATAAACTCTTTGCTTCTTGCGGTTTTAATTATTTTAATTATTCTAACTTAACTATTTTGAATGTGTAAGTTATTAGTATTTTTTGGAAATAAATAATTATATTTACAGAAAAATATAATACTAGATTTTTCATATCTTTAGTTTAGATTTTTTTATCTAATACTTTTATCAAGTATAAGGACATGAATGGAAAATGATTTTTAAAAAATTATATTTAATTAAATCTCTAAATATTAATTACACATCTTTATTGGATATTGAAACTATATCTAGCAGATTTGTCTGTGGCATGATGTGTCTTAATTGCAATCTCTGAACATTACATTCTCATCTCAGTTGGATGTTCATTTACTCTGGAGTAATCCCTCCTCTAGAGTATTAAATTTCGTTTTAAAATTTCTAATATTAATTGCATATTGTTATTTAATGTCACATTCATTTTATTTTTCTTCCCAAAATTTAGTAAACAAAAATCAAAACCCAAAGAATTAGTAGCTGCTGAAACTTTGCTTGAGTGGAGGGACTTGGAATCCTGCAGCGAGAGCAGGAAATTCTAAGGAGGACAATAGAAAGAGGGTTTGGATATAACTTGTAGTGCAAATTTTGACTCACTCAATACAGTATAAACCAATAGTATATATGTAATTATAACTAAAAAGATGTATATCTGTAAGGAAAACAGTGGCAAAAAGCAAGTAGAGATAGCTATAAAAATGTTAAAATATACTTAGCATATAATGTAGATACAATAAATGCTACTGTGATGGTCCTATTTTATAACTGAGAAGGTCCATTTTGTGACTAAACTATTATTAATAAAAAAATAACCCAAAGAAATATAAATATTCACACGAACAGAGGAAACTTATAATCCTCAGGTAAAACTTATCACCACTGTAGCTGCTCATAAATAGGGCATTGGAAAGGATCCAAACCCAATAAAATCGCATAGGGAAAGGCATACAAGATTTGTCATTATGGTTATTACAACTACATGCTGAACAAGGTCGTAGTTGGCAGCATCATAGACGTCTATGCACTCCAATTAAACTGTAAACACTACAAGTGTAATGGTAGTCATTGGTCGAAATAGTAGGCAACAACAACCTTTAGTCAAGTGGAATTACGGGTGGAAGAACCTCCTTCAGATTTCCAAATTTATGCCGATAAATGTAAGGCCAGCCATGAGATCAGTGAGGCTGCAAATCATAGTTTAAGCATGGGAAGTATCGAGTTTAAATCTTACATTATGATGCCCAAAGATGGTATCGAAATGGGCAGGGGAAATAAGGACGAGGAGCTTGTACACGCGAAAAAAAAAGGTTGCCCCAAGAAGAAGTGAGAGAAGGCTAGTGTAAGCTGTCAAGAAGGAAAAAGCTTCATTATTCAATATATCATTGCATTCTCTGGATCTCTTCTTGAAAATAACAAATTGGAGAGACCTCTGCAATGATGACCTTGACCTTCCTCTTTTGATAGTATTGAAGATGCCAGAGGCAAGGTTGTAAGTAAGATTAGAAGAGGGCATTCTGACTCTAAAGCATTGTTGAAAATTTTGGAAAACACCATCTCTAATGCCTCCAATCGCTCAAATAATTTATGGATGGAGAAAGCGAGAGGTAAAACTCAAATCACAACAAACTTATTGATCTAGTCTATGGCAGAAAACAGGCAAGCTCTCTCCATCAAGGTGTTGGCCGTGAGCATTTTACATTCCTAGAGGTGCCATATTTAGGAACAGGAGCTATGTTGATATACCCTCTGCCCTGCGTTGTTTGTCTAATTGCTCTTCAAGAAAGGTAAACATTGTAGTTATTAGATTATTATTTTTGAAATGAGCTAACTGCGAGCACTGTAGCACCAAGAGTGATATTCAATAGATAAAATTTTGTCAGTTTAGAAAGCCTTCTCAAAAATTGTACCATTATGTTACAATAGGAATTATATTAAGAGTACAGTGTGAACAAATAACTATGCATAATATCCCACTAACAAGTTTTCTTTTCAGCCCCAAATGTTTGCAGAAGTTCTAATTATATTTTTAATTTAGTACTATTTAGAACACTGAGTAAGTTTGTGTGAAGATGCCATATGATTCCTTAAAAGAAAACATGAAATCAATAAACTAGAATGATAGGATTTTCAATTTACAGTAGAAGTTCATCAGCAATTGGACAATATCAGATAATATTTTGCTGGAGGTAAGTTAATAATGATTTTAAACAGAGTCCCAGGCCCATTTCAGACTCTAGCTTGGAAAATTTAAAAGAACCTGTATTTGAAGATAAAATGGATCGTCTATAAACCTCATTTTCTTTCTATTTCCTGCTAAAAGTCTTCAATATTCAGCTTAATCTGATTCAAGGATTGGACAGTTCAAATGGTTGATAAGTGCACTTAGCAGGTGGTTGCTTGTGAATTAAATTCTACAATTTATGGTAAAAGGAATTTTGTGTTCTGTTTATGCACCTTATTGAACCAGCGTTCTTATTGTGGATTTGTGTAACGCTTATTGACCCAATTAAGATATTAGATAGGATAGTTTTATTATTGTTAGTTGCATGTAGGCTATTATTCCATGTGCTAAATCAAACAACAAGTACAATCAATTACAAAAATCTAGTTTAATTCTAGAATAGGAAGAGAAGTGAACAGTCACAACTTTTGGCACTCTAGCTTAACATGGGAAGCTTCCAGTGCATGAAGCTTATAGTATAAAAGCCGATCATTCATAGCCACAGAGATCAAATGAATATCTAAGTGGATGATTTTAAAGCCTTAGTGTAGAAAGTGACTTTAAGAATTAACAATTGAAATTTACACTTTCAGACCCTTTTAAATGAGAAATGACTTCATTTTTAACATAAAAAAACACAAAGAGATGTTGTTGAGTAAACATACTTGCAGTAAGAGAAATATTTCCTTGACTCACAAAAGAAACAGACAGCAAACAAGTCAGAGTCAATTATCAAATATATCTGGTAAGGATAACTATTGAGTAGGGAATAAGTGGTTGTCACATGTTCACAACTTCTAGACTTGAATATTGACTTGTGCCTGTCCACGATTTTTCAAACAGACACTTATCTAGACTAATGAAATTCCAGATATAATTAGCCTAGGTAAAAGCTTCCCTGGCAAATCAGGAGCTATTGTTGAACGCTTTACTAACAACCTTCATTGTTTTTAACTTTTTATAGTGCTATAAAACAACTCAACTGAGAAAGATAGCAACAAGAATGTTCTAACAGCCTTCATTGGTTTTACAATTCTACAGAATAAATGATCATCAGAAAATGATGAAAAAAGAGAAATCAGTCACAATATCATTAAAACATAAAATACAAATTGATAATTAAGTTGTCCAAAAGAATTGAGCTACAATAATAACAGGGCAGAAGGGTACAGTATATCCTAGGTTCTAATCGCTCACCAAAATATAGCAATCCCTAATCATGATACCCAAGTTTAAATCCTTGCAATGTAGCACAAGCTCACTCTGCCAAACTTGCAGCTACCCATATTCAAAATTTACTGACTAAATAACCATTATAGATTGCAGTCAACTTTCAAGCTTGACACTCATTTACAATGCTTATGGGTGTAGTCTAGACTTAACCCGCACTGTTTTATATTTTTTAAAAAGGAAAAAAAAAATGGATACATTGAAGCTTGACCGGGGTTTTAAAATACTAAGAATCCATCCAAACCTAGCCCAAACCATGTTAAAGGCTACCAATAACATCAATCCTCTATGCCTTGCTCCAAAAAACTACCAAGAAACCACAAATCTGCAAAAAGACTTCCTCACTGATCTCATCTAGTACTCGCCAATGAGAAAATACGTCTACACAAAAATCAAATCTGGGCCTCAATATTTGTTTACCATATGCTACAATTACGTGGATGTGCCATTCTAAACACAACATTCGCCCACCTTTTAGTCCACCTTCAAGCACTGTATACAACAAAAGTGGTGTTTGCAGTGGGTGATGGGGGGAAGTTACTATGGTCTGCTCCGCTTCAAAATCTTTACGCTAAAAGAACCAGGGGGAGGGGAAAAGTAACAAGCCTCTCCATACCTCCACATACACAATTACATTTATGATATTTACCCCCCTTTCAATTGGTTCATCCTCTGACTTGGTGTTGCAACAAAAATTAGGAAATTTTAAACTAGCTTCTGCAGAGAAAGTTACCTTCAATCCCTTCTTCATTGTCTCCTTCACTGCCAGGTGCAAACAATGAGAATAGCTTTCAAACCAATTAACATAAAAGAGGGGTAAAAATTTATTAAAACACTAGAAAATTACAGAGCAAAGTCATTACAAAGCCTTATCCAGCTCCACCAAATGGTCCAACTGTTGAGACAAATCAAGGGGTAATTGACCCCGGTCAACCAAATTCCAATCATGAAAATGATCAGAAGCCCATTTAGCCAAACAATCAGCAACACCATTCCACTCCCTAGGAATATGAGTGAAAGTAACAAACTCAAGAGAAACACAAAGATTGAGAATTTGTTCAATAATAAAAGCCAGGTGCCAATTGACATGATCTAACCTCCGCCTATTCAGTAAGTTCACCACAACCTGGGAGTCAGATTCACACACAATCCTGCACCACCCCAACTGGCTGCCACGCTCCACAGCCAGTAAAATTGCCTGACCCTCCATAAGATTATCAGTATGAAGACCCTTATAAATAGAGAAAATGAATTGAACATCCCCAGAACTATCCCGACCAACGCCACCAATACTAGCATGACCTAGGTTTCCATGAGAAGAGCCATCCGTGTTAACTTTTAGAGTGCCTTGAGGAGGAGGAGACCATCTCCCCTCCCTATTCACCTTCGGTGTTGGATACCTACACCTATTGTGCATAAGCTGCCGATGCGAAGGAGGAAGATGAAGGCGGTTGAAACAACCAACATCAGAAGGAGCAATTGAAATAGTCAGATCACACTTAGCCGCGATCGTTTCTCCCACAAAATGCAAAATTTTCCACCACAAGCGAGGGGCTCCCATCAGCACATCCCGAAAAATCTGCTGATTCCTCTCCAACCAAAGATTCCAAATAATGAGGGAAGGGCCAATCGCCCAAGCAGCTTGAAGAAAGGAAGTAGAAACAGGGGCCCTACTCCCCCGATCCACAAACTCAGCCAAAGAGGAAACATGCATACAGGGCACATTCCACACCCGCCACCAATGATGCCAAATCTCCTGAGCATAGGAACATTGGAAGAAGAGATGAGAAGCACACTCCTCAGCCTCACGACACAACACACAACAAGAGGGACCCTAGAAACCCCGCTGGCATAAATTATCCCAAGTAAGACACCAGTTTTGAGCCACCAACCACATGAAGAAATTGCACTTGGGCCAGGACAACTTATACCAAACATACTTCCACCAAGGGACCTCTATAGCCCCAAACAACTATTGACCCAAATGCTTATAGCTAGAAGACACAGAGTACTTCCCAGACTTATCAGAGCCATCCCAAGCTAAAATATCAGGTCCCCTCAACAAATTACAAGCCCGGGAAGCCAAAAGTTGAGCAAGCTCCTGCCTATCACCCTTAGAGCCCCTAGGAGGCCACTTAGAAGGGTGCTTCCAGTGAAAAGAGATAACAAAGCCACAATGCTCAGCAATCTTGTAATGCTCTATGGTGTCCCAACTAGCAGCAGTAAAAACATCACAGAGGGATTGAAGATGAGGAATAGCAAAAAGAATAGGTGGGTGTCCATCCCAAGAATCCCACCAAAAAAGAGCCTGTGATCCCAAGTCACAGATCCAAAAAAGCGCCCGCTTAATCAACTGAGCTCCCACTTTTAGAGTAGACCAAATCATAGAACCACTCCCCTCCAGAGGATAGTGAGGAACCTCATAAGAAACAACACCATGAAGATACTTATAGTTAAGAACATGGGCCCACAAGTGGTGTTGATTAGTACACCAGCGCCAGTAAAGCTTCGCCGCAAGAACTTGCCCATTCAAAATAGAAGAGCATAAATCGAGACCACCCTCCTGCTTTGGTCTACACATAGAATCCCAATTAACAAGGCTCCACTTAGAAGTCATCAAGTTACCACTCCAAAGGAATTTCCGAGAGAGAGCATCAAATTATCGAAGGAAATACATAGGGGCCGATTGGACAAAACACCTATAAATGGGAAGGGCCTGGATAATAGACTGAAGGAGGGTAACTCTAGTAGCAGTAGACAACCACCGATGAGTCCAATTCATTATCTTCTTCCTCAACTTATCAAGCAACATCTGCCAAGAAGATCTGGGTTGACTCCCAATGGCAAGAGGAATCCCCAGATAGACAAAGGGGAGAGATCCAATTTGAAACCTCAAAATAACAGCAATCCTCCTCTCGATGGCCAAAGGAGTATTAAAGAAAAACATAGAAGACTTCTGCTCATTAACTTTCTGACCCGAAGCAGCAAGGTAGATGTCCAAAGCATTCCTAAAAGAATCAGCTTCACGAAGACGAGCTAACCCCATAAGAGAGGTGTCATCCACAAACTAGAGGTGAGAGAGGGTAGGCAGACCCATCCCCCACTGCCAAACATTAATCCCACCCTGAGAGACCCGAGATTTAAGAAAGCGCCCAAGCCCTTCAGCCATAAGAATAAAGAGGTAGGGAGAAAGTGGATCCCCCTGACAAAGATCCCTGGAAGCACCAAAAAGCTCAGAAGGTTCCCTATTCACAATAACTGAGAAGGAAGAGGAGGTCACACAACTCATAGTCCAACTGACCCAATCAGAAGAAAACCCAAAGGCCAACAAAATCTTCTGAAGGAAACTCCATTTAACTCTATCATAAGCTTTAGCCATATCTAGCTTGATGAACATAGATCTTTCCTTAGAGATTGCCATGGAATGAATGACCTCTGAGGCAATCACCACCCCATCCAGAATCTGACGACTAGCCACAAAACCCCCTTGTTCCTCTGAGATAACAACAAGCAAGCAAGATTTAAGCCGCTCTGCAATCAGCTTCGTAATAATCTTATACACCACATTACAGAGAGCAATGGGTTGGAAGAAATCAAACCTATCAGCACCCTCCTTCTTAGGAATGAGGACAAGAAAAGTAGCATTCAAGGCTTGAAGCATCTGCTTGTTATGAAAAGATTCTCGGACAACATCCACTAGATCCAACTTCACAATTTCCCAAAACTCTTGGAAAAATTCAATAGGGAACCCATCAGGGCCAGGAGCTTTCCCCTTGTTCATCCCAAAAACAACCTCCTCCACTTCAGACAAAGTAAACGGGCCCATAAGAGAAGCATTCAACTCATTAGAGACCAAAGAAGGAATACAAGAAAGAATCATATTATCCTCAACATCAGAAGGAGGAGAATCCTCAGTAAATAGAGAGGAGTATAATTGGCGAGCTTCTCCAGATAAAGCCTATTGTGAGGATAAAACTAAGCCATCAGAATTAACAAGAGAAGAAATATAACACTTATTCCGATGGGCCTGCACAGAATGATGGAAGAAAGCGGTGTTCTTATCCCCCTCTCGAAGCCAGTCAACCCAAGCTTTTTGTTTCCAGAATATCTCCTCACAAAGTTCCCACTCCTCCACCACTTTAAGAGCCTGGGACTCAACATGCCCAAGAGCCTCTAAAAAACCCAAATCCCTAATCTGGCGAGTGACAACAGCAAGACGCTCCTATGCTTCCCTTTTCTTGGCCTGAAATTTTCCAAAACAAAGCCAATTCCAATGCTTAAGATGATACTTGACACTTTGCAACTTCTTAACAAAAGAGTACATAGTTGAGCCATAGGTTGGGGCACCATCCAACCACCACTGCTCAATAAGATTATACAAAGAAGAATCACAGAGCCACATAAGCTGAAATTTGAAAGGAGGATTCTTTGGATTAGGAAAAGGAGAAGCTGAAAACTTAATTGGCCAATGATCAGAACCACACCAATCAAGAATCTCAAAGCCAATAACCAGACTGCCCCCAACCCAAAAACAAGAAATGAGAAACCTATCCAACCACTCGAAAATTGCCTCTAGCCCACTCTACCTATTATTCCAAGTAAATAAGCCATTAGCAGGTTTAAGTTTAACATCAACAAGAGCAAGAGAGTCCACATTAGCCTAAAACAAATCAGAAGCAGGACCCAGTCTCGGTAGCCCCCCTCTTTTCTCCTCCAGACACAAAACAACATTGAAATCACCAGCTAGGATCCAAGGCAAGTAAGGAGCACAAGACCTAACATACTTGATATGGGCCGAAAGCTGGCCTTTACCCCGAAAGTCAACTAGAGCATAAACATTACTAACCAAAATAGTCTCCCCAGAGTCCAAAACTGAAGCCACCATCGAGATAGAGGAATGGCTAGAAATCCACCAGTGAGGAACAAGCTTACGAGGATCCCAAAAAAGAGCGAGCCAAACCTCCAAAGCTTCCCTTAGAACCAATACACAAACACTGACCAGAGAACCAAATACGTTGGGCAAACTGAAGCATGAAGTCTACCTGAAGCTTGGTCTCCTGAACACAAAAAATATCTGGAGAATGAACCCTAATCATGGCCCGAATAGCTTTCTAATGGAAGGTGCTATTCAACCCCCTTGCATTCCATGAGAGAATAATCATGAGGAAGGTTGAGAAAAGTGGGTACCAATAGTCTTAACAGACCCAGACTCAACCAGCAAATCCCCAGTAGATTTAACCTTATCTGCATCTTTTTTATGACCAACTTTAGAGGAGTGCTCAAAATGCCCCTTCTTGAGAGGACGTTGTAGCACCCCTAGATAAGAAACCCCCTGACCTTTACCAGAGGACAGAGCCTCCTTAGCTAAATCAGCTAAAATGATATCATCCTGTGGGCCAACAACAACAACTGGAAGCCTAGAATTATCTTTATCTAAAGGAAGAGAAGGGTTCTCAACAACAACTACCTGCTCCAGCCCTGTATCTATATTGATAGCCCCAGGTACCATCTCCATAGGAATCCCCTCCTCCAAGGCCTGATTATCCAAGACCTCAAAATGATTAAACCCTTGATCAGTTTGTTTGTCCTGAAAGGGTCGCTTTTGACCTCTCCCCTTAGCTTTTGGCTTGACAGGAGTAAAACCATCCTTATCATGCCCCCCTTCACCCATAGGCACCTTACTTTTAACTCCCTTATCTACTGAAGGCCCCGAAGGAGGAGGAGAAGAAGCTCCATCCGATCTGAAGACCCAAGGGCATTGGCAATGAAGGTGACCATATTCATGACAAAATTGGCAACAAAAGGGGAGGGACTCATAATGTATCTGTTGAATCCATGAAGCCGAGCCAATGCAAATTTCCAAAGAATTTGGCAAAGGATTATTTAGGTCAATTTCAACATAGATGCGAGCATAAGAAAATACCTTCTTAACCAGAGTAGTTTGAGCAATGGCAACCGGCTTCCCTAGTAGAGCAGCAATTCGTTGCAAAATGTCTTCTCTCCAGAATTCATAGAAAACTAGCAATATTTTAATAAGTGTCAATTTCCAGTTGATGAGTATAAGCTACCAGCGTGTGATGTTCCTTTGTATCAGTGAAAACCTAACATTCCACAGGAGTAATTAGTACAAAAAAAGAGGAAATAAACAAATGAAGGAAAGTCGGGCTGGGATATCACAGGAACATAGCTTATCAATCAAGGAAGACACTTTTGAAAAGGTTTATCACTTAGCTTGATAGCTACACATGTGGAAAACTATGCAACATCAAAATTATAAATTTACAATGCCCTGGCTATTTATTGAAGTCAAAATTACATCAGAATGAAATTTTAAAATTAGTTACTTTCTAAATACAAATTTTCTAACTGAAACTCCAAATGGTAAAGCCAAGTTAATCAATGTAGATTAACTGGGGCTTTTTTGTGTCAGATTCTTCTGTTTAATTGTTAATCTTTGTTCATTGCATTGCCTTTTGTTTTTGTTGGCAGTAGCAGAAATCAACTTAATTCATTTGGGAAGATATAATGGTGGTGAAAAGTTCTGGAGCAAGATTTTGCAATTGTTCTCAGCTTGTTTTAGATGTTTTTTTTCATTAAATCTGTCAATTGCAAGTCTGAAGTCAAAAAAGCGGAGCTTAGAACCAATAGTCATGCTTACAGGGTTAGAACTTAAGTGAAATTTATAAAGTTATTTATCTTTTACTTCCCTTGCTAGTTTTTGACACATGTTTTGGAAAAACGCGTCCTACTATAGCATTAATCTTAAAGGAAAATAACAATAAGATAATCCCAAAGACTCATGATAAACCTAATCTATTTATTGTATCCCAAGAGTCAACCCTGCCAGAATGTAAAACAAAACTTAATGACAAAAAAGGAAATGCAAGAAGAGATGTTAATGTTTAGGGTTAAAATTCTGATTCAATCCTAATTACATTAATAAGTATCCAAGCCAAAGCTAAGCATAATAAACCTTAAGTAGCAAAAATATGCAGGAAGATCAATTAAATGTTTAGGGGTTAAGCCTGCTTACCTTTGGTTCCTTTCGCTTTTAATCCAACTTTTCTTGTCTAGCCTTAACATGTTCAACCTCAGCCAAAAGTGCCATCCACCTTGCAGTTTTAGTATATGGTTTGAGCTTCAAAAGCGCACCCAAGTTGTTGAGTGGATTCTTCTTGAGGGGTTTCCGCTTGATGTCTCTCTGAATAGGCCTCACAGCAAATTGAAGTTCTTCATCCGAATTCAATCCTTGCCAGATCAAAATTAACTATCTTTGCACGGGGCAACACATAACCCTTCTTTTGCAGGGATTCCTTCTCAAAAGTCCCAAAAATAGCATCAAGCTTCTCAAATTATGCAGACTTAGTCCATATAATAAATCGTCCCAAGTGTCCTCCTGGCGCAAGCTTCAGCAAATTCAATCTGTCCACACAAGCAACCTCAACCCCAGGAAGATCCCTGAAAGCCCTAACAATCTTAGGCCCCTCAGTTCCATAAACAATCAGAGGACCCTTGCCAAACACATATCTTCTGTTCCTCATCTTACCCTTGCCAGCCCAGATAGTTTGACTCTTCTTTGCCCTGCCCACATCAGCAATAGCCCCAACCTTTTCCAAAACCTTGATAGCAGCTGATGTTTTCTCTGCACCTTCAACTCTGTCACTCATAACTAGTGGCAACTCAGGGACAGGCTCGATCTCGGGACAAAAGTGAAATCTACTTATGAGATCTCTGCAATGATGAACTAGAATGTGCAATCTTAAAACAAATGGGGGATGCTCTAGACCAAGACCGTGGTAGAATTCACTCACTTTCAGTAAGTTTGGAACTCCTGCAGAAAAAGTTCAAGGGGTTAATACTCAACATTTTAATTAAATAGAACTATAATCAGAAACGAAGCATAAGCTTCACTTTCTAAAAATGAAACCATTTTCATTCTCAATATTAATGTTGAAAGATTAAAAACAGCTCAAACCACCAACAGATTATAAACTTGACCCTGGTAAAAGCAAGCCATTAGAAACGATAGACTGAATGGACACAAATGTTTCTAAGATTTCGGTTTCTAATATATTCAAATCACAACCCCTGGAGGCAAGCGTATATATTCTAGAAACAAAAAATACAAATACGTGAAAATACAAGACGTATGCCCTAATGGAAAGTTGGACTCCAGACACAAGAAACACACATTTATGTGAGAAATGAGAATAAAATTATACTGGCCCAGACGAAATAAAAACTAAACTGCAACATGAATAGATATTTGGCCCTCAGCAAATGCTAATTTTCAACATCGAAAGTTCAGGTCTCAAAGATTACATGACATCATAGGGCTAGGAATAAAATATTAGCATGGGAATCCTTCATTGTCTACTATAAAATAGTGATTCACATGAGGATCCTTCATTGTCTACTGTAAAACAGAATTTTTCCCTAAACAAAGCCTGCTAAAATGTAGGCCTTTACCGGGCGCACCCAGATCCTTACAAATAACAGATGCCTAGTTACCAAAAGGCCAAACCCCTCAATCAAATTTGAAGAGTAAATAAAATGATTAGCATTGTGAGCCACATACACACAAAATGTATCAGCCCTGCAACATTTTTCAAGAGAAGACAGAGAAGCAGTATTTGCTGTAAGCACAAAAAGCCCCCCAACACTTCCAGCAGCTTCTTCTATGGTATTTAATTTAATGCATTAACTATAATAGTCTCAGTCAAAATTATTATGATAAAATTTCTCTAAGTTTTTTTAAATGGAAAAATGAATTTTACAGCTACTCTGACCAATAAAAAATCAGATAAATCATAATTTTTAAATATAAAAAATATGTTCTTTAATTCAAACTATAGAAATAGAATAAAGTATATTTAAATTATGCAATCTGATTGGTCAATCTAGCAAAAGATTCCATATAAAATAGAAATCGAATGATTGCAATAGTTACCTGCTTATCTGCTGGAACAAAAAATAATTTGAAGAGAAAAAAGACTTAATAGATGGTGGAAGTCACATTTATATTTTTCTGAGATTTTTTTTAATTTAAAATATTTTTAGAAATATTAAATGTTATTTTATGTCAAAATTAATTTTAGTATTTGTATAGGATATTTGTATTTAATTAAATAAGATTTTTTTGAATTATAAGTGTATATTCAAATTATATTATTCTTATTGACAAGTTTCTACTTTCTTTATTTATAAGAGGTGATGATATTTTATAAAGATATTATTTTTGCTCTTTTTCTAATACCCTTCTTAAACCATATTATGGATGTTCAATATATGTACTCTATCTTAGCTTTATGTACTCTATCTTAGCTTTAATGCTGTGATAAAATTTCACTTGAACAAACAAAAAGTCAAACTTATGATTATCCATTCACTACTAGGGTGTTATACCACTAAGTTATTGTCCCTACTTGATGACCAATCCTTTTACACTTTAGGTGAATCATTTGCTTATTTTCTCACTCTAATGAATATATCATTTCAATAAAACCCTTCATTAATATTTCCAAACCAAATTTACAAGTAAATTTAATTACTTTTGTCTTATAAACTACAAGTATAAGATGAAATAAGTGGATCTTGTATATATAATGATGTAGATATACTATTTATATGAAAAAAGTCAATATTCCGTCCACTTTTTATAAATCAAACCTTAACTACCACATATATAATGTATTTATATTGACAATGGGAACCTCTTAGATAATATCTCTTCGAGATCAAACTAAGGAACACATCACTCAATGTTGAATTTTCCTTATTTTTTATTAATTTGTTATTTTTTTAATGTATGTTGTAGTTATTTTTTCATAAGATTGATTATGAGTTGTTCTTTATTTCTATAAATTAAATATAATAGGAAAAAAATATTAATTATCTCTTAAGTCATTTTCTTAATTTAATAGGAAAAAAATATTAATTCTCTGTTAAGTCATTTTCTTAATTTAATATGCATTTGAGAAAGAAATAAGTACCCATTATACTATATGCATGCATTTCGAACTGAAATATATATATATTTGGTACATAAACATAGTTTCTATTGTTATAAAAAAAGTCAACTTTACATTGTTTTGCACGGCGTTCATAGCAATCTACACAAGACCCCCGTACAAACATTGCTTATATGCATAAATCCGAGACACGGCTAACTCAAAACCTCCCACCATGGCTGTGAAGATAAACCTTACTATAAACTTACCAAAAACCTAGAAACGAGCCATATATTACGACAACATCACAAAGCATCAAAAAGGTCCCACGCATCACTTCATAGACAAGAACCAAAACACAAAACACGGACATCAGATCCTTCATTCGAATTCCACCCCTTCCTTCCTTAAGTACTGAAGGAGATGTCCCTTCCAGTCCACCACGAGCAACACTATACCAGAGGTCTTCATGGCGTTTCACCAATACAATCCGAACACAATTCAGGAACCCACCATCGTTAGCAGAAAGTAGAACCAGCGACCAAAAGGAAACTAAGCACCATACCACCATTAGTCTATCTCCACACCCTCTGCTAGAAGAAACTCACGAAAATGGCATCTCCAATCAACCTCGTTTGCCAACTCAGATACAGATGATGCTTTAGAAATATAACACCACACTAGGCCCGAGCTCTGTGCTCCTTTAAAGCCTTCCCTTTAATGTCCGAAAAGAAAGGATAACGCTTCACTTGGTCCCAGAATAAATACCCTATTCATATCCCTTGGCTGAGGTAGGCAAACACCAGGTTCTGCAATTATTAGCACATCCTCCACCCCACCAAGTAGATCTAACACTATCACCTTTCGGACCATAAGTAGAATCATCGCCTTGGGAACGTCCAAATCCAAAAGACAGGCGACAAAATTCGATGTAATGTTTGCATTCATCTGGCACCTCTTCGATGAGACCATGAATTCCTGCCTCAGGATCAGTTGTGCGACCTCGATCACTGGCGGGTACCAATCACTAAATACAAACCTCAACCGACTGGAGGATATGTTGCCTAGAAAATCCCAGAGCCTACAAGAAGTCATTAATCTCATAGGCGTCTGCATACTTGCAACGCAGCTGAACACAAAAACAAAGCCAACTAAGGGGGATTTATCGACCAAAAATGCCCATGAAATATAATTTTAAAATGGGTAACAATTTTTTATTTACACCATATATCTATTCACTTTTAGAATGGTTACATAGTTTTGAGTGAGTAGGTGTTTCATAAATTTTCAAATTTGAAACGCATTATTTTTATTTTCTAGGGCTGGAAAGCTCAACCCTCAACCTTCAACCTCGCAGTCCAATTCCATTTTAATATTAAAGAATAATTGAATTTATCATTATGAATAACAACTATTTTTAAGAATTTATGGTTCAAATTAAAATTCATTATACATCAATTTTTAGTTTTCATATATATTTCCATTTACTATTAAGTACATTTTTCTATTATTTTTAAATAAAGAGACTCATGACCTTGAAATAACATAGATTATTATTTCTTAATAATTTTTAGTTTTGATTTTTTTTCAAAAGCATCACATTTAATCAATTTAGACATCTTTCTCTACATGATCAATAAAAAACATAAAATTGACCATACATAATGGCTTTTAAAAAACATAGATTAAGTTCAATGAAAATTAATAAAAAATAATTTATAAAAAATTAATTAAAAATATCCTAATCAAAGATCACCATCCTATGCATCATTTCATAGAATAAATTAGACAAATAATTTTATTTATGTCAAATTATGATATCTATACATATACATGTTTTGGCCTAAAACATATGATTTAATAAAAGACACTCTTTTACATCTTAAGTCTTATCAAGAAACAATTTTTTTCATTTTGACATTAAAATGAATTCAATATTTGAAAAATGGAAAGAAGAATTTCCAATAATCATATTCTTACACTATGTTAATATTATATGTCTAAATGCTTCAAATTATCACTCTAGTTATGACAAACTTTAATTTCTAGGAATAATAATTTAAATTTTTGAAAAGAATTGGACCAACTTCTTGTACTTACCCTATAGAAAGGAGATAGAGTATTCTTTGGTTGCAAATTATTGGCAACTTATATAAGAGAACTAGAGATGAATCATAACAAAGAAGATTCAGGAGATGTAAGAGATGATATATTATGATAAGAATTTATTGTTGTACATTAAAATATTTATGGATTTAGATATTTTACATGGTTGGAAGTTTGAATGAATTTAGATATTTTAAATGGTTGAAAGTTGAATTTTGTATGGTGGATTTCTCTTGAAATTTCCATTTGATCATCTAGAGTTGTTGCATGTTAATTTATTGAAACGCATTATTTGTGAACAGATCTCTTTGAAAATATACTGTGAAATATGGTATTATAGGTTTTCATTTGTTGTCTAGAGAATGAAATTGTTCAATTGAATGGTTTTTGCACGGAAAACTTTCTGTAACTTTTTAAAAAATGTTGAGTAATGAAATAAGAAAATGTAGACAGGAAATGAATACCTTTCAGCTTTCCCATATTTGGTTAGGATAGTGAGACCCCAACCAGACGGCTAGCCCTCCAAAAATTCTCGAAGGCCTCCTACGTGGAGAAGGCCAACGAGGGGGTTTGGAAATAGTTTTCAACCAGCAATTGACGCGCCTCAGTTATAACCTCACAAGCTGCGTCATTGCCCCAAGCGCAAAGATAAACTAAACGTTCCACTTCCTCTCCACTTTATTCTCCTCTCTACTGCTCATTGTTTTTGATAAAGGGTAAAACGGTTTGCATGTGACCAAACCACAAAGATTAAGACAATAAAGATAGGAAATAAAATTCCAACAAGAAACACCAGCTGCACAAAAGGAAAGACCAAACATGCCGCAGCCAACACCTCAGCTCATTGTTTCTTCCATGTGGGATTAGTTAACTATATTCTTACGCATGTGGGATTGATTAACTACATATTCATTCTCATTCTTTCCAATTGCTTCAAATGAAACCATGTTAAGCGCTGCACTTTTCTGTTAGATTGTATTGCATGCCGTGAGCTCTAGTCGCTTTTTAAGAACATACAAGATTATCTAATTCTCGTTAATTTTTTCCCTTCATTCGTTCACCCTTAAATAATACATTTTTTTACGTACAATTCGTGCCATGGGAAATCCTTTCTCATTGATTACACATCGATCTCATATTGGATGTAACATTCTCATCGCCATGAAATACGAGGGATTCATATTGGGTATAACATTCTCATCGCCATGAAATATAAGGGATTCATTAGTTCCTCACTTTGCTTTTCAACTTGTTCTTAGTTCTTTGTTGTAAATGCATATTTTATCTGATATATTGAATTTCCTTTGGCATATTTTATAACTGATATATTGAATTTCCTTTGGCATCCAAGGAGTTCCATTTGGAGTCTGAGATGATATTCCTTATGTTTATGTCC